>ML682067.1:8990342-9032404 GCA_007922195.1 Podocnemis expansa
GTTATTTCGAAATAAGGTGTTATTTCGATATAAGTTGTTTTGAAACAACTTATATTGAAAGAACCCCGTGTGTGAACACAGCCTAGAAAATTGTTCTGCAATAAGTCTTTGTGCTGTAACAAATGCATTGGATTTATGGGTCAATTGTGTGTTCACACTGCTCTCCTTATAATGCAAAGGGGTGTCCACATTATTCTTTGCACAAGAAAGAGCACTGAATTGTGGGCACCTATTCCACTGTGCCACTCATCAGCTTCCAGTGCTAAGAAGCCAGGGTAGAAGGAGAGGAGTGCTGAGCACTGTGGGTAAATTTGCAAGTTCCCTGGGATGTTGTTTCCTTGTCATCATGCACTGTAGCTGCTAGCAACTTGCACCCTTTTTCAGTGTCGCCCCAGAAAAACAAGAAAAAATTCAAAAGTTCCCAGGACTCACAGAAGGGAGGGGATAGCTGCATAAGAGCAGCAGAGTCCAAGGGGAAGACCAGAATGGTCAGGCGTGGAATTCTGGGACGCTTCCAGAGGCCCCTTATTGCAGAAGAAAATTCCATTAGTGTTCACACACACTTTATAGCTAGCACAAGAGTTGTTCTACTACAGGTGCTATGACTCTCGCACAGAGGGTGTTATTGTTCTATAACTGGCCACTTGTAATGCAACAAGGAGCATGCAGGTGTGTATGGTAGTCTTGCTTTTCTGCAATAAGACAGCTTATTCCACAATAACTCTCTAGTGTGTACAAGGCCTGAGTTAGTTAACAGAACTCTTTAAGGTCATAGTCTTAATTTTCTGGTGAAGTCAAGTCCATGCCTTCCTACATTCCAATTTGGAGTCCTATTTAGTGCCCTAGTCTGCAGAAACTTCACCACCCTCATAAAACATGCATGTAAGAAGACCACTGAAGTTTATGGGACTACTCAGATGTGCAAAATTAAACACGTGCGAGCTTTTGTAGGATTGGGAACGAGGTGCTCCCCATGCCCATTTGGGCTGACTAGATAAAATGTGGGGAATCAAACACACTGATTACTATAAATCCAAACAAGAATCTCACAGGAATTGTACCAAACACTCTGACAGTCAGTAACAATAGAAATGGCCCAATCCTGTACCCACTGAAGTCAATAACAAAACTTCCCACAATGGGAGAAGGATAAATCCCAAATGAAAATAAGCTTGTTTATCTTAAGGAAATCAGAGCAAAACCCTGAACAATAAACATACCTATTACATAAAGAAAATAGACTCCTAAACAAAATGTAATACTTTTTACAGAATAACTATACCTGTAATATTTACGTGAAGTAACTATTTAAAATATTTCAAAAGGAGAGAAAGTTATAATGCATTTCTAATCGAAACTGAGGCAGTATTTGTTACTACACAAATATTTGCCTGAGTACACAAGAGAAGAAATTTAAAAAGTCCCTTAAGGGAAAAAAAAATCTATATATTGGACAAGTTTACTGTTCCACAATAAAACCTGTTACATTCTGTGAAAAAGATGGCAATGGTCACAGTTTCTTGCAGGCTCATAAACTACTCAACACATATTGGTATCATAAACTACAGATCATATAGATTGGGATTTAAGCACTCTACTTCTCTGTGTATGTTCCACTCCGTCTAAAATCAGTCAGCAAAGCAGAATTACCTGCAATCTTCTGGAATCTAATATTGCATATATAATCAGCAAAATTCCCACTGAATAACTGAGTGGTACAACAGCTAATTCAGCACGACAGGAACATAATTACATTATTTATATTTAAATACTGAACTACCGTTAATGTCAGTCAATGATCTACTTAGATGGGTTTGGGTCACTTTATATGACCGCAGAAACACACCTTTTTTTCCTCTAAACGTACCTAGAACTGCTGTGTCATTCTTTAGTTGCCTGAAAAAGGAACACAGATTGCCTTCCTGGTATTGACTATAAGCAGTCAAGCAATTACAAATCAATGCACCAGTTATGCAGCCTATGCATGACACAGCAGTTGCAGATAAATTCTATAAAACTACTGTACATAAAAAGAGAAGAACAGAAGGGACAGTTCAGATAATAGATGCTTGCTGATACTACATTCTACATTATTTAAATAAATAGCATAATGTCCAACCTGCCGTGCTGAATTAGTATGCATGCCATTTAAAAATGTGTTTCATAATCTTATTTGTTTTTAGAATGACTTACTGTATATAGAAGACAATATAATCTGGAACATCTAACCATGAGTTTCCAAAATAACTGTTATAACAAAATGAAAACTCTCCTTTTAATCATGTTTTACATTAAAACAGGCATTTTCAAATTTTAACTTTTCAAAACTAAAAGTTTAAATGTGTTTTATCCACCAAAAACACTTAAAATGCCAAAGTCTGGAGTCCAACAGTCCTTGCTCATGCAAAAACCCACCGAGCTGACACAACTGTTGCAGGAGAAAGGCCAGCACTGAGAGTTAATGAACATTTATACATAAGAATTAAGGGAGAAAATAACAAAAAAAATTTCATCCATATAGGAGGAAAAGATTTGTTTACTACCATTGTGCACAGAACCATATTGCAGATCTTTCTGCTAAAAAAAAAAATAAATAGACTTGATATTTTAAAGGATTAACTATGAATGAAAATGAAGTGTTAAGTTCCATAGCTGACTGGCTGTCATGCACATATGACCCGACACTACAAACAGATATCTGTAAGATAGGACTACTCATCGTCATTAAGCTAGTCACATGCATAACCCTTTGCAGCACTGGAAAATTCATTCATCCCTGCTCTTTCTATGTTGACATGGTACTGTAAAGAAAAAATTTGGGACTGATTTTGCATCCCTTAACCATATAACATGAATAATCCTATGAAAAGTCACATATGGGCAGCAAAAACAGGCTTTTAAATACAAAATATGTTAAAGGATTTCCATCACCTTTTTAACATTAAGTATAGAAAATTAATGTGTTTATAGTGGTTTAAACATCAGAAGCACCATTGCATAGGAAATGGAGGAGCATCTACAAGAGAATTATCAAAAGAACAATTACAGGAAAGAATAAAATTAAGAATCCAATTAAGCCATCAGAAGCATGAGAATTTTATGTAAAAGACACACTACAAATGTATTTAGGATCAAACTTTCACCTACCTCAAAACAGCTGTAGCTTAGGGAAAACATATCCTGTGTTAGTTTCTTACAAAATAAATGTTATGCTCAAAAAAATGCAGTTGTAAGAACAGAAGATATTTATCTTTAAGAGATATACCCCTACTTTCTAACTAATTGCTGGACTTCAAATTGTATGTGGGTTAAGGATGTGAATTCTTTATGCACACAGCCATACATCCTGCGACTAGAAAACAAGAGTGAATTGCAGCCAGGTAGCCATCTCTCCAGCATATGCACCGCCTCTCTGAACCACCCAGGGTACCTCAGTACTTCAGACATACATTAGCTGAATCTACATAGTGAGGTTAAAACACATAGTGAGCATAAACATACTGTGACACCCCTCACTCACGCTGTCACTTCCCTCAAGTATGTTGGGCACTGAATTCTGGGCATGTATCCCATGGTTCCTAGCACAGCTGCAAACTGCTCATTACACTGAGCATTCTGGAAGAACTTGTCTTCTCCTCCTCCCATGGTGATTATGGAAGGAAAGGTCCAAATCGCAGAACTTCCACAATTCACCCACTCAGCAATGCTGTGATGTGATGATAAGCTGAAGCACACTAGCTACAGGCAGAGCTACAGGAGAGTCTTTTCTATTTTTAGTAGAGCAAGCGGATGCCATCTCTTATGATGGATGAAGAGCACTTTTTTCAATTGTAGATTTGGAGCCAACCCTAAAGGCATAGTGATATGAGGACACAGGATGGTCAGCACTGGACCGTGAACTTCAGGATGAGGAAGGCCAGATTTTTGCAACTGTATGAGCAGCTCATCCCAGCCCTACAGTACTATAACAAGGAGGCAATACCACTCCAGAAGCTTATGCCCATTGCTCTCTGGAAGCTGGTCATCCCTGAAAGTTAACAGGTCTGTTGGCAGTCATTTTAGGATTGAGATCACCCCAGTGCTGTTGTAATGGTTATTTATTAGACAATAACTTGTGCTGACTACATACATGGTAAAGGTGGCTAAGGTCCTTGACATAATTGCAAGAACTGAACTGCTAAGGTTTCCCAAATTGGACCAGAGCCATAGACAGTTCTTATGTGTCCATGAGCCTCCCAATCTCCAGTCCTCAACAGGGAGCAAACATCTACAGAAGCAGCTCTGGACCCACCTCCTCAGAAGTACTTTGATAATTACTTGTCCAGTTCATTCCCTCCAAAGCACATGGAATTGGCCACTGTCAGAAAACAGGATCCTGGGCTAGATAGAATCACTGATCCAACCCACTATGGCTGTTCCTACATTATTATGCCTAACTCCCATTAATTCCACTGCGAGTTAGGAACCTAAGGCTATGTCTACACTAAAAAGGTTAGGTCAAATTTGTTAATTTGAACTAATAAGTTTGACTTTAATTCAAACTAAACTCAACCTTATTAAGTCAAATTAGTAAAGTGGACTAAGTCAACTTAAAGTTAAGTTGACTTAGTACACTTTGTTAATTTGACCTAACTGCCCTTAATTTGACCTTAATAAAGTCAAATTAAGGGTTAATCCATGTTTACACTGTCCTTAGTTTGAACTAAGGAGTCAAATTAAGGCCTAGTTTGAACTGACAGGTGGTTCTTATTAATTCAAATTAGCTTTTATTAAGTCACATTAAGGAATTTCTTAATGTGACAATGAAAGTCTAGTGTAGACAGGAAGTAACTGAGTTCAAGTTAAGCCTGTTTACTTCAACCTAAATTGCCAATGTAGACATACCCTAAATGCCTTTAAGAATCTGGTCCACTGCTCCCATATGATGCAGACCTTGATAGACCATTGGGAGAGATTAAAAGATATAGCCTATGGAAGTTTTTGCCAGAGAATATTACGAAGGCCAAGATTATGACAGGGTTCAAGAAAAGAAATAGATAAGTTGATGGACAGAGCCATCAATGGCTATTAGCCAGGATGGGCAATGATGCAAAACTGTGCTCTGATTCATCCCTAGCTTCCATTTGCCAAAAGCTGGGACTAAGCAATAGGATAGATCACTTGATGATTACCTGTTTTATTCATTCCTTCTCAAGCACCTGGCATTGGCCACTATCAGAAGACAGGATACTGGCTAGATCAGGGGTCTCAAACTCAAATCACCACGAGGGCCACATGAGGACTAGTAGAGGGCCACATAAGGACTAGTACTTTAGCCTGAGGTCTGCACCACAGAAACCTTTTCATACAACTATATTGCAAATACTGGTAACAACAGTGTTGTTGTGGGCCGCAGGAAATACACTTAGGGGCCATGTGCAGCCCACGGGCTGCGTGTTTGAGACCCCTGGGCTTGATGGACCATTAGGTCTGACCTACATATGGCTGCTCTTAAGTCTTAGACACATGAGTAAAATGCTTGATGCCTAGCACTTCAGGAATTCAGAACTGTTCTAAAGTGGGCTGGCAGGTACTTTGTTCCCACCAAATAACATGAATGGAGTCTTTGTGCCCACCATGATTTGGATAAATCTGTCTATCCTCTATTGCCAAGGTTTATGAAGGCTTTCCATGATGCACAACATCCTGGCCAAAGATGCCATGATGCACTCAGGCCTACCAATCAATATAAATGAATATCCAATGGCTCCCCTATCATTCAGAGCCATAACATGGTGTTTTGCTGCCTGGGGTGAGTTTGCCTCATCGGCCCCACCATAGTTAATGGCTCTGCTATCATTTTCTCTACATTGGCTCATGCAGGACCAGCACTGAGGCATGTTGGAACCACTGCCAACTGCTACAGTTTCTCTTCCTTTTGAATATAAGACCACTGTGTGGCCTAGTACTGGCCCTCTGAACCTTTCTATTTTTATGGAGCCCACTAAAATGCAAATGACCTTTTCCAGAACTGAAGTAGCCAGATGGCTTTGCTGACATAATAAATTATGTTGATACACAAAACAAAGTAGATGTGTGACATCTTCAAGATTCCAAATATCTATTAAAATCAAATTTCAATTTCCAGCAAAATTTATGAGAACAAAAATAACTAGAAAGTAGAAAAAAATTAATGGAGATAGACATACTATTTTTAATCTGCTTTACAAAATGTTGAGTGGAAAACAAAGTTAAAATGGTTCTGACAGTGTTTTTAAGTGCCCATTTAAAGCTGACTTTCATTTTTATATTGTTGTATGTATTATATGCAGAACCCACTGTTCGGAGTACAGTCAAATACAATTGTATAACTTTTGGCTTAAAAACAGAGGTGCAGGATTCCTTCCTATTTCTGAAACAAGTATAAATTTTAAGTTGCAGTTCAGGCTGCATCTGACGAAGTGGGCTGCAGTCCACAAAACCTTATTCCTGAAGGAATCTATTAGTCTTTATGGCACCATGGCCACAGGACTCATTGTTTTTGCTGAATCACACCACAGACATCTGAGGCTTCTGCTGTGGCATAGTTTAAAGAAACAATCAACTTCAACTTCTCTATACTGACTGGTTTTATTTGAGTGATTTATTATATTGATTGATTGTATTTTTATGCTGACTAATTTAAAAAACTAACTTCTGAAAGAACCACCTTTATATAGGTCCTGCGGGATATTATTTTTAAAATTCATAGACGTTCATCCCACTGATGTTTATAGTCTTTTCAGAAAAGAATATTGACTCTAAGGCAGTGGTTCCCAGCCAGTTTGCCATAGCAACACCCAAAGTGTGCCGCCAGCTTCCCCGAGAGTTGGGATTAAAGTTGCCTCCCTGCTTAGTCCAGCCAGTGGGCTGTGCAGGGCTGGGAAAAGACAGGGGTTAAAGTAAGTGGGAAGGTGCTGGAACACAGTTCCAGCACCCCTCCCCCCCCTTTTTAGGCAAGCAGCCTTCTGGCCCCCCTAAAAATAGAGGAAGGCACTGTAACGTGGAGTTTTAGGGGTCCCCCTAAAAATAGCCTGAGCAGCCAGAATGCAGAGTTCCCATGGCTCCACCTTAAACCTCGCTCCATCTTAAGCCCAGCCAGCAGAGAGGGGCGGGAGGCCAGGAGTGTGTGAATCTCTCCCTGCAGCAGGGAGCAGCTTGTGTCAGCCAGCCTGCAAACAGCCCAGGTAAGGGCTTGAGGGGAGGGTGCTGCTGGGGGTTGTGTGGGGCAGGTGTGTGTGTAGCAGAGGGTATGCAGCTGGGGTTGTGGGGCGGCTGTTTGGTTGGCGGGGAGTGTAGCTGGGGGTGGGGTGGCTGTGTGTAGGGGGTGTAGCTGCGGGCTGGAAGGCTAGTTCTGGCCCCTGCAGTGATGGGAGGGTCCATCATAGGCAGCAGGGGGCTGCGGGAGGGGAGGACAGGACCCACTGGGGTGGGAGAGAGCAGCAGTGGGGTGAGGATTTGCCCTGGGTGGCAGGAAGCCACTGGGGAGGAGGAGGGAAGGGAGTGCTAAGCCATGCTCCCCTGCCCTGCCCTACCCTCCCACTCCCCAAGTCCCCCTGCCCCCACACAAAGCCATTCTTGTTCTCCCTTCTTCTCTTCTCTCTTGCCACCCTTGTGTTGTTCCTCACATGGCTGCCCTTGTCCTCTTTTGCCACCCCTGCCCCGCTCCCCACACTCACTCCTAAAGGGTAAAGGGCAAAAAATAAGGAGAAAAGGAGGAAGAAAGAAGGAGGAGAAGGAAAATAAAAAGGTTGCAGGGACAGAGGAAGGAAACTGAGGCAAAAAGACAGACAAGCAAGGATAAAGAAAAAGAAAAAGAAAAAGGAATAAAAGGAAGAGGAAATGGCAAAGCAGCAGTGGAAGGAAATGATAAATAAGTATGATGTTTGCTATTCTACTTCCAAAATATATGGAAAAGAAATAAATATATTTAAATAATCTTGCAATCACAAAAATCAAATCAAGAGGTTCTGAATTAAAAAAAATATTTACTTTGGCACTGGTCTTTGGGTAAAAAATAGACTAGCTAAAAAAGGTAAAAGACTTTAGTGAACCAACATATAAGTTTATGATAGATGCAGTTCAGAGGCCATAAAAATTCTTCAGGGCAGGGACTGCCTACATGCTATATGTTTGTGCAATGCCTATCACAATGGGGCTTGAGGATCCTAGGTACTGCCATAATACAAATAGTAGTAATTATATTTTCTGTCTAGATTTATATTTATCATCTTATCATACCTAACTGTGAAGTCCTTATTACACCACCATTCCTTTTCCAAACAAGCTGCCCCTTGATAAATTATTCACTTATTAACTCTTACCCTTTAACAAATTTTTACAGCTGATCCATAAACCAGTAGCAGTGAAAATCCCCATGGGCCAATCCAGCAAAGCACCTACATACATTGTTACCTTTAAACAGAGTACCATAATTGATTGAGCTAGGACTGCTCCCCTGCTTAATATTACACACATACATGTGCTCACTGGATCCTGACCCAACAAAATCACACTCACAAAAAACTTCCATGCTCTCCAAGATTGTTTTATACATTCTCTTTTTATGTCATGATTTGCTGATACTTTTCTCTTTTACAAGAAGTGTAATGTTCATGGCAGTTACATATAAATTACTTTTACATTTATCAAAGCTCTTAAGTTCACTTTGACATTTAATTAACCACAAAAGTCAGTTGATGGTCTTGAATAGGGTGCTAACACAGACATTATTTTATAAAATATAAGTTTACGGTCAAAAAAAAAAACGACCCTCTTCAGAGGATTGACAATGCCCACAAAAAGAATAATTTGCATTGCACTATTTACTAGTTTGGTGTTATATTAATAAGAATTCCAAATAAGTTAACCTGACCCATCCCACCTAAAATAATTATTTGTGTAAATGTCAGTGACTGAACAGATGGTTTTGGGCCAAAAAGCACTAGTAAAATGAATTTACTGATTCAGTTTAAAGGGTATATTTTTTCCTCTCTAAAATTAAACCAGACACCTTATTTATCTTCCTTATCACATTTTCCCTAGCAGTGTGAGTTGTGGATTATAGACATGCTTTGGTTTGACTCTCCCTGTGGGTTGCTAATTTTGTGCAGTAGTTTTTATGATCTATTTGTTTATTTGGGCTTATAAAAGCATTAATAAAGGGTACTTACCCACACAGTCTAAGAATGCTTCACACAACTTTAAAGTACATCAGATTGGTAATTTCATTTTGCATTAAAAACTTAAGAACAAATCCCATTTTTAGTACCCTGACAGATAGATAAGCCATGTGAATACCTGTGGGTAGGCAGGTCATTCATCCAGTTTTAAGCCACAGGTCTGTTTCCTCATGGTGTGTTTTTGCTCTGGTACCAAGACTAAACTGGGCATTGTTTTGACTAGCATCATGCACAGAGAACACCATTCCGAAAACAAGAGTCCTGTAGTACGTTAAAGACTAATAAATGTCTTCAGGCATAAGCTTTCATGGACTCCAACCCACTTTGTCAGATACATAAAGTTGAAACTACAGTTGAGAGGTATGTATACGCATGCCAAAATGAAGGCGGGCAAGTGTTAGCAAAGATAATTTAGTTAGGGCAGATGCAGCCTATTCACACCCATTGATTAGAAGGTGAGAATATGTGAACAGGGACAATTACTGTTTGAAAAGTAAAACAAATATGGACTCCTATTGCACTTAAAGACTAGTACATTTATTTATAGCATGAGCTTTCCTGGGAAAACCCCCCCACTTTGTCTCATGTTTGAAGATGGGGAATTTACAGAATTGAAGGAGAATAAATGCAGGGACATGCTGATTTGCAAACCTGACACAATCAGCCTGGGTTTGAATAGGGACTCCACATGGTTGACACACTGCAAAAAGTAATGTCCCTGTTCACACATTCTCACCTTCTAATAAACTGGCTTGAATGGGCCCCAACTGCCCTAACTGAATTAACTTTGCTAAGATTACCCATCGCCATCCTGGCACATGTATATATACCTCTCAGCTGTACATTCCACTTCATGCATCTGATGAAGTGGACTGAAGTCCACAAAAGCTTATACCCCAGCCCCCCAAAAAACTGTTAGCCTTTAAGTTGCCACAGGACTGTCATTGTTTTGGTTATGCAGACTAACACACCTACCCATCTAGATGTTTTGAAGACCATGCTGCTCTGACCCCTGCAAAATGACCCTGAGCGTATCATCATGCTCGTAGACACAGGATTACACTAACAGTGGTGAGATGAGAGGGAAGTGGCAGCATCCATCAGACAGAGCAGAGTCACACCAGCAGCAGGCACACACTGTTCCTGGAAGTAAGAGGGACACCCACTAGTCAGGGGCTGTACCAGGATCAGAGCTGTAACTACAGCGCAGCCAACAGGACAAAGCCCCGGGCAGCGTGGAGTAGCTCAACAGCGCTGCTCTATTAAAGGGGGGCTTTTGCAGTGCCATCTCCAAGTGCTGCTAACCGCAAGGGGCACGTTCCAATCGGACGATCGCCTGGGCGGCAAAAAATGGCATTACAGCTCCAGTCAGGATTCAGGAACCACCCTCCCTTCAGTAGACTTGCCCTGATCAGTCTTTTGGAGAGCATGATGCAGCTTTGCAGAGCACAAAACTCCCCACTCATTTGCACCTGCCTGAGGGCCCTGTTTAACAGCTAATTCACATGTGAGTTTATAAGACCATGGACACAGAGCTGGGCTCGGTCCCAAAGGCAGCAGTAAAGCCTGCAAGAAGTGCATCAGCAAACCGTCCTCTGTGCCACCATTTGGTGCCATACACACAATGGACAAATTAGCCCAGCCACAGCAGTGGGACACTGCAGAGGAATCCACCACTAAAGGGGCCAGCCCTGTGCAGCTAAGCCCAAGGCACAAAACACCAGAGCAGGCTCCCTGCGCATGCGCAGCTCCTGCCCACCCAGGCCACCTGGCCCCGCACAGCGCAAGCGGAGCCAGGAACCGGCCTCCCCCGCCCCTCGGACTCGCCTAACCCTGTGCCGCCAGAAGGGGGAGGACGCAGCAGCTGCCTAACGCGTCGCTTCCACCAGGGGTGGAGCCAGCGAGCGCACCTCATCACAATTTCTCCTGCTATGGAAAATATTCAGACTCGCCTGCCCCGCGTTTAAGCCGCAAGGCCCCGCCCACTTCCTTCCCTTCAACCTCCCTTCATCCCCCCCCCCCCCCGGGGGGGGTTGGGGCGGGGGGGGGGGGGGGGGCTGCGCCCAATGAGCCGCTGGCGGGGTTCTGCGGGGCTGTCCCCGCACAGGCACGTGCAGCCTTGGCGCGCGCCAGCCCGGAGCGAGCTGCAGCGTGTCCAGCACAGCCCAGCCTCGCACCGCGCCCCAAAACACGCCGCCATCCTCCGGCCCCGGGGCACTGCGGGTCATTTCCCCGAACTGCGGGGATGCTTGCTCCGCTCCCTCCGGCAGCAGGCCAGGGGGGAGCGTGTGACAGCCCTGCGTGGGGTAAGGAGGGTGAACTAGGGCTCCCCATAGCAGTTGGGGGGCAAAACGGCATCACCACCACCCTGGCGGTAGCGTCCCTCACCCTCCACTGCCCCTGCCTCAGTAATAGAGGGAAAAATTCTCTGCCTCTGGCTGCAGGGGAAAGACACGACGATGAGGACTCTGCTGCATTTTCTTCTGCACCCCACCCAAGTGAAGGGCTGAAAAAATGCTCCTGTGAGCCAGTCTAAAGGGGGTTTCAAAACAAGCAAGAAGACCTGTGGAGGCTTCATATATTTATTTTTTGCATTGAGGGGAGAAAATCCCACTTCATCAGATGTTTTGGAGGTGGGGGAGGAAATAAATGCAAGGAAGAGTATTGCACGGGATCTGGTTAGGGTTACTAGCTGTCAGGCAAAAGGAGGACGGGTCCTCGTTTTTACCTTCACATCCTCCATCTGGCAGGCGTTTTAAAATACATGATTTTGTCTGGCTTTTTACCTCCAGGTGTCAAAGTATGTTGGAATGCCACAGAATACCTTGTTTTTAGGGCAAGCATTCCAGGGTCCCCTAAAAACAAGAATATCACATTAATACTTCATATTCTCCATGTGTCCTCCAATATCCTTTTTTTTTGGTACTTCCCTGTTCTCCTTTCTAGGCTTTGGTATCTGGTAGCCCTAGATTTGGTCCATGCCACACAAATCACAAATAATTGCAATTGGTTCAGGGCCTATGAGCGTTCACCATGACCTCGGTCACCTTTGCATAGGGTTATCAGCTGTCAGGCAAAAGCGGGACATGTCCTCCTTTTTACCTTCACATCCTCCGTTTGGCAGGGATTTTAAAGGAACGTGATTTTGTCTGGCTTTTTATTTACAGGGGTTAAAGTATGCTGGAATGTCTTGGAGCACATTATTTTTAGGGGAAAGCATTCCAGGACTGCCTAAAAGAATATTACATTAATGCTACACTTTCTTCATGTGTCCTCCAATGTCCTCCTTTTCATACTTCCCTGTCTTCCTTTCCAGGCTTTGGTATCTGGTAGCCATGCCTTTGTATTATGATGGGAGCTGGGAACAGCAAGAGGCAGTGGGTGAGGATCACAACAATAAATGGGTGGAGCCTCCGCTGGGACTGGAAAATCCCAGAGTCCATACACTGCAATTGATGAAGGGAGACGGTCTTTGCACTGAGGAGCCTTTGGCGAAGGGGCTCACCCCACCTCAAGTAGTATGAGCCCCACTTGAAGGATGGGGAAGCAGCCCTTGGAGGAATTATGCTTGAAACATTCATGGCTATTGCATGCATGCACTGAACTTGTGCCTACTTTCCCAGAAGGGGGTTCAACTCAGCTCACCCCACTGTTGTGAGGATTAACAAATGGGTGTCAGATCCTTTGGGAGTCTTCGAAAAGGAGGAGCATGCAGGAGCCATGTTTCCAGAAAAAGGGGGATGATTAGCTAAGCACAGCATTGTCCCTGGAGTTACATCTAGAGCAGGGAGGTCTCAAACATGTGGGCTGCATGCAACCCCTGAAGTTATTTCCTGTGACTGGCAATGACACTGCTGTTACTGATATTCACAATAGGGTTGTATGAAAAGGAGTCACGTGGCCCTTTAAGACTAACAGATTTATTTTTTGTATGAGCTTTCGGGTGAGAAAAATCCCCCTTTTCTCCCACGAAAGCTCATGTGAAAAATAAATCTGTTAGTCTTAAAGTGCCACATGACTCCTTGTTTTTTTCCCTGGACTAGACTAACCCGGCTATCCCTTTGGAAATTGTATGAAAAGGTTTCAGTGGTGTGGCCTTCAGGTTGACGCGGCCCTTGTGGTGATTTGAGTTTGAGACCCCTGATGTAAGGCAGCCTTGGGGTGGGGACGCAGTGGTGGGTCAGAGACCCTCAAGCAGTGGGTGGCGGTGCTGCCCACCCCCAAAAGCCTGGAATGCGTTGCTCAAAGATATAATTCTTGGGTGGCAAGGAGAAATAATTTTTTTCAACTGGATCCTGAGGAAGAAAGTTTGGAAAGCACTGATGATGTACCGAGTGTCAGAGCCGAGCCAGAGCAGCGGGGCGGGGGGAGGCAGTTGGGCCACACAAAGCAAGGAGGTGGGGCGTCTCCCGTGACGTCCGCTCCGTCAAGCCTCAAAAGGAGACGGAATCACAGAGGCATTTTGAGACACCGCTATCCTGCTCCCGCTTTCTGCTTCCTGCGGCTGGCTGCTGCTCCTGTCCGTCTGTCTGGATTTCTGGGCGAGGATTGGGGGGGGTTCGCCTTTGGAAAGCACCGCCAGAGATCGCCCTCTGGCCCCGCGGATTTCCCAGAGAAAACCCCGCTGCTGAGCTTCCTCCAGGTGAGGTGCCGGGCTGGCTGTGTGGCGGCTTCACTTACCGACAATGATCCGCTTTTGAGTAAAGCCTGGGGGGTGGCTGAGAGCAGGGGTTTCCTTACCCCCCCCATTTCCCCGACCCTCGCAGCTGTCTGCTCGTAACAGTGTTACGTCAAATCAGTGAGCACCCCTCACCCTCTCCCTACCCCGCCGTCTAATTTCCAGTCCCGGGGGGAATATTGCATCAGAGGCAGGTAAAATCCCGCCTTTGCTGCTGCTTCCTTCCCAAGTGTTTCTTTGGGGGGCAAAAAAAGCGGCTGGCGCAGTCTTGTGACCAATTTGCATTTTTTTCCTATTAAAATCCAGGGCTCATCATCCTGCCCGGGGGAGGGGCGGGGAGCGCTAGGGAGATGGGGGGGGGCGGCTGTGACAATCTGGCCGGGGTGTTGCATCAGTTTCTTCAGCGCTGGCGGGGCGGATAGGCCGGTGTTTCTCACGCTACACGTGTGCGCAGGTCGGGGGGGGGGGAGGTACAGAAATGATTTATGAGGGTGTTTTAGTGTTAACGTCGCAAATATTTTCCGTTTTACTGCACCGAGTCTGGGTCTTTCTCTGGTTTTAAATCCTAATGGAATAGTAAAGAGTTTTTAAAATGCGGTGTCTTTGGTCCCTGTGTCACAAATCAGATGGATGGCGTCTTCAGATTTAAAGGTCTGCTACTAGCCAACGCGTGTGATCTTGGTGTGGTTTTTTTGTTTTTTTTCTTTTTTTTTTTTTTTTTTTTTAATTTTGGTTTTGGGTATGCCTGAGCCTCGTGGTCTTTCTCCTATGCGGCTCGCATTTGCTGGCGAGAGCTTGGGTGGTGCAGTCGGAGCTCTAGCTTTGTTCTCGGTTGCGCTGTAGTCGATCGCTTCTACCTTTCCTCTCCTCTCCGCCCCGCCTCAGCCGGTACTTTTCCACTCGCCTGGCTGGCGGCCCCGCACGTGACCCGCTAGCTGGAGCACTGCGGTACTGATGCTTCCCGCTTCCCTTCTTAGGCGAGGCAAGGCCAGCAGCCAAGGACAAAAGAGTGAGTGATTGAGTGGAGCAGAGGCTGCCACCGAGGGCTGGGCATCAGGCCCGGCATTCCCAGCTTCATCTAACCCTGGTGAAAGCTCCTTGAACCCCGATCATGACCAAACCAGAAATGAGCAAGTTTAACATCTCGCCTGATGAAGACAGCAGTAGCAATAGCTCCAACAGCAATGACTTCAGCTATCCATATCCAATCAAAGCACCTATCAGGTCAGAGGGATTTTGCATTGCGCTTATTTTCGTTAATATTTAGATGTTGCACCAAATGTCTGAAGTACCTTTATATGTAATAAAGTACTGTCTTTGAAATGATTTTTAAAATGCTTTGCTAGATCTTAATTTTAATGTTTGTTACAAATATAAAATTGTATTTTCAATTTACTAATTTTATAGATAATTTTTGTTAGAGGATTTGATGGCTCTCTAATTTTTGCTCAAAACAATAAAAAGCAGTAACGACTGACATGCTTAAAGGCAACTAACGTAAAAGTTTATTATAGCAATTAAAGATGGATTTTCCCCCCCCCTCTTTAAAGACCTTGTATAGACCGGGATCCAGAAAACCAAAATTTCTTGCCTGAATCCAGTTCTGGAAAGAAGAAGTATGAAACTGAATACGTAAGTATGCATTAATGACGCTTAAAAAGTTAAACACTAAGCCAGGGGTTCTCAGCCACTGTGTTGGGACACGTTACTGTGTCACCACACGGTGGTAAGTGTGTCATGGAGGACCAAGGGAGATGGCTGGATTTGGCTTGGAGGGGTAGGCTGGTGTGTCCTGTAGGCTCCCGATATGCCACCAACTGTGATAAGACTTGCAAAAGGTTGAAAACCAGTGCACTAAGCTAAACTAAACTTTGAATATTTCTTTTTGAAACATTCATTTAAATTCCAGTATAAATCACTGGTTCTCTATTTATCATTAGTTTTTCATTCCTTTACACAGCATCCTGGTACTACTTCCTTTGGAATGTCAGCATTTAATCTGAGCAATGTTATTATGGGTAGTGGCATCCTTGGACTTTCTTATGCCATGGCAAACACTGGAATTGTTCTCTTTGTGTAAGTATGTTTCAGTTAATTACAAAAAAAGGCTCTTTTGCCATGTATCTTTGTTAATAGACATTAGCTGTAGCCATGTAGTTGTACTTGTGTTGTCCTCAGGATATTCGAGGGGCAAAGTAAACCAACTTTCATTGGTGAGAGAGACAGGCTTTCAAGCCACACAGAGCTCTTCCATAGGTTTGTGAGGCTCAGAAGCTTTTTCTCTCCCACCAGCAGATGTTACTCTTCCCACCATGTCTCCTGAATATTAAGGATGAAATCCTGGCTCTAAGCCAATCTTAGAGCTCCGGATAACTTCAAGAGACCACACAAAGATTTAGTGGTTGTTTTTTAATGCTGTACCGTTAGGAAGTGTAGCAGGTGAGAGGCATTTTGAAAAATGTAGAGACTTGTTTGACTGTTCAGAATAAATCTGGAAAAACTGTCTATTAATCTGCAGTCAGATTTGAAGGTAGGTTATCCTTTTTATTAGATAAGCCAAAATTTCTTTAAAATAACTAGTACTAGTCATGGGGTTTTTAATTTTTTTTCTTTTACTGCGTAGACACTTATTTTCTCAGCCAAAGCTTATGGAGTGAAATCTGGCCCCACTGAAAACAATGGGAATTTTATCATTGATTTCCAGGGAGCTGGGATTTTGTCTGATGTCTTCAGAATATAGGATCTAGCACCAGGGAGGGCAGTAGTCAAGAAGAAAATATAGGGTTTGAGTGGGTGGGTGAGTTGGTAGGTGGGTTTTTTCTGTTACAAATAAAGCCTGGTCTGCACTAAAAAGTTTTACCAGCACAGTTGTATCAATCAGGGATGTAATACCCCCCACCACACCCATCATAGTTATGCCAGTAAAAGCCCTGGTGTGAAAATATTTTGCTGATATGACTTACTCCATTCAGGGAACATATTTAAGCTATATCAGCAAATGAATTAAGTTGCCAATATAACCACTACTGTAAGGTTTTGTCTGTGTATGTATGTATGTATGTATGTATGTATACTAATATTATAGTAAAGCCATACCAGCATGCATGGCTTGGATAATGACATGGAAAGTGCACACAGTTTGTGGATTATAATATGCGAAGAGGGGCTCCAAGTGCTTTGGAGGATATGATTAGAATTCAAAATGATCTTGACAAACTGGAGAAATGGCTTGAAACAAATAGGATGAAACTGAACAAGGACATATGCAATGTACTGTATTTAGGAAGGAATAATTAATTACACAAATACAAAATGGGTAATACTGCTTAAGAAGGAGTAGTACAGAAAAAGATACAGGGAGGTTTATGGTGGATCACAAACTAAATGTGAAGTTCCATGTTGGTCTAGTCCAGCTAAACAAACAAGGAGTCTAGTACCACTTTTAAAGACCAGCAGGTTTATTTATCCCATGAGCTTTCATAGGAGAAAAAAAATCCCACTTTTGTCAGATGCTTTGACATGTGAGTCACTGTTGCCAAAAAAAAAAAGGTGGGGGGGGGGGACAGGACATCATTCTGGGATGTATCAGTGGCAGTCTTGTAAATAAGACACAAATGTAATGTCCAGAGGAATAGCTGTGTTAGTCTGTATGCAGCAGGAGTCCTGTGGCAGCTTAAAGACTAACCTTAAAGAGAATCCTCTGGTGCCTGTGACTAACAAAGACATGAGTAGTAATTCTTCCACCCTGTTAAGCACTTACTAAGGCCTCCACTGGAGTACTATGTATAGTTTTGATTACTACACTCTCTGGGAAAGGTGTGGCTAAATTTTGAGACAGTTCAAAGGAGAACAACAAAAGTGATTAATGTATGGACCTATGACGAAAGGCTGCAGAAACTGCTTAGTCTAGGGAAGGGAATGAGAGGGTGGACGTGCATAAAAATTTTTTACAAAGAGGAGACTGATAAGAACAAGTCATCTATGGAGGACAGGGCAAGAAGTAAGGAATTTAAGTTGCAAGGAGGGAGATTATCCTAAAGTCTAAGCTAAAACTTCCTAATTGTAGGGGTAGTTAAATTTGTTCCACTGTTTATCAAAGAAGATTGCATAATCTCTATCAGAAGAGGTTTAGTGCATAGCATAATGTTTCTGGCTGGTGGTGAACAAATTAGAGGAGTCTAGTTATCTGTGGACTCTCATTACTTTTTAATGATGAAAATTTATTTGAACATAATATACAGCATATTCTGAGGTACACTGGATCTATGTGGAGATTCTTGTATAGCTTGTCAGTGATACCCCTGATACAAGCTCATGTGTGTACATCTTTTATGTTGGCAAGTAGTAAAACCCTACCAAAAAAAAAGAAATGAATAAACAAGGACTGAAGAGTCATTAAACTGAGCTTCATGCTTTTTTAGGGCTGCTCTTTTAAAGCAGCATGCTTCTATTGTTGAACAAAGTTTGTTGATTCACTACAACTTTGACAGTGCAGCTGCTAAAGAGATGTATTCATTGTGAATCATTGGGAAAGCCTATTTTCAGAGGTTACAAAGAAGCATTTTAATAGATATCCAAAGGGGCAGCCATGTTGTTCTAGTTCAGTAAAAACAAACAAGGAGTCCTGTGGCACTTGAAGACTAACAAATATATTTACTGCATGAGCTTTCATGGGAGAAGAATCCCACTTCATTAGACTCTTTGAAGATGGGGGAAATTTATTTTAATAAAAGATACATTGTTTTTACAGAAACTAGAGGCAAACTAGGCAACTTCTGGCAGTCATTAACAGGTTCTGTTTAGGCACAAGTGAAAAACAGAAAAGTACTGAGTGAAGAAGAGTGACCTTTATTTAGGTCACTTAAAAGTAAATTAATTTAAAAACAAACTGTACAGAGCCACCAGATCTTAACACTTTCTAATTTTCAGTCCTGTATTACCAGATGATTAATTGTCTCTATAGGTTTTTGCTTTGCATAAAGCAAAATAAAACTGTAATCTGATTTGTTTCAGATTTTAGCAAATTACCCAAGTCACAAGTCCACTGTTTCAAATATGAGCTAGCTGTGATGTACAGGACTGTGAGGAAGAAGTAAAAATAGAAAAACAGCTGTTATAGTGATACAGAATAATGTTCTGACATTTTTGTTAAAATGTGTTTGTTGTATCAGTCACAATATACTGGATCCAATTCTTATTTACCCTTGCACTGCTTTGTACCACTCTAATAGTATGGGGACTTAGAGTAGATGCAAGTGCTACTTCCACTTCAGCAGTAAATAACAATTGTGCCTACTGACACAATAACAATGAAAATAGGTAGATGTACCTTCCAAGGTGCATTTTAAATATCGTGTCCTTTCACAAACAAGCACTGACTGAGACAGACCTCCCCACTTAGCATTGGCGCTTGCGCTTACTGTTCTTAATTATTTCATTGTATTTTCATATTAGTGCTATCTTAAATTCTTCCTGTTCACATAGCACAATTAATTATTAATATGGCTAAACTAAGGCTGTCTAAAAGTTTTGGCTTCTCTGTCTTCTCTTCCCACTCCAGGATTCTCTTGGTGACTGTGTTAATATTCTCATTGTATTCAGTTCATCTGCTTGTAAAGACTGCCAACGAAGGAGGTATGGTAAAATCCTATTGTTCAAATAAGCATTACTAACTTCATACTATATTTGTTTTGTAAAATGCACCTTTTCAACTGATGTATCTTGAATGTTTGCAGGATCTCTGTTATATGAACAGCTAGGAATGAAGGCATTTGGTTTGGCTGGAAAATTTGCAGCTTCTGGATCAGTTACAATGCAGAACATTGGAGGTGAGGGTTTTGAAGTATCTACTTTAGATTATAATGTCACATAGTAAATATTCCCTCTGTTCTCAGACTTTTTTTTCACATAACATGTTTTTACCAATTGTTTGTGTTCAAGTAAAGTTATGAAACAAGTTTTGTGACTCTTGTCATGTTCCATAATCTGTGTTTTTTAAATCTATATTTACCCACAGCTATGTCAAGTTACCTCTTCATAGTGAAATACGAATTGCCATTGGTCATCAAGGCATTTATGAACATTGAAGAGGACACAGGGTAAGTGGTAGAACTTCTTCTCATCCAGAAATTTAGAAAAATAAATGGATGCCATTTATATTCTATATGGCAACCTCCTTTGGTATATCTTACAGCCTTTTAATCAGAGACAGAGCAGTGTTAAGCTCCAGTAAGATTTTTCTCTACTCTCAAATGGGCCATTTGACATGGGTCCAGCCTCTATTGCAAAAGATGTTGGCAATACCTTTGTATTGCATCATATTACAGAAGACAGTTCATGGAAAGATTGATCAGGTAACTGTTAAAGGATATGCTAGTCAATATATTGCTCAATAACAAAATGAAAGTTAAATATGGTCGGTTACCTCTAATGCATTTTAGGAAGATGGCTGATAAGATGGCTTTTAATTGCTCACGCAAATTTAACTTCTTTATTATTATTATTATTATTATTATTACAGGGCATGGTATCTTAATGGTGACTATTTGGTTTTGCTGGTGTCTCTAGTGCTCATTCTTCCTTTGTCACTGCTGAAAAATTTAGGTAAGGAAGTATTCATTTAAAGCAAATGTGGAAAAAGGGCTGATTGGTTGTGTAAAATGTGAAAGGCCCAAATATGGAAGCTACCTCCATATAACTGAACACTTGACAGGTGGATGCTGGGAGAACCTGTGCAAGTTATCTCAGTCACTAAAGAGAAAAACAACACCTCTCTTTAAAAACAATCAAAATGAAATTAAAAACCAGCAGAGTGTTTGTGTAACACAAGAGGGGAAAATAGCATGGGTGATAATAGGAGGGGAAGTCCGAATTCATTGCCTTTGACTGATCTTGTCAGATCTGTGCCTGATCAGCGTACAGGCTAGGCCCATCAGGGGAAAGTACAGCCCCTGCGCAAAGTGATGTTCCATCAACTGAATCAAGAATGCTTCCTCTTATTCAAGAGAGAATGAATACCTTACACACAGCTGAGTCAGTATTGACTCAGTAACCCACTGTAGTGGTGTGGTAAACTGTGGAATTTGAAATGACATATTTCAGTTGAAATATAGGACCAGGTCCTGCTAGCACGGTTGACTAACAAAAGTCCAATTAATTCCAGTGGAAACAAGATGAGATCTATTAACTAAAGCTCCTGATCATTTGTTGTCATCAGTTATCACAAGGCATTTTTTAAGTGTGGGGATGTTGGTGGTTCTTTTCTGCCAAATCCTATTTTGGGAATTAAAATTTACCCTGCCGTTTAAAATGGAGAGAGTGATATTTTTATTTAGGCTCCTAAGCTGTTGTGTAGTATTGATGCCCAGTTCCTTAGAAGTGACTATGCTTTAGTAGTCCATGTATGGTTCTGGAAAAATGCAAGTTGGTGGGTTGCCTGGTTTCATGATTCTCTGAGTGAATAAACCTATTGGAGATCCCTCAAGTTGTCTACGCAGTGGGCTAATAAGGCCTGCATAGTGTGATTTCTAATGTGTACCCATATGCTGCACATGAATTGGTCCATGCACACCTTCTGGTGCACCCAAGCAGGGTGTACACAGACCAATTAATGCACAGCACATTTATGTGCTTTAGACATATCGCCCTTATAGAGCACATTCCCCATGGTGTAGATAAGTGCTCGCTAATGACTGAGGGCTTATTTCCATTGCATAACTTAAATTACTCATCTGTCTTAAGCAAGGCCTGGTCTACATGCTAAAATCAGAATGATCTTGGCATATCACTCACATTTGTGAAACATTTTTGCATCACTGCGTTACTGACTCAATGGCTATGCCTACGCTACAGGGCATGGTTAGGTCAACTTAATAAGGTCTACTTAAAGTTGACTTTAAGTAGACCTTATGAAGTGGATTAAGTAGACCTTTATTAAGTGGACTTTAATGGCCACATTGTTAAGTCAACTTTAAGGGCAGGAGTGGAGTCAATTTAAGCAAGTGCTCAAGTTCAAGATCAATCAATAGGGCTGGAAGGGACCTCATGAGATCATCGAGTCCAACCCCCTGGGAATTGAACCCAGGACCTTCTGCATGTTAAGCAGAGGTGCTAGCCACTAAACTAAGTTGATTGAATTCCAAATGTGGCCAGGTTGTTTCTTAAGTTAACTTAAGCCCATAGTGTAGACATACCCAGTTGACAGAACCTCCCTCTCAATGGTTTGAGCTAGCTCAAGTTTAGACACCATGTAACTTAAGCTAGAAATTCTTGGGTGAGGAAAAAGGAGCTATCACTGCAGACAGAACAAGTGTAGTGACACTTATAAAATACCAAATTTTGTGAATGGGGGGGGGGGGGGACAAAAAGCAAGGCTGTAATTAAAATGTATTTTCTTTTTCTTTATTTCAGGATATTTAGGCTATACGAGTGGCCTTTCCTTAATGTGTATGGTCTTCTTTCTTATTGTTGTAAGTATAAATTCTCTAGATTTTTACAGTGCTTGTAATAGTGTATTCAAGTGAGATATCATAAGCTTTTCTAAGAACTTTTATTGTCTTGTCAGTTAAAAATATCACCATACCACATTGTTACTTTTAGGTAATTTGGAAGAAGTTCCAAATTCCTTGTCCTCTGGGATTAGAGTATGACATGGCAAACACAACTGTGAATGGCACATTAGTCCACTTGGCAAATGCTATACAGTCACATGGAACAGAACAAAACATGACTAGTGATGATATGTGCAAGCCAAAATACTTTGTCTTCAACTCACAGGTAAGGTACTGCATGTAAACTGCATTCTTACTATTCAAAATACAAGTAACAGAGCATACATTACATAGAAATAAGGTCATTCTGTTCTTATACAAGTGCCAAACAATGTTAGGGGGAGAGTGGGGGGGAGCAAGGAGTTTTGTGGCACTTAAAGACTGACAAATTAAATAGATCTGTTAGTCTTTAAGTACCAGAAGACTCCTTGCTTGTTTTGCTTTACTAGACTAACACAGCTGCCCCTTGCCAACATTTTGGGGGAAATTAACAATTTCTGTCCCAATCCTGGAAGAGACTGTGCACATAGTGCAAACTGGGGCTTTCATAACTTCTGTTGAGCTCAAGAGGAGGTGAGGGTGTCCAGCCTCTCCTGGGAGGCAGTTAGCACTTCTCATGGTAAGGGCCCAGCTCAGCAAATCACTCAAGTGTATGTGTAACTTTAAAACATATGAGTAATCCCCTGCATGTTCAGCAAAGCATGCCAGTAATTTACCAGATTAAATTGAGGTGGTGTAAACTCACCAGTAAGTTAGTTTTACATGGGTGTAACTGCAATAATGGAAAAGTCTCCAGTGGGTTTTGTGTCAGACTCTGTGTCCAATTTCGCAAACCTGTGCTTGCACAAGTACTCCTGAAAATCTTATGGAAAAAGGAATACACGTGCAAGTATAGGTTGTCAAGGTCAGGCCATAAAGGTTCAATTTGCCAAGATGCTGTGTCCCTCCTGGGAGATGCAGGGTGCATTCAGCTACCATGGGACTTGAGAAGTCTCAGTGTTGGATCCTTTAAAGTTAAAGAACAAAAATGTAATGTTACAAAATGTAAGTTTCTGTTAAAAAACCTATAATGGAAATCTAAATAAAAATATGAAGTAGAAACTTAACGATGAATTTTGTGCAACAAGGATAAATTTTTTTTCTGCATTTATCAAAAAACTTATAAAGCATGTTTGTTTTTCAGACTGTCTATGCTGTACCAATCCTAACATTCTCTTTTGTCTGCCATCCTGCTATTCTTCCTATTTATGAAGAACTGAAAGGGTAAATTGACAATTATTTATATAACTTTACTATTTAAAAAGGAAACAAGCCATATAGTGCCACTGCTAATAATTCTTTTGTTTTGTTTTTAATAGCCGAAGCCGTAGAAGAATGATGAATGTGTCTTATGTTTCATTTCTTGCCATGTTTGTGATGTACCTGTTGGCTGCTCTCTTTGGATACCTGACATTTTATGGTAGTTATTGCCTCTTCTGTCGTCTTTTTAAATGAAGCATGTCTCTAGAAATTCAGAATAAGGGGGTTTGGGGCTTATAAAATGTAAAGGAAATCAACATTTACCAAATAATTGGTATTTTTACACAGATGGACCAGTGGTTTTATGGCTTAAGTTTAGACGTGGAAATCAAACTATTTTGGTTCTGTTTGACACAGATATTGTGTTATCTGTGCCTTTATCCCTCAGTAAAATACTACTTCAGAGATTGTGAGGCTTATTTAACATGCATTGATATCTGTAAAGTACTTTGTGAGTCCAATGCTGACATCACACTGTAAGACCAGTTATAGAAGTGAGTGAGATTCTGAGCCTTGGTATGTTTAAGAGGGGAAACTAGCTTTCTTTTTGTCACTAGCCACTACAATTTTCTTCACAAACTTCCTATAATTGCATATTATTGCGTTTTTTGGTTTTTTTTTCCTTTTCTACAACTCTCCTTTTTTGTTTTTCACTCATAAAACCAGAGGGCTAAAATCTGCTCTGTAGCTTCGTTAACTTCAAGAAGTCTACACTGGTACAATTTGGAACTGAATTTGCTCTGATTGCCATAGTCTATTAATAATAAGATAAAAAAACCTATTGACTTTCTCAGGCAATGTCCTTGAATAGCAAAGAGCAGAGCATATGGCAGTTGGAGTACATGTGCACGTAAAATGAATAGAGTTTGGCCGTGTTGTTTGTGTCTCTTACAAAGTCAAACAACAATATGCTCAATTGCAAATTAGTTTAATTCATTTGAAATCTGTGGAGGAACTGGACTGTTCTGTTTTGTAAAGTACACAGGGATATTACCATTCTGTTGTATCTTGCTGCAATCTTATGAAGAGCGTTACTGGAGTTCAATTAAAATGCCGTTTTCTTTATAGGAAAAGTTGAAGCAGAATTGCTTCATACCTACTCTGCAGTCCTAGGTGCTGATGTGATTCTTCTTATTGTGCGTCTGGCTGTACTTATGGCTGTAACCCTTACTGTACCTGTAGTTGTCTTCCCAGTAAGTAATACTTTTTACTACATTCTGTGTATCCAGCTTGGACAGTAATTGACTTAATAGATGATAGGCATCAGTTTAGAAAATGAAACATTCTTACCTAAATGAGCTTTGCTAGATATCTTTTTTTTAAATTCTAGTCTCTTTAAAAGTGAGGTAAAAGGAGTGTTGTGTACAATACCTCTTGCTTAGTCCCCTTCTGCTTTATTTAAAATGTTTTTAGTTTTCTTTCCTGTTTTTGTTTTTAAAATACAACATACATGAAGACCTCTTTTCATAAAGAGCTGTTAAATGTGCATAGTAAAGTGCAAAGCAAAAAAAAATTTTTCCTCTCCCTGTCTTACTGTTTCAGTAGTCCAAGCTTGGCTTTTTGTGGGGCAGGAGGGGTTTGCAAATATTTTTCAGATAGACATGTAATTAAAGTGATACTGTCAAATTAAGGACTTCTGTGACTAACACTAATGTCCTTATCTTTGCAGATCCGCAGTTCAGTTATACAGCTGTTTTGTGCAGAGAGGGAGTTCAGCTGGCTACGTCACAGTTTAATTACAGTGGGCATTTTGGCATTTACCAATACTCTTGTAATCTTTGTCCCTACCATTCGAGATATATTTGGATTCATTGGTAAGTATTTGTATGTTGGTTGGGGGCAAGGGTGAGGTTGTCTAATGAAATGTAGTTTGCTTATTTCAGAAAACTTTTTTTGTTTTGCTTTAAATATAGGAGCCTCTGCTGCTGCCATGCTGATCTTTATACTTCCTTCTGCTTTCTATATCAAACTAGTGAAGAAAGAACCTATGAAATCAGTGCAGAAGATTGGGGTATGTATAGAAGAGTATATTCATAACATGCTTTCATCACTGACTAGCTTTATTTATTTCTTTATAAACAGGATTTTGGAATTTCTGTGATCTTAATTGATTTAATCAGAAATAACTAGCAGTTCCTGTTACTTCAACAAGCAGAATTTTTCATGGGTAATTATAACTGGAGAGAGTCACCAGGAATTTCTTCCTCAGATTTCTCCATATGGGCTCTCCACTTGTCCTTAGTAGTTCCAGAACTGACAACAACAGAGATTTCATCCTGAAACAAATTGTTAGTGGAAATTAAATAATGGTAGAAATCCATTTTAATTACATGCAACAGTTGTGCTATTACTCAGGATAAAGAAATATGAATAGAAAAGGGGCATATCTTGCCTAGTTTACAACAAATAACAAAAATGTAGGGAAAGTGCCTGATCATTAGTGGAGTATATTCAACAAATTATGTATTTTGCTACTGAAACTGCAGTGTAATATTTTGTAAGTTTACTGTTCTCTCTCAAATATTTCTCCAAAATCTACCATTCTTAACAAACGAAGTCCTGTAGCACTTTTTTAAAAATGAACAAATTTAGCACGTGAGCTTTCATGGGAGAAAGTCCTACTTCGTCAGACATTTCTCCACCTTCAAAGTGTCTGCCTAAGTGAGATTCCCCCCCACCCCCGAAAGCTCATGAGATAAATTTCTTAGTCTTTTTAAAAATGCCATACAACTCTTCCCCCTCCCCAAACTAGACCAAGAGGGTTATCGCTTTGATATGTAGTTACTCTTCCAGAGCTGATCTCCCCATGATCATTTGGGCCCTCTTGCTTGATGTTGCTGTCTCTGACCTTGGAAATTTTTGTTCAGATTCCCAGCTTGTAAAGGCCTGGCATAGCTGCATTGAAATCAGTGGAGCTATGCCAGTTTACATCAGCTATGGATGTGGCCTGCTGTAGTAAAAATAAATGTATTTAGTACATTTTAAGAAGGAATCGGAGCAAGTGGAAAATAGAGTTGTCATTTACTGTACCATTTTATTAATTATTCCTAACTGCAATCTCAAGTTGGTCAGGGTGGACGCTTACCTATTTATACCATGTATGCCTATGCATATGAAGAAGAAAAAGAATCTATCTGAAGTAAAATTTGTATTTTTTTTTTTTTTTTTTTTTCTCTTTCCAGGCTGTCCTCTTCCTGCTGAGTGGCATACTTGTCATGACTGGAAGTATGACCTTGATTATTATGGATTGGATCCATAATTATGCATCTGATGGACATTAACTGTCATGATTTAGTCTTGAATATTCCAACATTCACTCAGATATCTACTGAGAAAGAAAATTACCTACGTTTGCAATTTTGCTTCCTTTAAAATGCAGATTCTTTGATGCTGGTTCTTCCGACTGTAGAATAAGTGAACTCTTGTAAAGGAAGTATTCTGCATGATGGAAATAGATATCAACTTCAAACCACCTGAGTCTCTGGCTGAAGGAAGTGACAATTTTATTCCATTCCAGAGAATGGACAGAACTCTGTAGACTTTTATCAAGCCATGTTTGGCTTTCATTGTTGTTACTTGGATATTTTATTTTACTTGAATGTGCCTAATGGAACCGTTTGATATGAAAAATAATTCTTTAATTTACAGCAGAGTGTTTCTACAACCAGTGGCGGGGGGACACTATTACTTTATGTACCAAAAATTCTTATGGACCTCAAACATGGCTCTTTTGGTTTGTTTTTTTTTTTTTTTTTTTTTTTTTTTTAAAGGAATCTTTTTTTTTTTTTTTTTTTTTTTTTTTTTAAATTATCCTGGTAACATAGTAAAGAACCTGCACAAACATTTTATCCTATGTTCTAAATTTAACACATCTGCCCTTCTATGGTATCATTAGAAGGGGGTATATTTGTTTTTGTGTTGGCCAGAAATACTTTTCTGAAACAAATTGATTTTTTTTTTTTTTTCAACAAATTTGAGTAGGTAAAACTAACTGAACAGAAACTTTTTTTTCAGTGAAACTCAAGTTACTCCAAAATTTAAACAAGTCATTGTTATTGTACATAATCAACTAGAAATAATAGCTTCAAAAAATGGCAGTGACACTAAGATTTTAATGCGTTTTAACAGGCCATCCGAATGGGTGGTGGTTAAAACAAAATGCTGCGTAGTGAAGAGCTCATAAAGATACTAAGATTTTTCTTCTTGAGATTTTTCAGTAGTGCAACTGGGTAAACAGGGTGAGGTGTGGTTTGGTTGTGTGTTTTTTGTTTTTGTTTGTGGTGGTTGGTGTTTTTTTTTTTTTTTTTTTTTGTTCATGCTGCAGCTATCTACCAAATCACATTGGGTCATATTATGCCCCTGATATATAAAACTCTTGATTTAATGGGACATTCTACTTAATGGTAGATTATGGTCCAATGTCAACTATGTTTGGGTTTTTTGTCCAGCCTTTCTTGAACATGCTGCACCATAAACACAAAGTTCTGCTACAGTTTATTAATTGTACAGTATTCACAAACTGTACAGTATTAATTTCTCATCTTCTGTTTTGGATTTTGAATTGCTTGGGGTGTGGTTTGTTTTTGTTTGTTTGTGTGTTTGTTTGGTGGTTTTTTTTTTTTTTGTCACTGCTAAAAGCCTAATGTACAACCTGCACTAGTATTTGGTGCTCAGTACAAGTTCTCTTCATATAGGCAATTGGGATTCCTTATACAGTAGCTTAAAACAACATCCCTCATGGACTGGGTTGTCATCTTAGGAGTTTTTTTGTTTGCTTCAGAAATATGTTTTTGTTTGAGCCCTAACTAGTGAGCTACAAAACCAGATGTACGGTTGTGATTATCTGTTTCATTTCTACTGTATGTTTCCTCTTTATTTCTATCCCAGGTTGAAGAAAAATGGTACCTGCATAAGAGCACATTTCACTTATCAACAGGCTTTCAAACACAACTATGGGTGGGTACAGTATAAGAACCTAGATAAAGGTTATACAAGAGTGTCATGGTACTTTTGTTCAGCTATATTTGTGTGGCATCATGTTTTTTTTAAAATCTGACTTCCAACTACAAAGTGGATTTTTGTGTCAGAGGGAACAAATAATCATATGTAGTGAGTTGATTAAACAGCACTGAAGATTTTTGTCTCAAAAGAACAGGATCAGTTCTAGGTAACAATCACTGTTTGGCAGATACTATCTGTCTCAATCCACATTTTAAAAACTTATGAAAAAATTGCAGGTGATGCTGATTCATACTGACCACAGCTGCTAGACACCACCTCTGTAGCAAACATCTAATGAGAACATCTTGCTTGCTTGATTAGTTCAGTGTTCTGTTGGTAACTGTAATTGATCAATGCTTCTCTTACTGGAATTGTGGAAGTGGAGCTCTGAGCAAAGGATCACTTATTCATGCTTCCTGATGCATGGAGAGTGACATTTGCTCAATGCTAGTGCTATGGGAACTCTTCTTCATCCTCCCCACATGAAACTCTGGAGGAGGATTTAAAATGTTCCTCCCTCCAGGAATGTATAGAGGATGAAGATTTCTTTTCCAGCATCAAAAGATGCAAAAATGAACTACTCCCTCAGTCACTGTCAGAAGGGAGATAAGAGAAGAAGATATTCCACAGTAGCATCTCATATTATATCCATGCATGTTAATTGGGTCATGCAAGTCAGTCCAGCATTGTCTGGTCACTACATTTGTGAGTCACTGTTCTCTGAAGCGCAATTTCATGGTTAAGTAGCTCTTCAGCTGTTAGCGCACCACTTTGCTAGGTTATTTTCCAATATCTTTTGCAAATGTGTCAGTTTGGGAGTTCCTAAATACACCAGTGAAAACAAGCAGCTTCAGTATTAAACCACTGTATTGTCACCTTGTTTTTACATTGCTGTCTCCAATGGTATTTCAGTCATAAGTGTAATGTTATTTATAGAACATTAACCCATTAAAATTAAACCTATTTTTCAATATTTATGATAGTCCATGTACATAAATTGTGTGTGTGTATATATAATGTAAATATAGTGTATAGAACACAAAGTTGGAATCTTGGGTATATGTATATATTTCCCATTATTAATGGTTATTGCATCATTTCAAAAAGTTCATGTTGTACATCTGTGCAACAGCTGTCAAAGAAAAGGTTCTTTTGAGAATGTTATGCTTGCAAAAATAAAAATAGTATGTTACACTGTAGATGTGTGAGGACACACTAACATGAAACCTTTCATTTATTACTAATGTATATATTGCTATAAAGAGAAATCTTTGGGGTTGATAAAATATTGAACAGGTTCAGATTCTTTCGTACAGTTTGACCTAGATGTTATAGTTGCCCAAATACAGTGGCTAACAACTTTTAAAATGTAATGTAAATGTTACAGCTGTTCTACAGAACATCTTTGTATATATTGTATATACTTACTGTATTAGAGGTCAACAATTCAGCAACAGTTGTTGACAAAGTGCTACAAGGTTTCAATGAAACATCTTTGTTTTAACTGAATAAAAAATAAATAGTAAGTTTTTTTTGTGTGTTTTTGTTTCTTTGGGGATGGAGGAAATGCTTTTGAGTAGTAGTAAAGTACAGCACCCAGGCAGTTTGACATTATTGAGAACACTTCTGCAAAAAAAGGAATCTAATACCATTTATGCTGCATTTGACTTACAAACAGGTTCAGACATCCTCATGGCATTATGTTCAACTATATTTAGAATTATGTTTTAAATACCTGAATTACATTCTATTTAGTAGGGGGTCAGAGGAAACAAGTAATGAATCAACTGAGAATGTACCAACAGTATGGAAGATTTGTAAATACAATCAGGATCAATCATTGGTAAATCACTATAGGTATGTCTATGTTGGAAAGTTCCTTTGAATTATGGAGGCTTAATTTTGAACTAACTTAGTTGCTGTCTACAGGGAATTTTCATTAGGTCAAATTAAGGAATCTCTTAATCTGAACTAATGAAAGACCTGCTTGTTAGTTTGAACTAAGCCCTGAGCTTGATCCCTAGTTTGAAGTAAGGATGGTGTAGACTAGGATTAATCCTAAATTTGAATTATTAAATTCAAATTAAAGGTAGTTTGAATTAATGTTTTAATTTCTAAATATAGAAAGGGCTTAGCTTAGGTCAATTTAAAAGGTTTAAGTTGACTTAAGCCCATGGTGTAGACACAACCTTCATTAGCAAAAAAAGACCTCCACTGAAGACCTGAAACCTAAAGCATGTTTAGTACTCGCCCTTGCCTCAGAGCCCTAAATCTGGTTTGCTGCTCACTCCCATGCTGCTTAAGGGCTGCAGGCTGTAGATTGATTGGTGGCCTGACCTTGCCCAAGAGAGTAGGTGCCAAAAGGTATGTCTACGCTGTGGGCTTAAGTCAATTTAAGCAATATTGAAGGAACTTGCACATGAAATTGCCAGCCTATTAGTGAGGATTTTTAAAGTATCAGTGAACACAGGCGTTGTACCTTATGACAGAAGAATTGCTAATGTAGTCCCTATTTTCAAGAAAGGGAGTAAAAGTGATCCATGTAACTACAGACATGTTAGTTTGACCTCAGCAATATGCAAGATCTTGGATAAAATTTTGAAGGAGAAGGTACTTAAGGATATTGATGAGAATGGTAACGGCAATAAAATGCAGCATGGCTTAAAAAAAGATCATGCCAGACCACCCTGATCTTTTTATGAGAAGATAACAGATTTTTTTTGGATAAAGGGAATGTGGTGGACCTAATTTACTTAAATTTCAGCAAGGCATTTGATACAGTTCCACACAGGGAATTATTAATTAAATTGGGAAGAATGGGGATTTAATATGAAAATAGAAAGGTGGATAAAGAACTGATTGCAGGGGAGATTAGAGGGTCATAGTGAAAGGTGAACTGTCTAGTTGGCAGGAGGATACTAGTGGAGTTCCCCCAGGATTGGTCCTGGGACCCATCTTATTCAACCTTTTTGTTACTGACCTTGGCACAAAAAGTGGGAATGTGCTAATTAAGTTTGCAGATGACACCAAGCCAGGAGGTATTGCCAATACAAAAGATTGGGATAGCATACAGAATGATTTGGATGACCTTGTAAAGTGGCGCATTACAAATAGGATGATATTCAACAATGGGAAGTGCAAGGTCAGGCACTTAGGGACAAATAACAGGAATTTTTCTTATAAGTTGGGAATGCATCAGCTGGAAGTGATGGGGGAAGAGAAGGACCTGGTCATATTGGTTGATCATTAATGACAAGGAGTAGCCAATGAGATGTGGCAGTGAAAAAAGCTGATGCAGTCCTGGTGTGCATCAGAAGCGGTATTTCCAGTAGAGATAGGGAGGTGTTAGTACCATTATACAAGGCACTGGTGCAACCTCACTTTGAATATTTTGTATGGTTCTGGTCACCCGTGTTTAAGAAAGATGAAGTCAAACTGGAACAGGTGCAGGCAGGCTACGAGGATAATTCATGGAATGGAAAATCTTCCCTGTAACAGATGACTTAAAGAGCTTGGTTTGTTTAGTCTGACCAAAAGAAGGCTGAGAGGAGATATGATCACTCTTTATAAATACATTAGAGTGATAAATACAAGGGAGGGAGAGGAATTATTTGAATACAGCACCAATGTAGCCACAAGAACAAATGGCTACAAACTGTCCTTCAGAAAATTTAGGCTTGAAATTAGATGCAGATTCCTAACCATCAGAGGAGTAAAGTTCTGGAATAGTCTACCAAGGGAAGTGGTGGGGCAAAAACCGTAGGTGCCTTCAAAACCGAGCTTGATAAGTTTATGGAGAGAATGATATGATGGAGCCTATAGCTTGGCCATTGTCTGTCTTTTACTACTGGTTATGGGTATGATAGTGACCTGGGAAGGGGCATGAGATGGAGTGGGTTCTTAGTTATTACAGAGAAGTTCTTCTTGACTGGCTGTTGTGGACTTGCCCTCATGCTCAGGGTTTAATTGATCACCATATTTGGGGTAAGGAAGGAATCTTCTCCCAGGACAGATTGGCTTGGGCCTTGGGGTTTTTTTGTCTTCCTCTGTAGCATTGGGCATGGCTCACTTGCTGGTTGATTTTCTGTATTAAAGTCTTTAAATCATGATTTGAGGACTTTAATAGCTCAGTTACGGGTTTGAGGTTCATTGTAGGAGTGGGTCAGTGAGGTTTTATTGCCTGTGCTGTGCGGGAGGTCAGACTACATGATTATATTGGTCCCTTCTGACCTTAAAGTCTATGGGTATGTCCACATGTCTCTTCTATTTCGAAATAATACTGGTTACAGTATTTTGAAATAAAAAAGATTAGGTCCATGCGACATTTTCTTATTTTGAAATGACAGCCTCTGTCATTTCAAATAAGAACCATCATTTTGAAACAGCTTAAACCCCATTCATTTTGAAACGGCTGTTATTTCGAAATTGTTTCGAAACAACTGTTTCAAAACAACATGTCCAAACACATTATTTCAAAATAACTGTTTCGAAATAACAGCCGTTTCGATAGCAGGCTTTCCCTTAATTCGAATTAACATCTTCTTAATTTGAATTAACTGATTTCCAAATTAAGGACTTTATTTCAAAATAACTCATTTCGAAATAATGATGTATGTGTGGACATAGCCTATGAGTCTAACTCCAGGGTTCTGTTTAGAATTTATGAAGTCAACTTAAGCAGTTGCTTAAGTCAACTTAACTCCTGCCTTGCAAGTCTACTTAAGCTTTTAAGTTGACTTTACAGGGCAGGAAGCCCCAGGTCCTGATCCAGCTCCTCCCACCAGCAGCAAGGGACTGGAAGCCTGATCCAGCTCCTGCTGCTGGTGGCAAGGGGCTGGGAGCCAGATCCAGCCCTGAGTCGTTTGCCGCAAGCGACTTGGAGCCCAAGCCCACCCCAAACTGCTTGCCACCGCCAGCAGGAGGTTTTGCACCCTCATGAATTTCACAGGTTACTACTAAGATCAGAAATGCTGTCATGGGGGAGAAAGCCCAGTGATCAAGCTTGGTCAATTTCACAGGCTACTCCTGATATCAGGAGTAGCCTGTGAAATTGACCAGGCTGTCGAGCTGCCTGCTGGCAACGGCAAGTGGTTTGGAGCTGGATTGGGCTCTGAGCCTCCTGCCACCACCAGCAAGTGGCTCAGGGCCCGATCCAGCCCCTTGCCACAAGGAGCAGGGGGCTTGAGGCCAGCTCCTGCTGCCACTGGCAAGTGATGCAGGACCCGACCCATCCCTAAGCTGCATGCTGCAAGTGGCTCAGGGCTGGATCTGGCTCTGCGCCACTTGCCAGCAGTGGCAGGAGCTGGCCCCGAGCCCCCTGCCCCTTGTGGCAAAGGGCTCAGATCCGGATTGGGCTCTGCGCCCCTTGCCGCAGGCAGCAGAAGCGATCTCCCAGCTGCTTGCCGTGGTGGCTGGGGCTGGATCAGGCCCCTGGAGCTGGGCCCTGTAAACCCGATTGGATCCCACGGCAAGGAAGGTCACAGGGCCCAGGACTGGGCCTGGAGTATGTCTACACTGTCCCCAAAGAGCTAACAGTCTAGCTGACCCTCTCTCTCAACAGTGGTCATACAGACCTTCAGGCAAACAGGGATCAGGGAAGATTGATAGTTTGATAATTAGTAACTCAACATTACTATATGTGAGATGGAATCATGTTTATAATGTCAGAGACTTTTTTTTGCAGCTTGGCTTCATAATTGCTGACCCACTAGGGTATTTCAGATCATTCATACCTGAGAACAGATTTTAATGCTGCTTAATCATATTAAGTAGTATGAATACAAAAAAAAAATCACAAACTTTAGGTCCATTTTTTATTCATCTATGATTAAAAATATGCAATTTTATTATCATTTTGAACCGGATAACATTCCCTTCTAGAGACATCATCTTTACATGCAGTATTAAGCATAAAAGAGAATTAAATGAAAGATAAAAATTCAAATTTTAGTATTATTAGAGTCCACTTCAGGGTTATTTTCTTGTTTTTCATTTCCTGCCAGAATTTAATTTTCAGATGACTGACATATGCAAATGCTGTACACATGCTATAATCATATTTATACTTATGCTTATGACTAGGATTAGTTGGGGTATTAGGACTAGATTGGGATCATTGGGACTTTGTTTGCTAGTCTCCTTAACTCAGTTTTGAAGATTGATCTGGAAACAAAACATATTTGATAGCTATTATGATTCTGTATCTTATAAGTATTACTGAAATAACACATCAACTCTTTCACATACAACTCTACAGCACATATAATGCATACAACTATTTCCTGGGAAAAAGGAAAACTGAATTCATGTTACATGGACTGTACACCAAAACTGGTATGGAGAACTCCCATATGTACAAACAAAATAATCATTTTGAAGGGGAAAAAAGCCCTAAGACTGCCACCTTTCTGCAACTCCTGAACTGGACAGCCTTAAAACTATAGTGTAGTGTCCCATGCTTGCAGAAAAGGCAATTTTGACGCCTCCAGGGTCCCTTTAAGAAATGGTGATTATATTTATGAACTTAACACAGTGAACTTCAGAACAGGGATTCCCCGCTCCCCTCCCCCCCCCAGTTTGATTTATATAATGTAGGATGAAAACTAGGATAAACAATGTGCTATCAAAAAATGTCATACAGTATTCAGTATGTGCTTGAGGTCTGTTGACGTTTTCTAGATCCAATTACAAGCTTGAATTCTATCCCATAATATTATTTATGTCCCATAATATTAACACATGAACTCAAATCATCCTGATGAATGGAAGCCAGAGGGCAAGATTTGCTATTCCCAAGTGACAAAATATATTAAAACACAAATTTAAATATAATTATATTTGTGCTGATGTGACTCAGTAAATCCAGTCTATGTCCTTGGTACAGGAGAAAATAAATATTTTAATCACAAGAATGAATTTTTCTAGCTGTCACACAGTGATGCAAAAATAAACTGCCCAACAGTATATCTGTCAAACACATTATTTTAATCTGATATTGTCCAGTACATTCAGTGTTCTGGAACCAGTTTTGTTAGTAGCTTAATAACTTTGAGCTTAGGGTTGCCAAAATTAGGATAATGCTGCAAGAGATAAAAAAAATCTGTGAAAGCGTTAAATATCATAAACAGTATATTCAAATAAAGTAATATTCGGGAATGCATTGATTTTTCCTTCTCTGTAGCCTAAATGTTGGCTGTAGGAGGGAAAATTCAAGTGTGTGTGTGTTGTTAATGGAGGTGGCAAACATAATGGCCACCCCTACCCCCAACGTAGCCCTCTAGACTATGGAGCGCACAGGGAGGAATGCTCAGTATCGATCTCCCCTGATGGGTCTCAATTTCCTGGGTGAGTTCCTACCTCCCAAGCCTTGTGTCATCGGGGGGGGGGGTGAGTTTCTATCCCCCTGAACAGTTTCTCGGCACCCCCATCACCACGAAGGAGGGATCATTGTCCGGAGTCCCAGTTACATCATTGGTCCTGACCTGCACCTCACTTCCAATTGGCTATTTTATACTCTGGCCATGCAGTACTCTATTTAAGCCCCTGCCTCGGTTGGCTCAAGTGTTCTCCTACCCTCGAACGCTAAAGAGCACGTCACGAACCAGTCAGACTGATCCCCCGACCGAGACAGGGAGCTCCCGCCCGCGAGACCTTTGGGTGTACTCGAATTGCCAGCCGAACGATTAAGTACTGGGATGCTGCAGCTGGTCTGCCTCTTCGCTTTGGGTTCCACTATGGTACTAGGATAGGTATTATAAACTGATACAGTTATTCTACCTCTCTCGATTTGTTTCTTTCCTTTTATGATACCATTTATGCATTATCTATCAGTGTAGTTTTTCATTTGTTCCTTGTATAGTCCTTTATTACATAGCTGTTTATTATCCCACTTGTATCTTTCATACTCTTTTTCACTGTGTAGCTGTTTACAACCCCCCCCCCCCCCCCCCCCAAGGGCATTTTTGTTGCCATGTTGTTTTACGCCTTTATGAGACAACTATAAAATTCTTTTCTACTTGAAATTGGTGTCCGTGTCCTTGGTGGGTGTCACCAGTTCATCCCAGTTACATCTCAAACCCGGGGTTCAACATGTGTGCGCAGACAAAAACAATATCCCCAGATAAATCAATGCATATTTAGATCAATGTTTATACATAGATGTATATATTGAATTTACCTTCCCAAAAAACAAAATTTAGGCTAGATTATAACTCGGACTCCATATTTGCAAAGTACTGTAAGAGGAGTAAGACGCCCCATTTACAGCCTGTTGGGCTCCCTGCACCTCTGGTCTGGGCACATTGGACTAAGAGGATACTGCACAAATGATACTTCCAAACAGGTAAAGGAGATGTGGATGGAACCTTGCTTCTGCCTGCCTAACACAAGTACAGCACAAATGTTCAGACACACAGATAAATCAGTGAAGCTATTGGACACACACGTCTCTGTTGTGATCCAGTTCTGCTCTCATATGCTGTATGACGTGCTGTGAAGCAAAGGAAAAGAAAGGAGGAAATTATACCTACTACTGCAGTGGTGCAGTTTATGTTTACCTCACTCAGAACTACATCTAAGGCACAATCTATTTCTTAGCAAAGAAAGAACACCAGTTAGCGGACAGTGAAGTTCCTAAGCAGAATGGAAAGATTCAAAGAAATTCCTTGTTTAGGGCCAGTCTTGAAAGTCCTGGTACAGGCATTTTTGCTTCTGAAAAGACTGTAAAATGAGGTCTGTAGCCAGATTCTCTTTCTGTTGTGCTATTCCCATGATGAGATTGTTGCTGCGTTTCCAGATAATTGATTAACAGTTACTAACCCCTCACAAATTCATGCAACTCACTATGTCATGTTGCAGAATTAGATAATGTATTTGTAACAAGCAAACCAGTAACTGACAAGCATTAGTCCCTATTCAATAGCAGCTGTACATCAGGTAAATAGATTTAGCAATAATAATGTAGTCAGCTTTGGCAATGTGTTCCTGCTTCCAGGAAAAATGAAAAGCAAACAACTAGTGTGAAACTCTTACATCTGTACAGGCTACAAACGCACATGTAGGAAAAACAATCAACTGTACAACTTAGCAAATATTTACTCAGCATAAAAAGAGTTACTTGATGCTAATAATTATACAATGTTGGAAATGCCTGACTTTAGACCTTTTAAAGATTTATGGCAATTACTTCCTCCCTGTAGAATATTTAGTAAAAGAAGGGAAAGGATATTTTTTTGTTTGATTTTTATCACTACCTCTGAAGATACCGGTTAAATATGCATGTAACCCTCTCCCTTTTCTCCCTGGATTATTTGGGAGCAGGCAACGCTCATGTGTGCGCAGGTTCCTAAGTTTGATGACAAAGCGATCCTGAGTTTCCCAGTGGTGATCTTGGGATTGTGGGAATCCTCTCTCCACTCTTCTGCTGCAGTCCCTTTGCTTTACAGGAAATTCAACTTAGTGGTGCCTCTGCCTGGCTGGGTCCGGTACACAGTCAGTGGCATGCCTTGAGAGCCTCCAGGACTAAATCCATGTGGCTAAGAATAATCTGTGGGATAGGTCTAATCCAAATTTACTAATTATATATCTAATACATTCATGGTGCTTAATTGCATGTAACAAACCTTTACTTAACAACGAAACTTATCATAACAGGATGGAATTGAATATTACTGCTAATTGAAATACGTGGGGCAAGTAAATAAATCAGTGAGCAGACACAAAATACAGTTTAGAGGAAACTTATCTAACTAACATGTTCACAGCCCATTTTCCAACTCAGAGTGCACACTTCCCAGAGTTCAGAACCCCAGCCACTTGCTTGCTTGGGCGCTTGGAGTGTCAATGAAGGAGACAAGACAGCACGCTGCTGGTCCAGTATATCCACTCAGAACCACGCTGAAGCTCCGGGGTGAGCCCAACCAATGGTCTGTAGTCCTGGCCCTGGTTCAAAGGGATTGCCACACCGCCTCCTCTCAGGTCCAGTCAGTCTCTCAGCAGACCCCTTGCTTTACAAGCCCTGCTCCAAACTGGAGGAGGGAGACAGACAGTCACACCTTCACTGCAGATCTAGCTCAGCCAGCTCTAGGCTCAGACCCTGCTAGGGCTGAGTAAGCCACCAACCTCTGAAGCTCCCTGCTTGGGTGAGCCTCTAACAGTCTCATGAACCCCAGGAGCACTCACAGCAGCTTCCAAATTCAGACATGTCTCTCTCCCTCTGTGGAGACCCCTTTGTGCCCCTCTGCTTCCTGGAGGGGCAGGCAGGCTCCCTCTCTCTTTCCCCATGGATCATGGGAGTTGTAGTCCCTCAGTGGAAAACTTATGCACATAGGAACTGCTTAAATGTTAACCTCCTACTTGATTTCAGAGGCCCCTAAAGTACAGGGTGCCTACATGTAGTATGTACATTTTTAATAAATATATCTGGACTATAAAGTGTATAATGCAACCATGGGTACTATTACTGGGTTTAATATTTGCTGCTGTTTGAAAGATTAAACCAATCTTTATTTTCCTACTTTATTATTAGATGCTTGACTTTTTTTTCCTCATTATTATGGGTGACACAAGTAGGGATACCTATAGTTAAAATTGTCCCTGGTTTCTATTTGATTACTGTTTTCAATATTTACTAATTGGTAAAGTATTTACTAATACTTTACATGACAAACTTCAGAATGACTCTTTTTTGTTTGTTAGGGGATGGGGAGGCAGGAAGTTTCAGCTAAAATAGTTAAGCCATTTCCACACACAAAGTTAAGGAAAAAAATATTTTGCTTGCCCAAAGTTTAAAAGTTTTATACCTGTTTCATAAACAAACTCTGTCTTTTGCTGTCCCAGTGAAAATTCTCCTCCAAATCATGGAATGTCTCTTTCTGTTCAGCAGCCATCTTTTGCTTCTGCCCTCACTCCAAAATGGCTAGTGAGAGAGTCTGTCTTTCATAAGTTCCAGTTCCATTTGCTTGACCACAACCCCCACGCATAATCAAACTCACCCCACCAGTGCTGAGTTACCCACTTGGCCATAACCAGTTTTCTTGGCTATGTCTACACCAGAGGGTTCCGTTAAGTTGACTTAACAAGCTCAACTTAAAGTTGACTTTATTAAGTCATCTTAGAGAGTCCACATTTTTCTAAGCTGACTTTATTAAGTCGACTTAATCCAGGGGCCCACTTAAAGTCGACTTAATAAAGTTGACTTTAAGTGGGTTTCCTGGCTTAAGTCGACTTTATTAAGTTGACTTAAGTGGGCACATTGCATTAAGCCGACTTAATAACATCAACATAAGTAGGCACATTGCGTTGTTGACTTAATAAAGTCGACTTAAGACCTAAAGTTGACTTTAAAGGCATAAGTTATTAAGTTGACTTAAGCAAGTGCTTAGATTGACTTAATACTATAAATATGGCCATGGAGTTGCTTAAGCTGCCATTGTAGGTATAGACCTTGGTTTGACTGCTTTCTCATATTTTGGGTAAAAATACGTTAGTGCAGAGTTAAGGCTGTGTGGTGGTAGGCTGTGCCTGTGTGGAATGTTAAGTTTGAGGTTTGCTCAACACCAGAAGCAGCAAATGCAACTAAGGTTGCTCATGCAAATTAAGACACATCACAACCTATACACACTCTGCAAACAGGAACACATCCCTCTGAAGTCTTCACTCCCTGGTATACAAATATTTCTATTTCTGTTACTTCCCTCTCTCCTATAACTGGATTCACATGAAGCGGCTGGAGTGAAGGATGAGAATGTTACAGTGGAATGGTGTCCTTACCAATATTTCAAAATGGTTGGATGATGGAGTTTGTGGCAGGGCTGGCAAGAGAAACTATAGACAGGGTTTCTGCTTCAAAGAACTGAGTTTTACTTTTGAAAGGAAAAAGATCCTCTGACATCTGTCCAACAGATGTACCAATCACCAAGAAATAGCGAGGTATCAGAATTTGTAATATTTCTATGCTTAGACTACACATCCTCCAAGCAGCCGTGAACCCTCCACTCTGTGTTCTTTCATTTAACATTCTTCCAACAGTTAGTTTTCATATTGTTGCTTTAGCAATTATTCAGACATGTAGACAAATCAGAAAACTATCGCGGCTCTTGGACACAAATCTCAGATGTGGTTCAAAGCTGCTCATATATTGCATAAGATGCACACTGAATAATGCCTAGATCATTTCCACTGAAATGAATCACCACAGACTCAGTAGATCACAACCTCTTAAGTCACAAGTAAGATGCTGCAGAGGGACAAAACATGATGCCAACAAACGCCACATCTCTTCACCCAAATCAGCCTGTAGGCTGCAAGTCCCATGTCATGATGTATTCCTTGCTCTCCTGCCAACTTCTACAGCCAAGAGGTGCTTGGAATTGACACATTGATCACTGATGAAAAAGGAATGTATGTACTGCTGACACTGCCAAGGTACCTGCACTGAGTTCCTTCCAAACCTCCAGACTAGGCACCTTTGGAAACACCACATTAGTTTGCCCCCAAGTCAGGATTCATCCACTCTATTCACTTCTCCCTACACATCCCATTTCCCCAGAGGCCAGTAAAATACTATTTTCCTTAATTAACAAATGCAAGTCTTGTCTATCACCTGCCCTCATTTCAAGTATCCTCTTCAGCTGCAACCCTTCTCCAAGTGCCTGTTCCTACAACACACAGAGTCCTCTTCTCCGGCTCCTCTGTACCCAAAACAATAAAATTGACTAGACCACCTGCTGATTAGTCTGTTGTGTTTCTAGTAAACCTCCTCATACAATAAAAATGTAGTGTTACTACAGACAACTTGTTTTAAACATCATGTGTTATTACATTTTTATTGAACAGGTATACAAAGGTTCATCAGCTAGAAACTTCAATGGCAGGGTATCCATTGAGGTAATGGTTTTGCTACATTCACTTGAACTACCTGGACAAATGGCTGAAGTGCATGAAAACCCTCATTTTTTCCTCCTTTTATTGGTGCACATGCACTGTAATCCTTCCAGACAACACATCTGCACAAGTAAAGTGAGCATGTTATTAACTACTATTCTCCATTTGGGTCTCCCAAAGAGTTACAGCATAAAGTTTCATGGCCTATTGATCAAAATGGTGTCAATTTGATGTCTAGGTCTTTTCAAGAACAAAAATACCATAGAAACTTTTTTTAAAAGTGGTTGTTTTAGGGGAAGGGGACTTGTATCTCTACAAGCCATAGTTCAAATGAGCCAACATTTGGATCACTAATCTTACTCTGCTCCTTCCTGAGGTATGCCAGCTTTCAGAGTGATCTCATGAAGTTAAGCAAAAAAACCAAGGAGTCCTGCAGCATTTAAAGACTAACAG
>ML682067.1:9037404-9053299 GCA_007922195.1 Podocnemis expansa
AGCTCATGTGATAAATAAACCTGTTAGTCTTTAAATGCTGCAGGACTTCTTGGGTTTTTTTGCTGGACTAGACTAACATGGTTGCCCCTGATGAAGTTAAGACTTTGTAAGTCACCTTGCATCAACCTATTTATGCCTACACTCTAATTTATCTCTGGTTGACATAAGCACCCCATTACGACATGTGACAGGGCTCCAGTCACCATGCTGGTACCTCCTGTTGATTGTCTTGCAGATTAGCTCTGCAGGTCAGTAGGCCCTCTCCTGAGGGTGCCTCAGCCTCTATCACTTCGCTCCTGGATGATTTCCTGCTAATCCTCTTCTTGCTCCCCACCTTGGGGGGCTATTGTTGCACTCCAATTGTTCTATAACTTCCCCAGTGAGTGGCAACTGTATGGAAGGGACCCAGGCCCTTCCACTACTCCAGGTCCCTGCCCAGGGACTCTAGATGGCAGCTACCTGCTTCATCCCCTCCAACTCCTCAGTACCTTTTCTTGGTCAGTGTCCCTGAAGAGCCAGCACTTTTTGCAGCATTACCTCAGAGCCTTAGCTTGCCAGTCCCAGCAGCCAGCCAAGAGCTCTCTCTAGCTCCCCCTGTCCCTGTTAGCAGCACTCCTCTGCCCAGGGTGCTACATGCCTCTTTCTCCTTCTCCTTCTCCTCCCTGCTAGGCACGCACTCCCTCCTTGAGCTCTAGGGAGCAACTGACCCTGCTCTGCCGTGTAACTTTTTATGTGGGCCTGCCAGTTCCTGAATGGCAGCTCCTCTCACCCCTCTTCAATTGGCTTCTGTTCATCCTTCCTAGGGTTCTGTTAATCCCTTTGAGGTCAGTGTGGAATCAATGCCCTATTACAGCCATGCTGTAAAACACCTCCCCAGTGTGAAACTATGGTTGACCTACTGGGGTTGACAGTGCATGTGCAGACATTGTGTAACCTTTGTTGACTCCAATAGTCCTCTAGTTTCTGTCCTAGAATATTCCATTCCTTGGAACAGTGACTGCTCTGGTCAGAGTTTTAAACTCCACTGCTCCAGGGTCATGGAGCTGAGAAGACTTCCCTCCCTTTAAACCCCACTCAGAATTTTGAAATGAGTTTTTGTGATCACCCATATTGGCAAACATACCTAGCAGCAATCCCTTGTCATATGCAACTGCTCAACTAACCCTGCCAACACCACACATGAGACATGCTCCTGCCTGGAGTAGATGAGAGGCATTGGATCTCTGAGCCTTGAGAAGTGACCCGACAAGCACAGCTACAGACCATCCATGTTCCTATGGATATCTATAAAAAGACAGCATTGGGGATTCTCACAAATATACAACAGGGCCAGCACCTGCACTGTGTGAACGTAAAGGAACTGAGCCAGGCAGCTCAGTTTACAACAAGTGGCGTGCCTTACTTGCCAGAGACCTCACTAGCACACCGCAAACCACCAGATATGCTTTGCGAATAGCCTGAAACAAAGATATGTGTGCTGACCCGTGAAGGGAAGGGGGGGGGGGGGGCCGGGGACTTCAGGAAGTGTGTGTATGCATTTTCTCTTATAATATTTTAACCTGGTAGCCATCCCAATCCTAAATTAACAAGACATGGGTATTTATTTTTATTGTATTATTTGTACAAGAAACTGTAATGGTACAAACACAAGTAAAGTTATTATCTGCTTTTCATTCCCCTGTAAGAATAGGTGGGGATAGTTGCATGGAGCACTCTATTTGTCTGTGAAGATGTCACTTGTAGCATCTTGAGAGATCTCAGTGAAATTCTCTGAAGATATTGCTGTTTTCTCCCAAGGATTTCTAGGGATGGCAGCAGGCAATAAACAAGCCAGTGGCATATGGATCTAGGCAGCTTCGGCTATGCCAATGTTCAATACAGTTGCCCTATACTCTTACCTATGGAAACAAGGACCAGAATGTTATTGTTTTATGCAACCAAAATTCCACCCCCCTGCCCTTGCCCTAGTGAGCCATGTTCACCACAGGTAAGTCTGGAGAGCAGTGCTTTGCAGATGCAGATGCACTTCTAAGCTGAAGTATTAACATGCACATCTTATTGTGAGTGTTTATGGGAATAAGGGATGATAGTTTGGAAACTTCTCTTTCCATTTCTGTTGTGACTGTAAACCCAATGATACATCTGTTTTTATCAGCAGCTACTGCTGCTACAGCCTTGAAAGGTCCCCCTCCATATCTGAATGTTTGACTCTGTGGAGGGCGGAGACTCAAAAAAGATAAGGGAGGACTTGTTCAGTGAGCTCCTACAAGCCAGTGCTTCATTGGACTGCAAACAAAGGGACTGGAGGGACAACATAGCATAGAGAGGGAAAGACCTGACAGGAGAAAAGCCAGGAAAAAAAAGAGGGAGATGCACCAGGACATAATGGGTCTTTTCAGACAACAGACAAAAGCTGCAGACCCTGACTGATTTACAAGTTTAAAAAAAAAAACCCAGCCTTTCCACCCTTAGCAGTCAGACCATAGCTTCCTACCGCCTCCAATATTCTATGGCTGTGTCCACACCAGGGCTTTATTTCGAAACAACAGCAGTTGTTTCAAAATAAAGCCTGGCATGTCCAAATGACATTCCGTTATTTCAAAATGATGGGACCTCCTATTTTGCTTTGAAATAACTGCCATCATTTTGAAACTGTTAAACCTTGTAGGCAATTGAAATAGCCCTTGTTTCGAAAGGGTTGTTTCAAAACAACGCAGTTAAGACAGGTTGTTTCGAAACAAACCCTGTTTCGAAACAGAGCTTCTGAACTTCCTCCCAGGGTGCACGGCACACTGGGGGGAAGTCCCACCTCAGCATCCTGGCTGGGGTGCTGAGGGGAGGTGCAGGGGGGTGGCAGGTGCCCTAGCCAGCTTCACTTGCTGCTCCCCCTTTCTGAAGGCAGGGGAGGCAGCAGGCGCCCAAGCTGGCTTCACTTGCCATTCCACTTTGCCAGCTTTGCCTGCTGCTTGGGTCGGTAGCTGCCCGCCGGGCTGTGGGGCCAGAGTTAGCCAGGCACCCCAGTCTCCCAGCAGGGGAGATGCCTGCTCAGGCAACCCTCTGACTGCTTGCAAGCAGCCAGAGGGGTGCCGGTTCCCCCAGCCCCTTGCAGGCTCTGCAGCCTCTGGTGTCCCACAGTTCATCCCCTGTTGTCCCACCAGCAGTGGGGCAGTCAGGGCAGGTGGATCCCTGCCCTGGGGGTAGTTTTCCCCTGCCTGGCTTTCCAGGTGAGAGCCAGGCAGGGGATTGATTGGCAACACGGCCCTGCCAGGGGGCCATGTTGCCAACTTCCTATGCTGCCCCTCTCCTGAAGCGAAATAGCATGTCCACACATAGGGCATGCTTTTTTGCTTTCAGGGTTTCCCTTATTTCGAATTAACAATTTTTTATTTCAAAATAAGTTATTTCAAAATAAGGATTTTATTTCAAAATAAGTTATTTCAAAATAACCATCTATGTGTGTACATAGTCGATGTCGCATCAAGGGCTGCAACTATACACTTACAATTCAGTGCCATGGGATACCACGCAAGATGACAGCTTCACATACACTGACCAGTTGTATATGTGTAGCCACAAACTCTGTATGTACACTGAAAACAGAAATGTTTGCTACCTTTCAATCCCAAAGTCCCATTCCATTAATTTATGTTTAAGGTTTGTATTGCATTGCCTGTTGGTTTTGCACTGCTTCTCTGTATGGCTTTTGCCGCTCAATAAGATTCTCTTTTTTAAAATAAAATGTTTATTAGTTCATTATATGTATTTGCAGAATGTGTAGCAGTACTTAGACCAGGGCCGTCCCTAGCGTAGGGCAACCGGGGTGGCAGCCCAAGGCCTCGCGCTTTGGGGAGCCCCACATGGCCACACTGCTACCCCCTGATGCTGGGGACCAGGCATGGGGCCAAAAGGTGGCCCAGTGCAGCACTGCCAGTCCGTCCACCCCCCTCGTCGCCACACATGCTGCTCTGGACTCCGTGCTGGACCAGTGAGGAGGGGGCAAAAGGCAGCGTGGAGCTGGTATCGCTGCCCCCCTCGCTGCTGCCCCAGCCCTGCTGCCTCCTGCCCCCTCCCCACTGCTTCAGCCCAGAGCACCACGCGTGGGAGGGAGCAGGGGTGGCTGGACCAGCAGTGCTGCACCAGGCTGCCCTTTTGGCAGCTCGCCTGGTCCTGGCATGGGGGGGGCAGCACAAGGGTCTGCCCCTCCCCTGGGCTGGCTGGCCCCACCCCCCAAATCCAGGGGGTGGGGTGGACACCGCAGCGGGCGATTGCCCAGGGCCACGGACCTCTAGCGATGGCCCTGGGGGTGGCCCTGACTCAGACCACTGACTACTTGTGAATATAGAATGCCACAGAACTCACAGGTTTAAGAAAACCCCAGTCAGAGTTGTAGATGTGCAGCAAACACTAAACGATACCTACCACTCAACCTTCAGGCCCAAAGAACTGCCTAGCACAGAAATCTCCAGAGGGGTAGCTGTGTTAATCTGTGTACAGCAAAACCGATGAGAGTCCTGTGGCACTGATAGACTAACAGCTTTCCTTGGGTATAAGCTTTCATGGGCTCCAACCCACTTCTGCAGCTGACAAAGTGGGTTGGAGCCCACAAAAGCTTATGCCCGAAGAAAGCTGTTAGTCTACAAGGTGTCACAGGACTCTTGTTGGTTTTCCTCACATGACTGACCATTAAGACCATTCCACACATGACTAACCATTAAGGTGTTCTTTCAAAGCCCACCTCAACTGTATAGCTCTGTACTGAGCTCTTATAATGGCTTGTATGTCTGGCTGTCCAAAAATCAACAGACACCTGCCCCATCCTAGCAACAGCTTTTCAGCCTTTCCCTCCCAGCTATTCCTCACAACACTACTGGAAAGTTTTCCTCACCAAGACCCCTCCTAGCAGCGCCAGAAGTATAGATCTGGGCACCTGGGGCAAGCAACGCACCCTCCCCCGACCTGGGCCAATCAGGCCCAGGAACCAAGCTGGCCCCAGCCACTGCTGGAAGGTGATAGGGAGCTGGATCCATCCACTTCTTCCCACTTGTCAGCCTGGTTGCTGGCTCTCCCATCCGGTCCCATCCCCCTACAAGCTGGCCAACCAGGCCCAATCCCTTCCCACCCTAATCTACCGGTATGGCTGGCAGCTGTCTAAGTCCCAACCACTCCAGATCACCTTCCCCCTTACCAAGCTGTGGCACGGGATACCCAGGCCAGAGCTGATAGTGGTGTGGCCACAGGACACAGGCTTCTCCCCCCATCCCAAGCATGCACCCTAGCTTTCTCAGGGGCAGGGTGGGAGATTATAAATTTCCCCAACCCCATTCGCAGCCTGGCATCTGGAGAAATGTGCCTCTGGGGCCAGATAGGGTCTGCAGCTGCTGGCTGATTTGGTGCCCTCTAAAATTCATGCCCAGGGCTTTGGCCCAGTCACCTGGCCTAGTTACGGCCCTGCCATCTAGTGAGTAATCACCACTAGCATCCCTCCAACCTATCAGCTGCACAGTCAGTCATTTTGCATCTGTTTGGCCCATCGCTGAATTTTTCCTTGGTACTGTCAAGATAGGCATGGTGTTTTCCTGAGTCAGAGGTAAGCAGGATCAGGGGGTTACTCACCTGTAAACGTCCTTCTTCATGATGGGCTGGTTGCATACATTATGGATGAGGTATATATGTGCTGCAGCACACATGTGCCCAGAAACTGTTTGCTCTAGCCTGTTTCTGTAAGGTCAGTGGCCACCGCCCCCCCTCTGATCTGCACACCTTCACTAGTGTATAGGTGTCCCTGCCCCTGCCCCCTCTTCACTCCCTTCTTTCTGCTAACTCTTAAAAGCGGGAATGGAGGGAGGGTATGGAATGTATGTGAGCACCCCATCTCGAAGAAGGACATTTACAGGTAAGTAACCGCTGTGACACTGTCTGGGTCTAGGAGACTGTTTATGGTTATCTTTTATATTAATATTTCATATTTGCAATAGTCATGTGATATGCCATGTTTGGTATCAATAAAAGGCTGTAATCTGCTAGGTTTATATGTAATTATCATATCTGTATTAGAAAATTAGGAATCTATTTGTTTTATGTGTGCTCCAAGTGATTTGATTCTCAGGCAGTCCCAGACTGGGTGTCTGCAAAACCATTGTCCTCTTGATGGCCCATCAATGGAACACCCAGGTACAGTGGGCCTAGGAAGAAACCTGTTTGACCAGTCACCCAGACTGACCATGTGACTCAGCTCCATTTTGATTTGGCAAGGACTCTGAGAGCATGGGAAAGCCAAATGTGATAAAAGGCAGTGGTCCCCATCTCCATTTTGTCTTCAGTCTGCAGCCTGCAATCAACATCACCCTCTGGAACTATTCCTCTGGGACTGAACAAAGGACTGAGACCCACCCAGGTGCTAGGTGCATACCAGAGGAATTGGACTACCCTGCAATCTACAGATTCTTCAAGGACTTGCTTTCTATGGACTCTAAATCATTTGTATGTATGTGATTCGCTTTGACCCTTTAACATCTCTCATATTTTGTTTCTTTTCTTTTTATATTAAACCTTTAGTTGCAACTACTAAAGGATTGGCTGGCAGCATGGCATTTTGGATAAGATCAAAGCCTATATTGTTCTGGGTGATGTGGCTGACCCTTTGGGGTCAGGAGAACCTATTTCTTTAAGAGACTCAGTGGCTACGTGGGGACCATAGGAGCTGATGTACAGTAAAGGCGGCTGTTTCTATTTTGTTATGCTTGGTGATGACCAGAGTGGGGAATCAGAAGCATGTTTTGTTACTGACTGGGAGACTGATTTAAGTACCATCCATCAGTGGTTTGGGGGTTTGGCCCCTGTTTTTGCAGCTTATCCTGATTTTGGTACATTCACAAGGTTATCCCAGGAAGCCTGGGTCACATCTGGGATTGTTGCTGTTGCTGCTGCTGGTACAGGCGAAAAGGGTGTCTGGCCAGCTGTACGGTGTACATCCCCAGGGAGCAAAGGGTGGCCTGGGTATCCTTCTTTCCATGCAGCTTTGTATCGGTGGACTCCGCGAACAATGACTGACCCTCGAAGGGAAGGTGCTGGATGGACTGTTGCATTGGTGGAGATAGTCCAGATCCCTGCAAGCAGGCCACATGGCACATAGCAATTGCTGATGCCACTCCCCTGCTAGCTGTGGCTGTAGTGCCCCAAGATGTCAGGAGCACCACACATGCCTCTAGGAGGCCTTCCTCCACCAGCGTGTTGAAATTCAAGGCACAGTCTGAGAGAATGAGGTCCTTGAACATCTCCATGGATCTCCAAAGATTAAAGGTATAACTGCCCATGAGGGTCTACTGATTCGCAATATGGGGTTGGAGTGCCATGGTGGGATATATTTTCCCGCTGAACAGATCCAACTTCTTCCTTTTTCTTTGGAGTAGCCTCAGGCTGCCCTGGGTACTCGTGTTGGTTCACTGAGTCAACCACCAGGAATCCCAGCGTTGGATGGTTGAAGGGGAAGCTAAACTTGTCTGCAAGAACATGGTATTTCCACTTTGCTCCCTTCAATACTGGAAGGACTGAAGATAGGGTTTGCCACCTCACATGTGTGATTTTTAGGACCCCGTCATGCACTGAGATTGCCACTTCAGCGGTTGGAGCTATATCCCCGACATCGAAGAGTAGGTCAAAATCTTCTCTAATGATCTCACTTTGAAGTTCAAGGTTTGCGGCCATTCACTTCAGAAACTCTTGGTGTGCACGCGAGTCTTCTCTGAGAGATAATGACTTCTGGTAAGCTGCCTTGTCAGGTTACGATGATGACATCACCTGGGACCCACTGCAGTAGGGGCCTGAGGGGCTTGCCCCAGGGTCCAGTTCCTCATTGGATGCCTCTTTGCCCTGAGCTCTTTGGGCTGTGTCTGCCCTGGATGACCTTGAGGATGTTGAGTCCCTACCTGGGGAGTTCCAAGTGGGCCAGTCCAACCATAGCAGTGATCATTCTTTAAAAGTAGGCGGCGCTGCATCACTTGCCGGGTTGTTTGGTCTCACACCAATGGGCATTTGGAGGCCCAGTGCTGGTTGGCAAGAGGGGAATGACTCCTCTTCCGACACAGTGCCCGGGATGAGGCATGCAACGATGCCACACTGGTGGGGCCAGTGCCAGAGCTCTGCTTCCTAAGGTGCAGTGCCAAGCAGATGGAGAGCACTTTCTATGGCACTTGCCCATCGAGCGATCCAGAGCTGGTATCAGTGCTGGAGGCACTGATGAGTGGCGGTGTTGGGCCGAAGGCCAGACTCCTGGGAGGCGTGTGAAAGTGACCTATTCTGATGTGGTGAGCGAGGAAGGAAGTGTTTGCGGGATGAGGTCCTCAGAGAGATAGGCATATAGGCCCCATCCTTGTCCAACTCTGATGCCTAGGATGGGAGGCTTGAAGCCTTTCTTGAGGGGCAACCACATGGAGAGTCTCTTGTACTGATCTTTGGGGACCACACAGACCGTGGTGCAATGGGCTGTGCCAATCATCTCCAGCCAGGACTGAGGCTCTGGGGAGCACAGTGTCGAGGCTCAGGGCTGCAATGCAGTGTCCCCATGCCAATTCCTTTCCCGCACCGAGATCTCCCATGCCAAGTCCAGGCTCACGTCTGGAGCCCAACCAGGCTTCAGAAAACAGGGCCGGTTTTCCCTTTGACACTGCCAGTCTAGGTGGTGTAGGGGTTGCCAGCTGGAGCAGTGCTTTGGCCACCTCAAATGCCTCTGGCATGGAGGGAATCAGGAGCATTTCAGGTCTCCACACTGTTGAAGAGCCACACGCCACTGACTAGAAAAAGTCTAATGACTTGTCTTCTTTTTGGGTCTCACTTTGGGTCAAGTGCAGGGGTTAAAGTATAATTTGGGGGGCCCTTGAATCCTCCTAAATTTCCAGGCCCCCTTCAGGAGGTTTGGGGCCCCTCCATGCTGGGCCAGGTGCCCCTCATGTAGGTCTGGGCCCCCCTCACATACCCTTGCTACTGCCCCCAATCGCCATTCCCCTATCCCCAATATTCACCAAGCCCCCAATACTCACCCTCAAATCCACCCCCTGTCCCTAATATCCACGCCGCTGTCTCCGGTATTCCCCCAGCCCCAGCCCCCAAAATTCACCCCCCTGCCCCCAATACCTACCCCCAACATGAACCGGGCCACCCCACTTACCAGCAGCCACGCACTGGGCTGGGACACAATCCCCTGCTAGCTGCGCTTGGAGCCTTCTGCCTCCAACTGCAGCCTGCACATGCGCGGGGGAGCCAGGCACCCCCCCCACTCTCCCCCGCCCGCTGGAACGTGGCAGAATGCCGTTCCGTGGCCTGCTATTTTTAGGGGCTCAGCATTCAGTCCCCAAAAAATAGAAAATGTAAGTGGAATGCTGTGTTCCAGGGTCTGCTATTTTTAAATGGTGGTCCCAGAACATAGCTTTCAGGCTCCATTTTCTATTTTTAGGGGGCCTGGAACACTGAGCACCTAAAAATAGTGGGCCTTGGAATGGCATTTCACCACTTTCCAGCGTACTTTAACCTCTTGTGAGTGCCTGGGGCAGGCTGTGGTCCCACATGTCGTTTATCTGTTTACCCAGGCAGTGATCCATGCTAGGGAGGGGCCAGTGCAGAGTGGGCCCTCTATGCTGGAGCCACCAGCACTGACAATGAGGCACCCAGCACCGAGGTGGCATGCAAGGCCTCTTCTAAGGCCATGTAGCACAGGCAATTTTTTCACTGTTTCTGAGTCAGCTTAAAAGAATGGCACAGTTTGCACTTGTCTGGTCTATGGGATTCCCCAAAGCATTTCAAGCACTTTTCGCACTGTTGCTGATGTGGAAGGCCTTCCTACATTCGGCATACAGTTTAAAGCCCCACATGGATGGTCCGGTGCTAGTACAACTGGCACCTTCTTTGGTTGGTGAAGCAGTGGTTTCTTCAGCATAAATGGAGCCTGGAGGCATTATTGAGACTAAGAGAGATTCCACTTCGGGCTGTGGGAGCAAGTGAATACGACAGACAGGCTTTGCAAATGTTGCAAGAGCGGACAGTTCCAGGAACGTCACCAGCGGGTGGAAAGAAGGAATTGAAGGGGGGGTCAAAATCAGGGCCATCTATATACCAGCGCAGGTGTGCAGGTCGGAGTGTGTGTTGGCCACTGACCCTACAGAGACAGGCTATGGCAAAAAGTTTCTGGGCACACATGCACTGCGGCACTGTAAGACAAATGGAAGATTTTGTGAAAGTGAAGCATTAGTGGGTGGGTGGGGGGTCCCGCCAGACACATTTCCACTCTGCCATGCTATGTAATAAACAAAGTGCTTAAGTAATAATCGGTAGAAGTTATAGTAGTTAAGTAGTTGTTAGATTTCTGATAGCAGTGATCAACGCCCATCAGCAACAGTCTCTGTGACCAGGAGAGGGCCTGATTACCTCTCCCTGTGAGTAAAGGCCTATAACAATACAACCTTTCCCAAGCCTCCTTGGACTTCACTGCAGGATCTTGTGCAGAGGTACTTTGGACAACATACTTCCCTGCTGAAGCCCTCCGTTGTTTCTGGGGCCCCCGATTGCTGGAAGGGGCATAAGCTGTGTCCTTCTTGCTTTCATTCTAACTTCAGTTCTTTCACTCGTGTGGTTAATAAGTGGTTGGTTAAGTAGTCTGTTAGCCAATAAATCTGTCTGTTCTGCTACCTGTGTCTTGGTGTTTCTTGCTACTGGACCGCGAACCTCATCCCACTTGGGAGGGGAATACAACAGGCATGTACACACTTCATCCAGAATAGATATGAGCAGCACTCAAAGAAGAGCTCCTGGAATTATTATCGTATTTCAATATCACCAGTGGCAATCTGCTGGTCAGAAAAGAATGTCCCTACTTGAAGCTTTCTGAACAGTCTGGTGTTCATGAAGGTGCAAGCATCATGCATCTTTCCTGATCTACCCACACTGTTATTGGTTGTAGTGTCCCTGGGGATCCACTGATTTCACAACTGTAGATATGTAGCTCTTTCTGTTGATGTACTCAGTGGCAAGATGGGCTGCTGACAAACTAGGAACATGGGTATTGGCTGTTACTCTACCATAGCTCAGGAACCCCAGTGCTGCAAATCCATCCACTTTGTCTTGCTCACTGTCAAGAGTCAGTCCTGACCCCTTGAAACAGGGCAGTCAACGCCCTTTAGTCCAGGGGTCTCAAACAGGCAGCTCATGGGTCGCATGCGGCCCCTAAAGCTATTTCCTGAGGTCCACAATGACACGATCATTACTGATGTTTGCAATATCATTGTATGGAAAGCTTTCAGTGGCACGGCCCTCGGACTACCTTACTGACCCTCATGTGGCCCTCTGCTAGTCTTCATGCGGCCCTTGTGGTGATTTGAGTTTGAGACCCCTGCTTTAGCCCATCCCCCTGTCTGGAGCAGATAGCCACCACATGAGGCCCAATGCCTCTGGACGAGACAGAGGAATAATAGTATGTAGCCAGGCCCCTGACAAAGGCAGGCAGCAGGCTTAATCAGACTCTGCCCTCTAGGGCAGAATAAAGCAGTCTATGACCCAGTTCCCTGGCAGGGCAGACAGAAAACAAACGGAGGCTTTCTGTCTGTCACCCCAGGACGGGATTAGCAGCAGAGGGTGGGGGGATCTGGATGTACCCTCCTCCACCTGCTCCCAGCTCAGGGCAGTAATAGTGGTTCAGAATCTCACCACTGAGTCAGTGAGTATCCCGCCAAAACACACTGACTGTGATTTCAGCACCATAAACAGACTAATGTCTGGTTTCCCTGGGCTACCGCCTCCACCTACTTGTTCATATTATTTGGTTTCTTCATTCACAAGCTCTCAGGCTCCTCAGCAGCCAGTAGTTCTAGTGGCTCTTTTGGGAATTTGCCCAGTGGCAACATCTCCAGGTGCTCCTTCACAGAAGGGGATTGATGCAGCTTGGTCCTTTATAACCTAGTTGGTCCCTTATAACAGAGGGAACACTTCTTTGAACATATGAAAGGGACTGAGTCTGTGGCAAAACTGAGATGGTTTTAAAAGTTGCTCGTCTAGGGTAGATGTGTTAGCCTTGTGCCAAAACTGTATATGAAAAATATCTTACCTAGTAAAAAGTATTATTATTTTTGACCAGTTCTGTTAATATATAATAAACAAAAGTTTATTGAACTTTATAAAAATTAATTATCTTAATTTTAGAAACACTGAAAATTTAAGACTAAAATTCTTTTTCTAAATTACAAGTGCCTTCTCTACATAACTTACATGTTGGAGCACAATGACATAAAACAATCACTTGATACCCTAATGTTTAGTTTCGATTTGTAGAAATGAAGCATTATTCTTCATGTCAGTGGGACCTGATTGTGCACGCTGTGTAATTTCCATTTTTATTAAGTAGATGTCTCATTTTCCTGAGGTTCTTCTGTATTCAAGAGATATGGATTAAAGAAATATGGATTAAGGTCTAATTAAATAAAAGAGTAAATTAAAATATTTCCTTAACTGTTTTTGGCAAGGACCATGGTCTGGTGCTTTGAGGATAGGACTGAGCCAGGCAGGGGTGTAGGCATGGGAGGGCCTGGTTGGGGCAGGGTCTACACACTTCATCCTGCAATCCACCCATCTCAGCCCCCGGCAGTGGCATGAAATTCACGCCACAGGGCCACACAGCAACCAAGCAGCTGCAAGCGGGGCAGAGGGACCAGCACTGATGCCTCTGCTCCGCTCTTGCAACCAGGCCCCACAGTTCTGAGTGGAGCAGAAGTGTTGGTGCTGACACTTCTGCCCTGATCACAGTGGCCCTGCGCCTGCAGCGGCAAAGTCCATGCCATTGTCAGCCTGCAGCACATGGCTCTCCCACTCCCTGGGGAGAGGGGCAGCTTTTGGTCACATGACTGGAAGCTGCCCTTGGCCGGGCCCACCATAAACTTGCAGAGTGCCGGCCAGAAAACAGGGGCTGGCAACGCCCCTGTAGTCAGCCTTTCCGCCCATGACTTGGAACCTGGCCACCCATCCCTTTAATCATATGAGATTTCCAAAGGGTCACATATATTGCCCATATAAATAGCTGGGACAAAAAAGGCTGCTGGTGGTTCACCACTCTATTTCCATGACTCCAGTCATGCCTGACATAGACTATACCTAAAACACTGTTGTCATAATCTGTATTTACAAGATGTCATATAAACTAATGTTTTCAGCCAGCATGCCATAGAATTATAGAAACTGAAAGGGAACATGAGACGTCATTGGTCCAGTCCCCTGCACTCATGGCAGGATCAACTATTACTATTTTAAACCATCTCTGCCATGTGTTTGTCTAACCTGCTCTTAAAAATTTCCAGTGATGGAGATTTCACATCCTGCCTAGGCAACTTATTTCAGTGGTTAATCACCCTGACCGGAAGTTTTTCCTAATGTCCCACTTAAACCTCCCTTGCTGTAATTTAAGCCCATTGTTTCTTGTCCTATCATTAGCAGTTAAGGAGAATTTTTCCCCCTCTTCCTCATAACAAACTTTTAGGTACATGCAAACTGTTATCATGTCCCCTCTCAGTCTCCTCTTTTCCAGACTAAACAAACCCAGTTTTTTCAATCTTCCCTCATAAGCCAAGTGCTCCAGACTTTTAACCATTCTTGGTGCTGGTAGCAGGGTAGAGCACTTGCCCTCCAGCTGGGAGGCAGCCAGTTGCCAGCACTCTCCCTGCTGGCCTGAGGAGACTCTGCCCAAAATCCCAGCCCGGAAGCAAAGAGATTGTTACGGGTTAGCTCTGTGTTCTTGAGGAATCAGAGCATAGTATCCAGCCTGTGCCTCCCCCCCACCCCCAACACATCCCCCAACCTCTGCTTGAACTGAAAACCAAAAACAGTAGGAAATGGGGGACATCCTTATCTACTCATATCCAAAAGCCATCACCCCAGTTAATGGAGCTTTATTTGCATTGACTATGGAGAGCCAGGCTCCAAAGCAAGAACGGCACTGAACCCTGGGATTGAAGAAGCAGGGAAGCATTGCATAATGGGCAATCTCACACCAACAGGAACAAACTCAGCAATTATCAGACCATTCTAGTCACAGACATGATAATTGATACCCAAAATACTGAGTCTGCCTGATTGTATTGTGAGCTTCTCTGAACCTTTACACCCAGTCAGGAATGTGTATCGGCCACTTAAAAAACTTAAGTCCTTCTAAAAAAACCTTTACCTACATCCAACAGTACAGTAGTGTGTGTCCTGTTTAAGTCCTGATTCAGTACTGTGTGTCCTGTGTAAGTCCTGATTAGATCCTGTCTGAATCCTGTGTGAGTTTGGATTGAGTCTGAGTCCTGATGCTTGGATCTAAAAGCTGTATCATTTCCACTGGGATTTGGCTTTTCCTCTTCTTTGCTGATTGCTGTGGGAGCTTTGTGTCCATCCAGCCTCTGACCCTGATCTGCACAGCCTGGAAACCTTTCTGCTACACAGAGTGGTGAGACCCCCCCAACTTCTCTCTCTCTCTCTCTCTCTCTCTCTCTCCCCCAACCTCTCTCCCTCTTTGTTAATTATGACTCTCTCTCTAGGCCTGATACAGTAGAATCTAGGTAATATTGTAGCTGGGAGTTTTTCTTTCCTTGTATGTTTACCAGTGCTGTAACTGGGTATTTTGGGGTATTCTTCTCTCCTTTTGTAATTATTATTATTAGTGCAAGTTTTAGATACCTAGCAATAAAATGCCTTTTGTTATCAAGCCAGTTTCCAGGCTCTTCTAAGACATCATTCCCTCTCCTTTGTGGTCTTGGTTTCTTTATATCACTTTGCAGCAACGCTTCTATTACCTAGCCAAAGATCCCTGTGATGCCCACAACCCTGTAAGGTTTGCTCATTGATGGGGATAGTAGCCTGATTGACTCCAGGGGCATATAAGGGTGACAGCTGAAAAGTGCTGTTTTGACCCAGCCTGACTGACTCCAGGGACATATAAGGGTAAGCAGCTGAGAAGTGCTGTGTGACTCAGCCTGCTCAAGATCCATAATCAAGCCTAGTTTGGTGCGGTATAGGAGCACATAAGGGTAGCAGCAGAGAAGTGCTGTGTGACCCAGCCTACTGACTTCAGGGACACATAAGGGTCAGCTGAGAGTGCTGATAGACCCGGTCCGCTCAGATGCACCTATATAGAAACACAAGTGACACAAGCAGCACACTAATAGAATTACCATCTTCCCCAAAGAGAAAATAACCCTAATAAATGAGCATAGTTGGTGGGCAAAGTTGGTAACAAGATGGGCTGAGGGAAAGGGAGGACTATGTAAGGGGGCAGACTGGCCAACCCAGAGGGAAACAGAAAGGTAGATGCTTGCTGGATTTAGCAGACCTCCCTCCCTGGGAGAACCAAGGGGGTGACTACTGGTGGGACTCTCCCCTATATTTATCTCCCCCCAGGTGAGGACCTGGAAGAGCTTCCCTCGGTGGAGAGCCTGGATGATTGGAACCAGCCAGATGCCCACGAAGACCTGGAGGAACCCCCTTCTGCAAAGGATGCCAGTGAGCCAGCTGCCCTGAACCCCTGTGACCTAGAGGACTGCCTTCTGGCTAATGGACTGGAAGAGTTACCTGCAGTGCTGCCAGTGGATAGTGAGGGCCTGATCTGGATGCCCTGCAGCACATATCCAGAAGACCTGAAAGATGATGGGATGCAGGTAACCCAGAGGGGAAGTGGGAGGAAGTAGCCCAGGGGCAATAGCTAAATATTTAGCTGCATGTGGAAGGTCTGTTTCAGCTGGAGCCCACTGACCCAGTGGCATTGTATTGCCACTCATAGGGCCCTGGGCTGGATGCAGTGGAGTGGGCAGGCCTGTGTTGGCCTCTCCACCCTGCCTGTGTTCAGCCTTACCCTGCTGAGGGGGGTTGAAGGCCATAGACTTTGATA
>ML682067.1:9053699-9300406 GCA_007922195.1 Podocnemis expansa
TGATATTGAGCTCAGCCTTACTACTGAGGGGGTTGAAGGCCATAGACTCTGTACTGTGTGCTGCCTTTATCCTGCTAGAGGGATTGAAGGCCAAGGAATTTAGGACCCTGCCTTCTCCTATCAGGGGGCTAGAAGGCAACTGAAATAGGGGAGTTTGGTCTGACCCCTGGGAGGGTCAGGACCTGCACATCCTGAACCCAATTTACAGTGCTCTGCTCTGGACTTTCTCCAATTTGTCAACATCCTTTCTGAAATGAGTTGCCCTGAACAGGACACAATACTCCAGATGAGGCCTAATCAGCTTGGAACAGAATGGAAGAATTACTTCTCATGTCTTACTTACAATACTGTTAAGGCAGAATGGTGTTTGCTCTCTTTTGCAACAGTGTTACACTGTTGTCTCATATTTAGCTTGTGGTCCACTAGGACACCCAGATCCCTTTCCGCAGTATTCCTTCCTAGGCAGTCATTGTCCATTTTGTATGTGTGAAATTGATTGTTCTTTTCTGCATGGAGTACTTTGCATTTGTATTTATAGCATTTCATCCTATTTACCTCAGCCCATTTCACCGGTTTGTCTAAATCATTCTGAACTGTGTTCCTATCTTCCAAAGCACTTGCAACCCCTTCCAGCTTGGTATCATTGGCAAACTTTACAAGTGTACTCTCTATGCCACTGGTTCACAACCTTTTGCAGGTCACAACGCACCTGGGCTATGTCCACACATACATCATTATTTTGAAATAACCCATTTCAAAATGAGTTATTTTGAAATAAAGTCCTTATTTTGAAATAAGTTAATTCAAATTAACAGTTTGTTAATTCGAATTAAGGGAAACCCTGCTTTCGAAATAGCCCTTGTTTCGAAATGGTTATTTTGAAACAAGGCTGTTTGGACATGTTGTTTCAAAACAGTTGTTTCAAAACAATGGTGTTGTTTCGAAACAACAGGTCTGAATGCCATTGTTTCGAAACAACCATTTTGAAACAACGGCTATTTCGATTAGATGCGAGGTTTAACGGTTTCAAAATAACAGCCATTATTTTGAAACAACAGGTCCTGTTGTTTTGAAATAATGGTGCGTCGTGTGGATATGCCGCTTATTTCAAAACAACCTCTGTTGTTTCAAAATAAGAAGCCTGTCTGGACATACCCTTGGTGGCATATCGCAATCCTACAAGACATACAAGCCCACTCCTCCCAGGCCAAATCTAGCCATTTCCTCGATTTTCCTTGACACACTTACTGCTGTGTGGTGACATAGTAATGTATCCAGACACAGTGGTTGAGAACTGCTGCTCTATGTCATCATCTAAAACACTGATGAAAATTTTAAAAGGGATAGCCATGTTAGTCTAGTACAGTGAAAAAACAACAAGGAGTTGTGTGGCACTTTAAGACAAACAGATTTATTTTTTGCATGAGCTTTCGTGGGAGAAGATCCCACTTCCTCAGATGCTTCGAAGATGGGTGAGCTTACAGAAAGGAATGAAACTAAATGCAAGGGGGTGTAAAACATATGATCAGGTCATACAGGAACAGCAAATCAGAGCAGTTTACAGGTTCAAACCATGGGAAGCCTGAAGTCAAATTACCCTTTGTAATGGGAAAAGAATCCATAGTCTCGATTCAGACCAGCCTTCACAGAATTTAGCTTGCATATTAATTCGAGTTCAGCTGTTTCTCTTTGGAGTCTTGATGTCCCAGGTACATCTCTAACGACAGTCGTTAACAAATCCATCATCGAGTGATTAGGAAGATGGAAGTGTTCAGCAACTGGTTTCTCTGTTCTTTGATTTCTGATATCAGTTCTGTGCTCATTCAGTCTCTTACGGAGTGATCGTCCTGTTTGTCCAATATATAAGGTGTTGGGGCATTTCTTGCACATGATGGCATAGACCACATTAGCAGATGAGCAGGTAAATGAGCCTTTGATGGAGTAGCAGGCTTGATTAGGACCTATGATGGTGTCTGTTGTGTAGATATGTGGGCAGACTTGGCAGCGTGGTTTGTTGCAGGGGTGTGTGCCTGCTTCAATGTTCCTGTTGTTAGATCTGTAATTGCTGGTGAGTATCTGTTTAAGATTAGGGGGCTGCCTGTAAGCAAGGAGTGGTCTGTCTCCTAATGCTTGAGAGAGAGAGGGATCATTTTTTAGAATAGGCTGTAGGTCCTTAATGATCTTTTGCAGAGGTCTGACTTGAGGATTGTATGTGGTGACTAGTGGTGTTCTGTTGCTTTCTTTCTTGGGTCTCTCCTGTAGTAAATGACTTCGGGGAACCCGTCTAGCTCTGTCAATTTGTTTTCTTACTTCCCCAGGTGGGTACTGAAGTTTCAAGAATGCTTGATAGAGATCCTCAAGATGTCTGTCTCGGTCTGAGGGATCAGAGCAGATGCGGTTATATCTTAGGGCTTGGCTGTAGACAATGGATCGTGTGGTGTGTTTAGGATGGAAGCTCGAAGGATGTAGGTAACTATACCGATCAGTAGGTTTTCGGTATAGGGTGGTGGTGATGCGTCTATCCCTGATTTGTACTGTAGTGTCAAGAAAGTGGATCTCCTGTGTGGAGTGTTCCAGGCTCAATTTGATGGTGTCGTGGAAATTATTGAAATCTCTGTGAAAATCTTCAAGAGCATCCCTGCCATGTGTCCAGATGATAAAGATGTCATCAATGTAGCGCAGGTAAAGAAGAGGTGCCTTGGGATGAGACTTGAGGAAATGTTGTTCTAAGTCGCCCATAAAGATGTTAGCATATTGTGGGGCCATGCGGGTGCCCATAGCAGTGCCACTGATTTGGAGATATAAATGATCCTCAAATCTGAAGTGGTTGTGGGTGAGTACAAAGTCGCAAAGTTCAGTCACGAGCTGCGCTGTGTCGTCATCTGGGATGGTTCTTCTAATAGCTTGTAATCCATCCTTGTGTGGGATGTTGGTGTAAAGAGCTTCTACATCCATAGTGGCCAGAATGGTGTCTTCAGGAAGTTCTCCAATGGACTGTATTTTCCTCAGGAAGTCTGTGGTGTCTTGAAGATAGCTGGTGATGTTGATAACATAGGGTCTGAGGAGGGAGTCCACATAGCCAGATAGGCTGGCAGTAAGAGTGCCAATGCCTGAGATGATGGGGCGTCCAGGGTTTCCTTTTTTATGGATTTTGGGTAGTAGATAGAACATCCCTGGTTGGGGTTCTGGTGGTGTGTCTGTCTTTATTTGTTCCTGTGCTGTCTTAGGGAGTTTCTTGAGTAGGCGTTGTAATTCCTTTTGGTATTCCTCAGTGGGGTCAGAGGAAAGTGGTCTGTAGAAGGTTGTGTTGGAGAGTTGTTTATAAGCCTCCTGGTCATAATCTAATTTATTCATGATGACAACTGCACCTCCTTTGTCAGCCTCCTTAATGATAATGTCAGAGTTGTTTTTGAGGCTGTGGATGGCATTGCATTCTGCAGGGCTGAGGTTATAATGTAAAGGATGTTGTTTGTCCACGATTTCAGCCTTGGTACGGTGGCAGAAGCAATCAATATAGAAGTCAAGTTCAGGCTTCCCATGGTTTGAACCTGTAAACTGCTCTGATTTGCTGTTCCTGTATGACCTGATCCTATGTTTTACACCCCCTTGCATTTAGTTTCATTCCTTTCTGTAAGCTCACCCATCTTCGAAGCATCTGAGGAAGTGGGATCTTCTCCCACGAAAGCTCATGCAAAAAATAAATCTGTTAGTCTTAAAGTGCCACACAACTCACTGATGAAAATATTGAACAGAACTAGACCCTGAGCTCGGGCCAGGACAGTGCAGATTCCAGCAGCTGGCTGGTTGCAGTGCTCCAGCCAGCCAGGTGAGGTGCAGGGGACTGGGATGGGAGGGACAGAGGTGGGGAAGCATGTGGAGTAGGGGGCCCTGACAAGGATGAAGGGGAGGAGGCAGTGGGTGCATTGGTAAGGTGGTGGCCAAGTGGGGGGGGGTGGGAAGGCTTCAGAAGGGAGGCGGTGGGGGCAGCATAGAGGTCTGGGGGAGATGTTGGGGGCCAGCAGTGAATGGGCTGGGCGAGGTGCTGGGGTCGGCAGGGAGTAGGCTGGAGGAGTTCAGCAGGGGCCATTGGTGAGTGGGCTGGGTGGAGGCAGTGGGGGCCAGCAGCAAGGCCTGGGGGAGGTGGTAGGGGCCAGAGATGTGGCTGCGCTAGCAGTGAATAGGGGAAGGGATGGTGAAGACATAAAGGGTAGTCTGGTGGCGGTGTCTGGGAGGGGAGTGGGTTGGGGCTATTGTTGAGGGGGCCAGGAGAAGGCGGAACTCCAGGGGAGCGGCAGGACCTCAGGGGGAGATGGTTGTGGTGACAAGGCTGGGGGCAAATGTCAAGGATAGGCATGAAGAACATACTATTTTTTAAGCATTTGAGGGATCAAAAGTGTGCTATTGCTTCTGACAAAGCCCCGGAAGGAAGCTGTATGGTTGCTGAGCAAAAAAGCTACATACAATCACAGAGACATTTATTTTATCAACATGCAGAGAAATTGTGAAGGTAATGATAGATGCACATGCAGACAAGGAAACTGAAAACACTTCTCTTGCAGATAACATAGTATGTTGTCACATTGATGGCACATAAAGTGATATCGATCGTGCTCTGAGAAAAATTAAAATCAAGTGGAAAATTTGCATTGCAGCTTGACTAATTGACAGAGTTCAGTGGCTATACTCAACTATCGGCCAACATAAGTCATGCTGATAGAGATAATATCAAAGAAAATTTTTTGTTTTGCAAAGAACTGCCAGGTCATATGACTGGAAATATTCAGTGACAACAGCCTATGTTGAGGCAGGAGAATTTCAGTGGAAAAATCGTAGCAGTGTTTGCATCGATGAGGCAGCCTCCCTGACTAGCGAAGTGAAAGGGTTTAAGTCATGGAACAAAACCCAGAGGTGTTGGTGACCCATGGTTTCCTGCTCTGTGAAGCTCTCATCACCAAAACACTGGAATAGTTCAACAGAGCAGTAAAATTAGTAAACTTTATAGAATTGCAGCCCTTAAAATCATGTTCTTTCTCTTTGCTGTATATTGAAATCAGATCAGTTAATATTTTCCTTCAATTAATGTAGAAGATTTTGACTGGGTCTGAGTCCCTCATAGTTCAATTGCAATGCAATGGGCTAAGAATGTCACAATAATGGCTCTAGGTCAGCATGCTGAATTAAGGATGGACTACACTTTAAAAGTAAAGTTTAATGATATATCATTGGACTCTTTTTGGTTTAAGGTGTAAAGCAAATAACCTGTAATCTCTGACCACACTCTTTCCATTCTATTGCCCTTTTCACCAACCTTAAGTTTTTCAAATAGAGTGTCTGCATTTAGTGGAGCAAGAGCTCCAAGTGGCACTGCCAACATTTCTTTCCAGGATTAAGTGGCTTCATATTTGGAGACAAGCTCAGATGTCTAATTAAAAAAGTTTTATATATATATATTTAATATAATTTGTGGTCTTCACAGACTACAAATGAATTAATCAAATTCAGGGCAGCAGTCTGAAGGTCCATTCTGTGTCAGATAGTACTAGGTTTGGATCTTTGACATGGGAATTTGGCATTTGATACTACTCACTTCCAAAGCCATACAAAAGAAGGGCTTCAGAGATGAAAAGGTAATACCATAAATCTTGATACATATCCCTCTGAGGCTCTGTTCACACACAGGGGGTTATTTCAATATGGTTGTTTCGAAACAACTTGTATCGAAATAACACCTTATTTTGAAATAACTTAATTCGAATTAACAGTTTGTTAATTCGAATTAAGGAAAGAAGCTCAAAGTGAAATAGCAGGTTCAGGCAACAGTTATTTCGAAACAAGTCACTTGTTTCGAAACAACATGTTCGCACGGCGTTGTTTTGAAACAATCATTTTGAAACAATGTTGTTTTGTCCCCACATGGGGTTTAACTTGTTTCGAAACAACGCTGTTGTTTCGAAACAACGAGAGCCGTTGTTTCAAAACAACCGTGCGTCGTGTGAACAGTCTAAATCTTATTTCGAAACAACCTCTGTTGTTTCGAGAGGGCTGTGTGAACACAGCCTGAATGTTTTAATTTACCGTACCTTGTGATCCACTCTTCTCTGTGTGTATATATTTGCAGCTAACATGCCACATTTTCCACTTCATGCATCTGACAAAGTGGGATCTTTCCCACAAAAGCTCATGCAATAAATAAATTTGTTAGTTTTTAAGTAGTGCCACAAAACTCCTTTGTTTTGGTTTCATTAGTTTGTTTCTTGATTGGTATGACTTTTGTGTTATGTGTTGTTCATACAATAAAATAATTTTTTATCTGGCATCTTGCTGAAGTGAAGTGTAAGTTGACTGAAAATACTTGTCACAATCTCTACAAGTTAGTGATGCTTGTACAGAATGTGAATAGCAAAGATGGTGAACAGCTGCTTAAACTGAGGTGATGAGAGAGAGTTCATTTGGAGACAACATGATGGTGTTCCTCAAAATGATGAAAGGTATCAAGGTGTATCATGGAAGAGAAAAGGTTGGGAACCACTGACATAAGGTATCATATAAAAACTGGTAATACACTAGTCACGAAAATCATTGTGTGGTATAAATACAGGGTGTATACAAAGAGTTAAAATACATACTAAACGGTGGGTTACCTGTAGTAACTGTCCTTCGACATGGGCTGCTCACATACATTCAGTTACAGGTGTCTATGTGCTGCAGCACACAATTGGTTGGAAGCTTTCTGCCCTAGCCTGTCAGATCAGGGTCAGAGGCCAACACCTCCTCCATGCTATGGCTATATATATACATATATATTTGTATGACCCTAACCCTGACCCCCTCAGTCCCTTCTTTTTTCCAACTCCAAGTAGCAGTGATGGAGGGAGGGAGCTGAATGTTTGTGAGCAGCCCGTCTCGAAGGACAGTTACTACAGGTACCCCACTGTTCTTCTTTGAGCGCTGCTAACATCATTTGTTAAGAAGTGACTGCTAGCTATACTCAGGATGGTGGGCGGAGTTAATGTTTCCCTGCTTTGAGCACAGCTCTGCCCAGCGCAGCATCATCTCATGCCTGCTGAATGATTGTGCAGTGTGTCATAAACGTGTGAACTGATGACCACATTGCTGCTCTATGGATCTCCTAGATCGGGACCTGAGCAAGGAAGGCCGTGTGCACTCTCATTGAGTGTGCTCTGACCCTCCCAGGGACGGGTGTATTTGACCTTTTGTAGCAGTCTTTAATACAGTTCACAATCCATGATGAAATGCACTGTGTTGTCACTGGCTGGCCTCTTTTTCATTCCACTGTTGCAACATACAGTTGGGATGTCTTGCGGAATGGGCAAGTGCGCTCAATATAGGTCAGGAGTGTCCTCCTAACATCTAGTGTGTGCCATCTCCTCTGGTTCTCTGAAACCTGAGGGTCTGGGAAGAAGACTGGGAGACAGACGTCCTGGTTCTGGTGAAATGGAGAAGACACCTTGGGGAGAAAAGCAGCACCATGTCTGCAAAGAACTTCATATGGAGGTTCCGATGTGAGTGCCTTTAGCTCGGACACTTGTCTAGCGGAGGTTATGACCACTAGGAAGGCCATCTTCCAGGAAAGGACCAGGTGTGAACGAGAGTCTAGGGGCTCATTTGGTGGTCCTGTTAGACTGTGAAGCACCACGTTTAAGTCCCACTGCAGATTAGATCTCTAGGCTGTGGGTAGATCCTCTTAATGCCCTTCAGGAACCTGGGGGAAGTGAGGTGTGAAAAGACTGAGACCCCTTCTACCTTCTCATGTAAGGTGGAGGTCACCACTAAATGTACCTTAAGAGAGGGGGTAGAAAGGCCTCCATCTTTAAGGTGTAGAATAAAGTCCAGGATGGCATGGATTGGGGCTGACCCTGGAGTTATTCCCCTCTCCCAAGACCAGAGGGAGAACTGCTTCCATTTCACAGTGTAGGTAGCCCTGGTGGAGGGTATTCTGCTGCCAAAAAGTACTCTCTTGACCCTGTCCGAGTAATGTCTCTCAGTTTCATTTAACCATCCAGCCTCCAGGCTGTTATGTGTAGAACACACGGGTTTCGGTGGCAAAGGCGGTCTGAGCCCTGAGTCAACAAATCTGCCCTGTGTTGGAAGCGGAGAGGCCTGGTTATTGATAAGTCCCATAATGTTGAGTACCAGGGCTGCCTGGGCCAGGCCTGAGCTATCAATATTAAGTTTGCTCTGTCCTTATCTTTAGGGGTACCGTGTGAATTAGAGGGATGGGGGGAAAAGCATACATCAGAGCACCCCCCCCCTCAATCAGGAAGGCATATGACAGTAAGCCCTCCTCTTGTCCCTTGTGCGAACAGAACTGGGGACACTTCCAGTTCTGGGACATTGTGAATAGCTCCAATTGGGGTGTACCCCACAGCTGAAAATGTGATTCACTGTGTGTGTGTGCAGGGACCACTCGTGATGTGAGAGGAATTCCCTGCTTAGTAGGTCCGCTTTGTTGTTGGGTGCCCTGGGCAGGTGGGCCACTACTGGGGTGAAATTGTGTTTCAGGACTAGGCCCTAGAGGTCGAGGGCTTCTTTGCAAAGGGCAGGGGACTGAGCTCCCCCCAGTGGTTTGTGTAAAACATGAAGCTGTGACGTCTGTTAAGATCTGGACCGTTTTCCCTTTCACTATGTGAAGGAAAACCTTGCAGGCCAGGTGAATCGCCCTGAGTTCTTTCACACTGTGTTAAGGGGACGTCCTCGGGTGGCCAGGTCCCTTGTGTCAATAGACCTCTCAAGATGTGAGCCCCCAACTCTTGTTGCAAGTATCTGTAATTAGGGTCACTGACAGGTTGGAGGTTTCAAAGTGAGTCTCTGCTAGTGCAAAGTGAGGGTCCCGCCAAATTTCCAGTGTTGTCAGGACTCTGGGTGGGATGGAGAGCACCTTCTTTAGAGGGTGCTGGCATGGGTGGAAGACTGTGGCCAGTAATAGTTGAAAGTGTCTCATTTGTAGGCGGGCCCTTCATATCATGGACATGGAGGCCACCATGTGGCCAAGGAGCTGAAGGCAGCACCTGGCTGTAGTGATTGGGGTGTTGTGAAACTCTGATATGATTGTGCAAACGGATTGAAACCTTGATGGGGCAAGGTTGCCCTCCTTCTTCTTGAATCCAGCAGGGCCCTATAAACTCTATCTTTCTCTTTGGGGAGAACTTGGACTTAGACAAAACTGTGGCTGGGATAATTTAGTGAGAGTGGTCCTGATTTTTTGGCAGGGGGTCAGACTAAATGACCTCATGAGGTCCCCTCTAACCCTATGATAATATGATTTTCTAGGTTTACCCGGAGTCCCAGTCTTTTGCACAATAATTTGGTTAACCTGATGCTGTGCTTTACTTGGTACTTGGACTTCCCCCTTATTAACCAATCATTGAAGTAGGAGTATATCCTTACACCCTGTTTCCTTAGGTGGGCTGCTATGCCTTTGGTGAACACTCAGGGGGCTAGGGAGAGGCTGAATGGTAGTGAGGTAAACTGGGAGTGTCTTCCTCCCACAACGAAACGGAGGAACCTTTGTGTTCATGTTTTACCCCTATATGAAAGTACGTGTCCTTGAGGTTGAGGGCCGTGAACCAGTCCCTGGGTCTAAGGCCAGGATGATTTGTGAGAGGGAGACCATGTGGAACTTTATTCTCTTTAGATATTTGCTTAGTGTTATGAGATCCAGGATTGGTCTCAGGTCCCCATTTGGCCTGGGGACCAGAAAGTACCAGGAGCAGAATCCTTTTCCCCATTCTCTTTTGGGGACTCTCTCTTTTGCTCCTAGGTTTAACAGTTTTTCACATTTGCTTTGCAATAGAAGTTTGTGAAAGTGGTCTCTGAGTCTTGAGTGAGGGGGTGATTTTCTGTCCCAGGGCTTGGATCTGAACTGGATGGAGCATCCCCTGGATACTCTGTCTAGTATCCAGTGTTCTGATGTGATGGTGGCCCACTGATGTAAGAATGGGCCTAGGCGATTCCAGCATTGTTGGGACTGGTAAGGGGGAAAGAGGCAACCCTCCGGCTGCATGTCAAAATCTCTGCCTTTGATTGGCAGAATGAGAACCCCCCTACACCTTGATGGGGAACCTGGGATAATGGCTGGGATCTGGGGCCCCCACCCTGGCTCCTGTCTCTATCTGGGGCCAGGTACTGGTGCTGAGGCTGTTGGTATGGCCTCTGGCATGATCCCTGTTGTTGCTGTTATTGCCGGGGCTGCTGTTGGGCCTGTAGAAGCCTAAAGAAGCATCTGGCCAGTTGGGAGGTATACATCCCCAAGGACTTCAGAGTGGCCCTGGAGCCCTTCATCCCATTCAGCCTAGAATCCACAGATTCTGCAAACAGCATAGGCCCATGAAAGGGAAGGTCCTGTATGGCCTGCTGCATCTGGGGGGCAGGCCTGACCCTTGCAGCCAAGCCACTCCCCTCATGGCCACTGCTGAGGCTACACCTCGACTAGCGGTATCAGATGTGTCCCAGGAAGTTAGGAGCACATTGTGTCAAGCTAATAGGCCTTCTTCTACCAGGGTCTCATAGTCCCTTGGGTGTTCTCTAGAGACTAGGTCTCGGAACCACTCCATAGATTTCCAAAGCGCCTGGTGATTGGCAATACGGAGCTGGAGGGCAGAGGTGGAATAGGCCTTCCTCCCAAAAGGGTCCAGTCCCTTAGCCTCCTTGTTTTTGGAGGTGGAGGCTCGTTGTCCTTGTCTCTCCCTTTGGTTGACTGTCAACCACAAGGGACCCTGGTGTGGGATGACTGAAGAGAAACCCAAATTTTTCAGGGGGTACATGGTACTTTCTCTCAGCACTTTGAGACATCAGTGGGATGGATGACAGTGTCTGCCAGCAGGCCTTAGGTATTTTGTGGACCCCTTCATGTAATGGCACTGAGATTGTAGCGGGTGGGGCTGTCAACCACATCAAAGAGGGGGTCAAAGTCCTCCCCCACAATCTCCTGGTGGGTGCGTGGATCATCCCTATAAGTCAGGGGTCTTGGATATGCCACCTCATCTGGGGAGGAGGATGAGTGGGCCCTTGACCTGCTGTGTCGGTGACTGCCAGTGCCAGGCTCAAATGCTTCCTTGGAGGCCCCTGACAAGTGAAAGGGTTTTGAGTACAGTGCTCTAAAGGAACCCCATGTAGTGGGCTCCTGTGAGGGCCAGCCCACCCACCAGCTAGACCATTCCCTGAACAACCTCGGTGCTGACTCTCAATGCATCAGGGAACAGACTCTCTCATGCCAGTGCTGATTGGCACTTCGGCGCCGGCTGTGTGATTGACTCCTGCACCTAGATGGCTCTGGAGAGACGGAGCATGCTGAAGTTGCTGCCAGAGTGCAAGAGTCCCTGTTCTGTGGTGGTGTTGGGGATCTCTTTCTGCAGCGTTTTCCTGCCAGCTTCTAAGCTGCTGGGTTTGGTGCTGGGGAGGAGGGGGGTTGCTGGTGTCACAATTTCGTGCCGGAGGTACCCAAGGAGGCAGATCGGGACCTTATGCACTTAGAGCCCTGGAATCATGTGGTGGAATGTTCTCGGGAGGTCTCCAGGGAGAAGGCCACATACTCCCCCTCTTACTCTTGCTCAGGCTCAGAATGTGCTGGTGATGAGCCTGGTGCTGGGGTAGACTGTAGAGGACTGGATGGGCTCTTACTGTGTCCTTTCGTCAGGGATGGACCCCGTTCCCTGGCTCCCGCCTTAGAAAGAAAGGTGGGCTTGCCTCTAGGCCTGGCTGGCTTGAGAGGCATTGAGGTTGGCAGCTGGAGAAGGGCCTTCGCTGCCTCAAATGTCTCCGGCGTGGCTGGAACTGGTAGCTGTTCAGTTTCTCAAGGAGCAGGTCAAGGCATACTTGATCAGCGCCGAGTCCAATGTCTAGTGCAGTTACTTGTGCTCCACGGGAGAGTCGTGCCAGGAAGGCTCTGGTGCTGACTTGACACACGGTACCATCGGTTATTTAAAAGCCCCAGATGTAATGGGGACCGGCTGCAATGCTTGCTCTAGGGCCATCAAGCGCAGCCTCTGCCCCCAGTCCTTCAGGGTCCTTTGCTTGAAGAACTGACAGATGGAGCATTTATCTGTCTGGTGGGTCTCACCCAGGCATTTCAAGCACTTCTCATGAGGGTCAGTCATTGGGAAGGCCTTAGCACAGCTAGCACAGGGTTTGAAGCTTGGCATGCTTGGTGATAGATCAGAGTGATGTTTGGACTCCGGACGCTTAGTAGACTCAGTGAAGATACCAGCTCACAGACGCTACGTAGAGTCGGTGAGGACACCAGGTCGTGGAATAGCAATGTCCATGAAGAGGTCTTCTAACTTGAATGGAAGGCGCATATACAGACAAGACAGACACTTGCACGAATGCAAGAGTGAGCTGTCCCAGTACTGTCGCTGAGGGCGGAAAAAGGAAGTGAGGGGGGTCAGGGTCACATATATAGCCACAGCCGTGGCATGGAGGGGGCTTTGGCCTCTGACCCTGATTTGACAGGCTAAGACAAAAAGCTTCCAACTAACTGTGCACTGCAGCACATAGACACCTATAACTGAATGGTGTGAGCAGCGCTTGAAGAAGAAACTATGTTCCCAAAATGTGCTTAGCAAGCAATGTATAAGGCCAGTCTGTCCTATGCAAAAGAATATATATCTGCTAGTATGAACAGCCTGGTCAGCCAAAGAACAATGTCAGTATATTTACATAAAAGGCAAACATAGCCATCAAGCTAGCAAGTGGGGAAGTTAACTGTCTCCATGGGTGAGCTGAAGACTGCATTTCCAGGAACGGTGGGTTACCAATGTAACTGTCCTTCTTTGAGATGCACTGCTCACATACATTCAGTTACAGGTGTCTATGTGCCGCAGCGCACAGTAATCCCAAAAGTCTTTTAGCTCTAGCCTGTCAGGTCAGAGTTGGCAGCCAACATCCCCTAAGTGCCACGACCACAGGTCTATATGTGACCCCAACCCTGACCCTCTCAGTCTCTTCTTTTCACCAACTCCGAGTAGTGGGGACGGTGGGAGGGATCTGAATGTATGGGAGCAGCATATCTCGAAGAAGGTTGGTTACATCAGTAACCCACCGTTCATCTTTGAGCACTGATCACATCATTCCATTACAGGTGACTGCTAGCCATGCTCAGGATGGTGGGCAGAGTTACAGCTTACCCACTTTGAGTACGGCTCTGCCCAATGCGGCATCTTCTCTTGCCTGTTGGACGATAGTGCAGTGCCTCATGAAAGTATGTACCGACAACCAAGTGCCTGCTCTGGAGATCTCTTGGATCGGGACCTGTGCCAGGAAGGCTGTTTAAGAAACCTGGGCTCCTGTTGAGTGCACCCAGACTCTCTCTGGGAGGGATGTACCTGACCTTTTGTAGCAGTCTTTAACACAGTTCACTATCCACTTAGAGATGCACTGTGTTGTTACTGGGTGTCCTCTTTTTCACTCCGCAACCACAATGAAGAGTTGAGAGGTCTTGCAGAACAGGCATGTGTGCTCGATGTATCTCAGGAGTGTCCTTCTGACATCCAGGGTGTGCCACTTTCTCTGATTTTCTGTTACCTGAGGGTCTGGAAAAAACACCGGGAGTCAAATGTCCTGTTTCAGATGGAATGGTGAGACCACCTTTGGGAGGAACGAAGGGTGTGGATATAACAGGACCTTGTCTGCAAAAAATCTTGTATATGGAGGCTCTGAGGAGAGGGCTCTGAGGTCTGAGACCAATCTCAACTGAGGTTATGGCCATCAGAAATGCTACTTTCCATGACAAGACTAGGAAAGTACACAAGTCCAAGAATTCATATGGAGGTTCCATCAGATGGTGAAGCACCACATTTAAGTCCCAGTGGGGAGAAGGATCCCTAAGTTGTGGCTCTATCCTCTCAATACACTTCAGAAACTGAGTGGAGGTGGGGTGGGAGAAGACTGGAACCTCTTCCACTTTATCATGAAGGTCTGAGATTGCTGCTAGGTGAACCCATAGAGAGGGAGTTGATAGGCCCTTATCTTTAAGGGTCAGAAGATAGTCCCGTACTGAGTGGATGGGGGCTGATTCTGGTGCAACCCTCTTTCCCTGGACCAAAGGGAGAAGCATTTCCATTTAGCAGTGTAAGTAGTCCTAGTAGAGGGTCTCCTACTGCCCACCAGTATCTCCCTAACCCAGTGGTTCCCAACATTTTTTCTCCATGGCACACCTTGCTACTTTTAATTAATTTGAGGCACACCACCATATAGTTTCCAAATGAACTCATGAATACTCATGAGCCAATGAACCAATCCAAAACTCTTTTTCAAAAAAGTTTGTGGCACACCTGGTCAGGCCTGATGGCACACCTGTGTGCCATGGCACACTGGTTGAGAAACACTGCCCTAACCATCTCAGAGCAGAGTTTCTCAGGGTCATTTAACCATGCAGACTCCAGGCCATCAGGTGTCACAATCTTGGGTTTGGATGCCGTAGCTTGCCCAAGTTCTGTGTTAACAAATCTGCCTTGAGTGGAAGGCGGAATGGAGTATCTATTGATAGGTCTCACAGGATTGAGTACCAGTGTTGTCTGGGCCAGTCTGGAGTGATCTGTATCACGTCCGCTCCATCCCTCTTTATCTTCAGGAGGACCCTGTAAATTAGAAGAATTGGGGGAAACGCATACATCAGTGGACCCTCCCCTATGGGATTAAGAAGGCATCTGTGAGTGATCCCTTCTCTCAGCCTCTGAGGGAACAAAAGCAGTGGCACTTCCAATTCTGGTGTGTTGTGAACAGGTCCATTTGAGGCACACCCCACTGGCTGATGATGCGGGATTTCACCTCTGTGTGCAAGGACCATGTGTGGTGAGACAGGAAGGTCCTGCTCAGTGAGTCTACCGTACTGTTTTCCATGTCTGGCAAGAGAGCCGCTATTGGGGTAAAGTTGTGCCTTAGGGCTGGCTCCCATAGGCTGGTGGCCTCTATACAGAGGGTGGGGGAGCGCACTCCCTCTTGCTGGTTCATGCATGGCCGTTGTATTGTCTGTTAGGACCTGGACTGTTTTCCCCTTTATCAAGTTCAGAAAACCTTGCAGGCCAGATGAATGGCCCTGAGTTCTTTCACACTTATGTGCAGGGGCCTGTCCCTGAAGGGCTAACACCCTTGGGTGGATAGCCTCCTTGAAATGCGGGCCCCCACAACCCGCGTCTGACGCATCAGTGATCAGGGTCATCGTGGGGCTTGAGGTCTCGAAGGGAATACTGCCCATGGCAAAAAGCGGGTCCTGCCATATTTCCAGTGTTCCCAGGATGTCATGGGGGACTGACAGTACCTTGTTTAGAGGGTGTTTCTGGGGATGAAAAGCCTTGGCTAACCAGAGCTGGAATGGCCTCATTCTCAGTTGGGCCATTCCTATCACGAAGGTCAAGGTCGCCACATGGCCCAGCAGCTGCAGGCACCGTCTGGCTGTAGTGACCGGGGCCCTCCAGAGCTCTGAAATGATGGCACACATGGACTGAAATCTCGAGATGATTTGTTCCCCAGTACCCAAGTGTGAACGCCTGCAGCATCAGCCCCATCATCACTGACCCTGTTGGCACCAGAAGGGACATGGAGCAGACCCCAGAGTAGGCTGCTTTGACCCTGGATCCAGCCCATTGGCTGCACCACGGCTCCCTAGCGCTGGGGGGGGGGTGCATGGGCAGCACACAATCCCTCCTTTCATCCCTCCCTCTGCTGGCGGGGCAAAGCAGAGGGGCCCTGCCTACCATCTGGCTGTCCCTCCCAAAAGCGGCCAGGGGAGAGCTGCAGCTTGCAGAGGCAGGGCCCTGAAACAGCCCCCCCCCCACGGAGTTCAGGCCACTTCGACCTGGCCGCCCCAGGGCTGAACAGGCCTGATCCAGGGCCTGGGGTGGCAGGGTCAAAGCAGCCTGAACTCTGTGGAGGGGCCATTCCAGGGCCCTGCCTCCACAAGCCCTAGCTCTCCCCCAGACTGTCGGCTGATAGGTGGGGCCCCTCTGCTCCCCCCCAGTGGAGGGAGGGAGGGAGCATGTGCTGCCTGTGCACCCCACCTGCCAGCACTAGGGAGCCGCAGTGCAGTCAATGGGCTGGCTCCAGCTCATGCGATTCGGGGAGGAAGGGGGAGAACGGCTCTTCTCCTCTCCTCAGTTGCCGTCTGCTGGCTCCGGCTCATGCCGTTGTGCTGGGAGGGGGGGCAAGCCAGGAGTCCCCGGCCGCACCTGGCTTCCTGGAAGTCACAGGTGGCTCACTGAGCCTCTATTGCTGATCCCCGTGCTAGACCATTCTTGGAGTGAGTACAGTGTCGAGTCGCAGCATGCCCTGGAGTGGCCTCTTTCCTTTTGGGGGCCACTATCACTCTATCAGCTACTCTGGGGTCTGCTCCGTGTCCCTTCTGGTGCCAACAGGGTCAGTGATGATGGGGCTGATGCCACAGGCGTTCACGCTTGGGTACTGGGGAACAAATCACCTCAGTAGTGGGGAGTCAGGGAGCACTTATGGCACCACTCACCCGCAGGATTCTCCCCCACTGGAGTTGGTGCCAGGGACAATGGGGACCACCGGTGCCAGGGCTGCTCATCAGATGGATCTGAGGAAACAGAAGTCAATCTTGCCTGTCTGGATCCTTGTGAGCATGGTACCAAAGTTCGTGTAAGGATTCGGGTGAGAGGTACTCGTCCGCAGTCCCTTACTCTAGTCCCAGGGCGGTGCCGTTCTCTGGTGTCGCGGGGGAACCCATCTTCGACCCCCATGCTGACCTTGTTGTGGAGGTCCATTCCTTGGCCAAGAGGGCCAGTTTCTCTTTTGACTGTACCGACCTGCGCGGTGCCAGGGATGGCAGCTGGGTAAGGACCTTTGTTGCTGCGAATGCCTTTGGGGTCGAAGGAATGGGAATGCACTCCAGAGCCCTTCCCCGAGGGGGGGTTGCCAGAGATGAAGGGCATGGCGCTGAGGAGGTGCCAAGTCAGAGGCCGATCACAGTTTTTCACTCATAGCCGGAGAGCGGTTCTGGGTTTTTTCTGGTGCCGTTCTGGCACGTTGTGCTGGTGAGTCCTTAGACGCAGTGGGCATATCCACTGCCAGTTGTGCCACCTGATCTTGGGTGGTATTGTGCAGTCTTCACTCTCTGTCTTTGCATATGCTCTGCTTGAGGGACTTGAATATGGGACATTTATCTACTTGGTGTGACTCACCCGGGCATGAGAGGCATCTCTCATGGGGACTGTCGATCAGGAACGCCTTGCAGCAGACCACACAGGGTTTAAACCCCAGCATAGTCAAACTGTAAAATAATAAAAATAAGTAAACAAAGAAGACAGGCGCTTGTTCAACGGCAAGGGTGGAATGCTCCGGTACTGTCACTGAGGGTGGAAAGAAGGAACTGGGAAGGTCAGGGTCCCGGTCACGTATATAGCCGCGGTCGTGGCACTGAGGGGGCATTGGCTGCTGACCCTGACCTGACAGGCTAGGGCTAAAAGACTTTTTGGATTACCATGTGCTGTGGCACGTAGACACCTGTAACTGAATGATGTGAGCAGCCCTCGAAGAAGAAGCTTTCTGCCTCTTGAAGCAGACTCAATGAATTTTGGGAAGATGGGAGAGAAAGTCATTTTGGCATCCATCACTTAAAGGACTAAAGAAGCCAGAGCTCTTGAAATCACAAAACATTACTTGAATCCTTTAAAAAGAGAGTTGAAATTTCTAGGAACTGACAATAATTGAAAAACCTGCTTATGCAGACTGTAACTAGCTGAAATTAAGTTTTAGTGTTATAACTGTATTTTGACTTTTGTTTGTAATCCTTTCTTAGTTCCTTTTACTTAGTACCACTCAAATCTATGCCTTTTAAAAATAAGCTGGATTTACTTTTAATAAGAACCAGCACATCCCTGTCACTTATATAAAGAGCGTTGTCAAACCACAGTTAGGTTAATGAGCTGCTGTTTACAGTCTCTTTAAAGGAACAGCAAATAACGTGTGTCAGTGCCCAGAAAGGAAGCTGGACAGAGAAATGGCTCTAGGGAATTCAGGAGTTAGCCTTGTTTGTTACGTGCAAGGTAAAGTTTGGACTGGTAAAATCCTGATGAGTTTGCTGGTAAGGCAGACAAGCGGCTGCATCGAAGACTTCTCACATAGCTTAACAGTAAGAAATTTTTCACTTGTTGAGGCTGAGAGGGATAATACAGTAACTGGCCATTTTGAGAACCACAGCAGGTCTTCACGGTAGTGAGTGATGTTACTTGCAGAAGGGCTTCAAGACTGGCTCCTTGTTTTGTGACTTTTGGGCAAGTCACTATTTGTAAAATCGCGTATTTGCCTCAGGGGATACTGCGATGCATATGAACATTAGTCTTACAGATGTGCTTAACTTTAAACCAGTGAGTGGTCCCACTAAAATTAATACCTTTATGCATGTGTGTAGAGACTATAGGATATAGACCTAAATTTGTTAATGGTGATGACATTTTATTTCTGCTTCTCTGAAAAAGATTTTTCAGAATGAGAAACTATTGAAATGAGCTGATACAATGATTTACAGCAAGCATATGTGAAGTACCAAAGTAAGTCACACCAGTTGAATTGTTAAAGTGCAAATTACTTCTAGGTATGTTATTACTGTTAGTAGTTCAAGGGAGTGGAAACTTTTAGTATGTATTATTGTATGAGTTGGAGGAATTGGTTTCAGCCTATGCTGGATTTTCTGTAGCTATTCTGAGGACTCAAAACTAACCTCTTTACATATTGGTTTCTTCCTGAAGCAAGGGGTTCCCCCTTATATAAAAATTCAAGAAAAATTCCAGATGGAGAGTTGTGTTTGGCTATTTCAGCAAAATAAATGAGGAGTCCTGTGGCACCTTAAAGACTAACTAATTTATTTGGGCATAAGCTTTCATGGGAGACAACCCACTTCATCAGCTGCATGAACACATTTTGTTCATGCAGCTAATGAAGTGGATTCCAGGCCACCAAAGCTTATGCCCAAATAAATTTATGTCTTTAAGGCGGTGTTTCCCAACCAGCATGCCACGGCACACAGGTCTGCTGTGAGGTGTGAGCAGGTGTGCCACAACATTTTTTGAAAAACTACTGAGAGAGCTCTGGCTTGGCTCATGAATATTCACGAGTTCATGTGGAAACTGTATGGTGGTGTGCCTCAAATTTATTAGAGTTCCAAAGGAGCAGCCCCCTTAGTCTAGCAAAAAAAGCAAGGAGTCTTGTGGCAAAAAAAAGCAAAGGTAGCAAGGTGTGCCACAGCAGAGAAAATGTTGGGAACCACTGCTTTAAGGTGTCACAGGACTCCTCAAGCAAGAAGGAAGAAGAGCTTTCACTTGCTATGTTACTTTTAAATTAACATGTGCTGAAGAACTAGGTCAATGAAACCACACGACAGGCACAGAGCTTTGTAGGAAGATTTGGCTAGGCACAGTATTTCAGTGGCATTAGCACGTTTAGTAGAAGCAATAAAAATACTAGTGGAATCCGGGAGATTTTCTTCATCTCGGAGTACCATACCTGGCGCAGAGAGGATCAGTTTTACAGCCAAGCAGGAAGGGCTACAACTGTTCAGTCCAAGATGCAGCAACCAGACAAAGGATTTTCCAGACCGTGACTCTGCGTTAACCTCGCCAGTGCTACATGTGTGAGGTAACAGCCCCGGAGCCCTGACGGGGAGACTAGCGAGGGCAGCCCAGCAATGCTCGCTCGCAGCTCTAGACAAAGGCCTCAATGCCTCCCCACCATCATCCCACAATGCAGTTCCGCCACCCGTGTCATCATCACTCCCCCAGGAGAGAAGGGAAGGGGTGGGGGCATCGCTGAGACCCGCAGCTGCTCGTCTGGGCTGCGGCGCTGGGGAGACAGATGCCGCGGCCTCGCGGGGCTGCACCCAAAGGGAGAGGAGCAGGGGCCCCGGCTGCCGCCTGATACTGCGCTGCCCGGCTGCAGGGGCCGGCGCACACGGGGCTGCGGCGCGCGTGGGTGGCTGCAGCCCGGCGCGCGGGGTCTGGTGCACGCGGCGGTCCCGGCGCGGAGGAGGAAGCTGGCGCGCTACACGCGCACGCCGCCGCGGTGAAGGTCGCCTACAGCGCGCTCGCCCGGCCTCCGCCTCCCAGCCCCGGCGGCGGCTCCCGCAAAGCCCGGCTCGGCGACTCTCCCTCGCTGGCGGGGAAGGTAGGCGATGGGCCGCGTGGCCGCCGCGGGAGGGGCCGGCTTCTTCCAGCGTTGGGATGCGGCCGGCGCCGTCCCTTGGGAAGCTGGCGAGACTGGGGGGACACCGGAGCGCCTTGGCCACCCGCCGCCCGGCTCCCCTGCGGCGCGCGAGCGGGCGGGAAGCGAGGTCGGAGCGTTTACATGGCCGGCTCGCTTCGGTTTCCGTCGCCTTCCCGCCCGCGGCCCGCGCTGCTGCTTTGAGCGAACAAAGGTGAGGGCGCCCCGCCGCTGCTCCTGCCCGCCTCCGCCGCCCCAAAGCTGCCCCCCGTCATTTCGCAGGCACTTTGCGGCGCACCCCCCCAAGAGTTGAAAGCCATCTTTGGTTGGGGGGTTAGGAAAAGAGGCGCAGACCTTGTCGCCCCCTTCAGATTCACTGGGCTGGGGGAGGTTTTGGAGCAGAAAGGCAATCACGATGCTCCTAAAGCGCGGGCTCCCCAGCCTGGACAGCAGGCACGTGCGCGTCTGCATTTTAATCCTGCCAGGTCTGGGTTTTAATGAAATGTTGGGGGGGGGGGGGACAGCCATTGCAGTTGTGGAGAGTGTCCCCTGGGAGGGATGCTGCTTAAATAATCCACCGGAGTTTGTTTTTACAAGGCGTTGAATAAGAATCCTACTGTTAGGTTGCAGCAGCAGTAGCATTTTAAAATTAGGACTTGGCAAAAAAGGCGTAAGGCTCAAATGGGGACCGCGCTACAAATGTGAGATGAATAAGTGTCTGGTTTGATTGAGGCTGTGGTGTGTTCTAGAGACACACATGCATAACTCAAATCCCACAATCACTGGCTTTTTTGTCTAATCCTACATTTCAGATATGACCAACAGTCATTAGTTTCAGTGAGAGTATTTTGCAGGCAAGGAATGTAAGCTGGGCCCACTCTAAAAATCTAGCTGGTTTGTTTTTGTCTTTAGCTCCATTGAAGGGGAAGAGTTTGGCTGATACTATTTTGGAGTGTTTTGTTAGCCTGCTTCCTCTGAACACATAATTGGTTTCCTCTAGAGCAGGGCCAGGCAACCCCCGGTGGCACGCAAGCCCATTTGGAGTGGCACGTGGCATCCTCTGCGGTGCCACAGAAGTTACCGGTCTTGCCACTGGAAGCCACTCCAGGTCACTTCTTTAAGTAACAGCTGGGGTGCCACCAGGGATCCCCACCATGCCTATGCCATGGAAAGAAGTTGCCTGGAGCAGCTCCTATCCATGGCACACTGCTGGTAAAGGGAGCCGCTCCAGGCAGCTTCTTTCCGTGGGATGCCTTTGACCTCTCTGTCGCCAAGAAGAGCTGCTCTGGTGGCTTCTTTCTGCAAACCGTTCCTTTCAGTGGCATGCCCAGGAAGTGCCCCTTCCCCCATCCAGCTGTGGCTGCCACCAAATTTTCAGGTGGCCACCACATTTTTTTGTAGGGAGGGGTCAGCAAAGATTGCCAACCCCTGCTGTGGGCCAGGGGTTGGCAACCCAAAAGATGAGAGCCATTTTTAAAAATTCCTTCAATAACCAAGGATATGTCTACACTAGAGCCTAAGGTCGACTGAAGCTTGCTTGAGTCAACCTAAGGAACTCCACAGCTACATTGTGTAACTTTCGAGTGGGCTAGAATTCATTCAGTAGCCCCTCTCTGGTGCCTAACAGATAAACCCAGCCAGGATCCAGTCTGTAAAAGAGACTCACAGCAAAGATTGCTCAGTTACCATTCCACATCAAAAATACTACTTAGAATAGACATAACAATGAACTTTATTAACTACTAACATGAAAACCTTATCCAAAAAAAAGACAAAGTGAATTTAAACGGAACAGTGCCCATGGAAAGAAAACCAAGTCCCAACGTTCAGGTGGAGTCACCATTGTCTCAGTTGCCGTCTCTGTTCAAGTCCTTGAGTGGAACCAAGTGGCAATCCTCCTTTTCTCTGGCTGCAGGAATCTTTAATAGGAATCCATGGTTTCTTTCTCATCTGCAACCAGCACCACACACTCTGTCCACTGGTCAGCCGGCGCTCAGTCCCATCAGAGAAAACTCCTCTGCAAAACACTCCCCAGCAGGGAGAAAACATCTTGCGGTTCACTCGTGGCTCAGCCCCTCTCAAATCAAGCACTGAGCACATGGACTCTGCACATAGCTGCTGCTCTCAGGCTTCTCTCAAGCATCTGACCACAGCAACATTAGAAGACTTTGTGGAGCATGTTCAAAATGCTGCTACTCCCTGTTACCCAGCCACATAACCCAGCCTGAATAGGTCTCTTAAAGAGAGACCCTGTTTTAGGCATATGGGTTACAATTGCACTTACTATTAACTCAACTTAAGCGCTTGCTTAAGTCGACTTAATAATACCTGCCCTTAAAGTGGACTTAATACAGTGTGTATGGCAGGAGCTTTGCTGGCCCCAAGAAAGGGTCAGGGCCTAGGCCCTGCCCTATGGGTGGCAGGAGCTGGACTGGGCCCCAGAGCCAGATTGGGGTAGGGAGCGGGGCCCTGGCCCAGGCCCCAACCCTTTCTTGGTGCCAGCTATGCCCTTGGGGTACCCTTATATCAACTTAACAAGGTCGACTTTAAGTCTCCTTAAAGTCGACCTTGTTAGTCAACTTAAAACAGCAGTTTAGACATACCCCAAGTGTTTTGAGAGCCTCAGTAGGTGTAATCTGGTGTGGGGGTAGGGGGAGCTGGGCCAGGGCACATGTTGCAGGGTCCCCCAGCGGTGGTGGGGAGTCTGGAGCCTACTGCAGGCTGCCCATAGGGGAGGGGGTAGAGCCCAGTGCCACAAGGGGGCAGCCTAAGAGCCACATGTGGCTCTAGAGCATCAGGTTGCAGACTCCTGCTGTAGACCACAAGTTTTTTTGTTGCATTTGTTTTGAAAGATGAGGTTGTAAATTAATGCAACTTGTAGTTATAATTTATCACTGTTATGAAAGAAGAGAGGTGGTATATGTAAAAAATAAATGTAAAAAACCCAAACCTGTGCTTTGTTTATATCTGATACTAGATGGACAACTTACATGAAACTCATGCTTGGCAGCTGTGAGCCTGATTGTCATACAATATGAACCTGCCAGAGATCATTAGATTATTCAGTTTCCCACTGTGCTCATGTTGCTTTTAGGCATTCCGACTGACCTATATTTCAAATGATAGTGATTGCTGCTTTGTGGTGTTTCATTCATTTTTTGTTGAGAGTTGTATTGCTAGAGAGGCAATATAATCGTAATATGAACTAGTCATTGTTCTGAAATTAAAACGTGGATCAGAGTGAGAAAGAGACATGCTGAGCCCTCAATTAATGATTTTCAATCAGAAGTAGTTTTTAGCAATCTATTTCCAAGAAGACTAATGTTCCATAAACCCAAACTTTGATCTGTTTTAAAATAATCTGTAAGGAAGTGGCATCTGCCAGCGAATAATAAATAATACCCAAAATGGATCTGGTTCAAACCTGGGACCTGGTCCTCTTGTTAAAATCAAGTGAGAATTTCATCACAACCTGAGAATCATTTCAATGGGAGAAATTGACCCCTGGTGTAAAGTGGTGCTGTTCTACTTGAAAAAAACCCAGTGAGAGTCCTCTGGCACCTTAAAGATTAACAGATTTCTTTGGGCATAAGCTTTTGTGGTCTACAGCCCTCTTTTGTCAGATGCATGAAGCGGAAACTATGGTTAGGAGATATATATACACATGCAAGGATGAGTGAGAAATTTCTTAGTTCTACTTAGTTGCATCATTTCACAGTAGTTCTGAATTTGACTCAAACAGTTTGTATAAAAATGTGAGAAAGGAGCAATCACTTAAAACATTGTTCACAAAGGAGCGTGCATTTTCTCTCCTGTACTGTGAACTGGCTTTGGGGGGGGAGGGACAAAAGGGACCCTCAAGACTGAATGGAGTCTGGGCATCTGTGAGTAGTGATGGTCAGACACCATGAACCCCTAAGCAGAACTACAGAGAACTGTTACCCCATGTGCTTCTCAGTAACCTTCTGCTGGATGTCATAGACCAGGGAGGATGAATTATGCTTACCTAATCCTGTTTTTTCCAAGGGCATTTATACATATAGGAGGAGGAACAGGTCATTTAAAAAGGTTTTTCATGATTCCTCCACTCTGTGTCCTTGCCATACTCCTTTCCCCTCACAGGAAAAAGTGGTAACTGAACAGAGAGTGGGATTATCCTATTTTACCACCTTTTCACCCCATTTTTTCAATTTTAAGTGGTTTTGCTCGTCCTCCCACAGCAGAAGCTAGCATAAGTATCATATTATGGCTTGGTTTTAGGCAACTCAAATATATTTTATGAAGTTTGATAGGGTGGACTAAGTCCTGAGGCCCCCTGCAGGAGGCTTCAAGTCTCTGCATCACCCCTACCCCTAGAAAAGAGAAGAAGAAAAGTCCTTCAGGCAGCTTAGAGGGGCTGCTGGAGAGATGAGTCAGAGGATGGAAGGGCCATATAGAAGGAAGCTGCAGCCAAGAACTGAGAGCAGTCATTTGTTGCCTGGAGCTCCAAGAGGGGAGGAGCAGGTGCCAGGCTGCTGGCTGGACCCAGGAAATTCTGCCAAAGACTGGGGTGCATGGCTGGCTGAAAGAGCAGCAGCACTATGGTCCCTGTCCAGGCAGACTGACTGAAACCAGAACCTAGCCAGACTAGTTTCAGATACCTTAATGGGCCCTGAATGAGCTGTTAAAGAAGGCAGTGCCTTTAGAAGGGAAGCCTTGATGCTATGGCCACATACCAGGGTTGTAAAAAAAGAACTAGAGACTGCATGCTCCGAAGGGAGAACTGTGTGTGAGGCTCAGCCATGGGACAGATTCACTGAAGACCTACTGAAAAACAATCAGCTGGGGGCACGTCCAAGAGGTAAGAACTCAAAGAAAAGCAAAAAGAATGAGAGTGCTGTGGCACCTTAAAGACTAACAGTTTTTTTCAGGCATAAGCTTTCATGGGCTCCGACCCACTTCGTCAGATGCATGAAGCAGAAACTACAGTTGAGAGGTGTATATGCATGTGCCAGGATGGAGGAGAGCAAGTGTTAACAAAGTCAATTGAGAGGGCAGATGGAGCCTATTCACACCAGTTGGTTAAAGGGAGAGAATGTGTGAACAGGGACAATTACTTTTTGTAATGTGCTAACCATTCGAAGTTCCTATTCAGACCCAGTTTGATAGTATCATGCTTGCAGATCATCTCCAGCTCTGCAGTTTAACTCTGAAGTCTGTCTTCAAAGTTTTTTTGTTGAAGTATTGCAACTTTCAAGTCTGCTCCTGAGTGTCCAGGGAGATTAAAGTGTTCTCCTACTGGTTTATGGATTTTGCCATTTTTGATGTCTGATTTGTGTCAATTTATCCTTTGCGCAAGGACAGTCTAGTTTTCCCAATGCACATGGCAGAGGGGTATTGCTCGCACATGATGGCATATAGCACATTAGTGGATGTGTGCGTGAACCACTGATGGCATGGCTGATGTGGTTAGGAGCTGTGATGGTAAAAAAAAGCAGGTTTGTATCTGGCCAGAAAGAAGGCACCCAAGAAAAGTGAGTGCCACCCTGTTCAAAATGGAGAGATTGCAGGCACATATCTGCCGAAAGTGAGTGCTTGTGAGAGGCAGGTGCTAATTCCAGGACCTGAAAGAAAACAAATTTTAAGTAAAACTGTAGTTTAACTTTAAGTATTTTAATTTACTTTAAAAGGACTGTGTGAACTTCACTTTAGTTTATGTGTAATAGTATTGTGAACCAAAAAATCAGTTGTATTCTTCCAGTTAGATGGAAAGCACCTTTGTTCTGTTAGGTCACCTGGTCCAGTCCCTTGTGCTGTGGAAAGATTTAAATATTCTGAATCTAAATGAAAAGCTAAAGTTAACATTTTCATGTTTATTTTGTATTACTGTAACCTAAATCCAGTACTACGTTTGAACAGCCACTTTTCTTTTTAATAATCTTTTTATTTTCAAAATGTTTTACAAGCATTTTCCAATGAACCCTTACAGTATCTCTGAGATTGGCAGTTAAACGTTATATTATATTTCCTGTATTACAGATAAGAAAACTGAAGAAAAGTTATAGATGAACTAGAAAAAAAGAAACAAAAAATTGAACAGAACAAATTTCTGTGCAGATGTAGCCATAAAGAGCCTACTAGCACTGGTAGCATAGTATAAGATCTTTAAAATGTCTTTGTTCCCCTTTGTGAAATCATTTGGTACTTATTTCCTGTTTTATTGGGGGTATCCCACAAAATGTCATCTGTAATTTCAGCTATTACACAATTCATGAACTGAAATGAGATTTCAGAGATTTATGATGTTGCATTCCGGGATCTCTTCAGCAAAATAGAAAATATTAAGAGGATTTCACAGGAAGTAATGAGAAAAAAAGTTAGTGTATTTGTGCCAAATGCTCTTTACAGCTTGATTGCTGAGGGCTCAGAACTAATCTGTACTAAAATCTATTTTCAGGGGTGTGACAAACTGCTCCCCACATCCACTCTGGTGTGCCTCTTTGACCACCCAGTTCCCACCCCTGAGCCCCAATTCACCCTGCTTTGCCAAGTGACCACTCACTCCTGAGTCAGTCCATTCTGGCCTCTAGCATGCATTTGGTCCCAAGCAGTGGGTGTATGCTCTCTGGCTACTTGAGGATGGTCCCCCAGCAAGCACCCCCGGCATCAGTTACCATAACAGGAGCCACTGTCTAGCAGGGGTCAGCAACTTTTGCAGACCCCCTGTGCCGGCCCCTTCTCCTTGACTGTCATTCAGTGCCAGCGGCTCCCTCCACAGAAATAAAAGCGGTGGCTGCCCGAAGATTTGGTGCCAGCCGTGGCTGGAGTCAATGGCTGTGTTCACACACAGGCATTATTTCGATACAAGTTGTGTCGAAACAACTTGTATTGAAATAATGCCTTATTTCGAAATAACTTAATTAGAATTAACAGTTTGTTAATTCGAATTAAGGAAAAAAGCTGAAAGCGAAATAGCAGTTTCAGGCAACAGTTATTTCGAAACAAGTCACTGTTGTTTTGAAACAACATGTTCGGACGGCATTGTTTCGAAACAATCATTTCGAAACAACATTGCTTCGACCCCACATGGGGTTTAAGTTGTTTCGAAACAACGGGTGCCATTGTTTCGAAACAACCGTGCGTCGTGTGAACAGGGTATTTCTTATTTCGAAACAACCTCTGTTGTTTCGAAATAAGAGTGCCGTGTGAACACAGCCAGTGTTCCCTCTAAGCTGCGCAGCCACGCATCCCCCGCCACTGCCTGGTGCAGGGAACACTGCTGGCTGCTCACGGCCAGCAGCTGCAGTCCCTGCCCAGCTGGAAGACAAAGTCTTCCCGCCGACTGAGAGCTGCTCTGAGCTGGGAGTTTTTAAAATTCCTGCTTGGGCTAAGCTCTCACTGAGCATACACAGAGTCTCTGCGCATGCTTAAAGAGACTCCTGTGGCCAGGGCCCAGGCTGTGCTGCTCCAGTGGCCAGGTAAGGGGGCGAAGAGGGAGAGGCGATTGGGGACAGAGCAGGACAGCCAGCCATGAAAGGGGGCAGAGAGTTGGAGGGAAGATGGGGTTATGCTGGCTGGAGGAGGCATGGAGGGTCACTCAGCCAGCAGCATGTTGCTCAGCTGCCTCCGGGCCTTAGAGGGAGCATTGGCTGGAGGTTGGGGGACAGAGAGGGGGGCGCTTCCCTGGCATGCTGCTAAGAGGAGCCAGTCATGGAAAGAAAGTGCCTGCAGTAGCTGTTCTTGGCAGCATGCCTGGGGACAGGGGTCCCCAGGGGTGCAATGGAAAGAAGCTGCCTGGAGCAGCTCCTGTTGGGGGGTCCCCAGACATGCTGAGGAAAGAAGCTATCCAGAGTGGCTTCTTGGTGGCTGTACACCGTGGAAAGAAGCCGTCTCAGGCATCTTTCCACACCATGCCTGGAACATGGGCATGGTGGGGACCATCCATGCCCCAGCTGCCCAGGAAAGAAGCTGCCCAGAGTGGCTTTCAGTGGCAGGAGCCTCAATTTCTGTGGCATTGCAGAGGGTGCCATGTGCTTCTCCGAATGGGCTCTTGTACCACTGTCGGCACACGTGCCAGAGATTGCCCACCTCTGATCTACAGAGATTGGGAACTGCTCCCAACCACCGTACACTCAAGTCCATCCATTTAACAAAGAAATGGATAGTGCTCAGCCTTCTCCTCTCATGCCCTCTAAAGATTACACAGCTTTAGATAAAACAACTTTTAGTTTATTGATCAGATTATAATTCTAAGTGAGAATATGGCCAATCATGGCAGAAGCACAATATAAATGAATCAGGAGTGACCACAAGGAAATAAGTAAGACATGCAGACTACCCTAATATCTCTACTTAAACTGACTTCATAGTTCAAGTTCAAACTCAAGGTGTTCAGCTGTCAGATGTTCATACAGCTAGTCTCTGCCTGTGACCAGGCAGGGCCCAGATCTTGCTTGAAGTTGTTTCAAGATGGAGAACCCCAGGCCAAAAGCCTCAAATCTTTCCAAGTGTTTTTCTTTTCCTCCAAACCCCCTCAGCCCCTCCCTTTCTGGGCAGAGGCGATACCTTTGTTTCTTCCCAGCCACCCCAATTACCATGCCTTTGCTACTTTTGCTTGGTATTCACTGGCCTTCTGCTGCTGAGAGAGTTCTGTCTGTCCCCCTTCCCCCTTGGCAATGGAAAACACATTACACATCTGTGCACATGCATGAAGTTGCAGGAAGCATATCATACTAATCATGTAGAATAGGTCATGAGCATCCATAAAGAAACACTGCATGGTGTAACTGGCAACAGATCATACAATCACAGTGTACAGGTGAACAGAAAATCATATATATCATAACCCAGGCTGCACAGATGTGCATCTTTTTTTTTTTTTTTTTGGCTTTATTTTTAAGTGAGTTGCCTATAAATCAGTGAAAGTCAGAAACAGAATTTCCTGATTCTAAGTTACAGTTCTGTGCTCAAATCTGCAGACCATGGTTTCTCAGTCTGTTTGGGGGAAGGCTGCACTAAGATTTAAGGGAGTTATAATCATTCTTCCTTTCTTCCTGTATTGCTGGGTGAGAAGGAGGTGTCCCAAAAGTTATAGGATGGAGGATCCTGAAAGTTTTTCTTGTTGCACCATAGGGTTCTACTATGCCAGAGTTTGAGAACCTCTGCACTAGTTGGAGTTTAGGGTCAGAAGGGACCACCAGATCATTTCATCTGCCATGTATATCGCAAGCATCCAACACCACACCACACAACACCCTGGTGGTGTAGCCAGGCTCTCTGGTGCACAGGGCCTAATCAAATTTGTTGCCCTCTCCACCATACCTCATGCCCCTTCCCCACATTGTGGAGCCCCCTGCACAGGGAAGAAGGGGTCCCAGATCCAGCTGCCCCAGGGAGGCTGGGATCTCAAAGGGCCAGTCCCCCAGGCTCTGCTGCCAGGGCCAGATTAGAGGGACCCCAGCCTGGGCTGCCCAGTTTTGGGGCTCTGTCTGGTGTCCCCACCTTCCCAGCAAATGGGCCAGACTGGTGGCAGGCAGCCATGTCCTGAGGCGCTGGAGGAGGGGGGACCCGTTCAGTGCTGGGGGTGCAGAGCCAGAGGCCACCTTCCCTTTGCTGAGAAGCAGCATTTTCCAGCCCCTGCCTGCTTCTGGCCAGCACAGGCAGGCTGGTGTGTGGCTGCTGGCTGGCGTGAGGAGTGCTAGAGGCTGCTCCATCCCCAGGCCCTGTAAAGCAGCAGGCACACACTGGCCCTGCCCACTGGGGTAGTCCAGCAGCCAACCAGGGGTGGGATGGGGGCTGGAAAACGTTGTTCCTTAGTGGAAGGAGGGCAGTCTGTTGTCCTGCCGCCCACCAGCACTTAACACCCCCCCCTCACTTTCCACCTCCCACCAGGCTGGGAGCTGGGAGGACAGGAGTGCCACGTGGCTCCTTGAAAATGGATACCCAGGGCAGGGCCCCTCTAATCCAGCCCTGGTGTGGTGCTGATCCCCGCCTCCCCAACCACCTGTCCTTGCTACATCACTGCAGCACCCCCATGCTAAAGCCAACAAGAGAAATGAGTCCAAGTTTGCCCATGGTAGGTTAGACTATGCTGTGCCACAGACAAAGAATAATTTACACTTTGCTCTCTTCAGTATCTGTTCACAAACTTCATTAGCATGTCCTCCCTGAGTTATTCTTTTTCAGAAGGCCATGCATATTCACCTCACCTATTCTGCATACAGTGTGTTTTTGTTTCCAAGTCCTTTCGTATCATAGTTGCTTTTGTCTACTCTCCACTTTCAATGTCCACAGTAATCATAAATGACCTCCATATTTCAGATGTTCTGGTATCCCTAGTGCGGAATAAGAGGAGTAGTTACCTTCCTGAATTTTCACATGAAACTCCATTTATAAAACTCATTCTTGTATTTGTATTGCAAGTGAATATTTCATACATACAATTTCAAACTCATTTTTTCCTTATTTATGTCCTTGACTCATACTGATTATATTTCTATTCCTTTCCAAAGAACACCCAGAGATATGGGTAAAGGAAAAGATGCAAATCATATCTTAGTTTTATACAGGAGGCAATTAGTGTGGACTCTTAAGCTTTGGATTCTGATAGCTTTAAAAAAATTTCACAGAGGAATTCTTGGCAAGATTACCAACAATCAAATTTCAGCTTTCAGGCAAATTATCTTGAGTTCTGTAGTTAAAATTATTAATTGTATATTGGAGGTTTAACATACTATTAAAACAGTAAAGGACAATTTGTTTACTGGGAACTCTGCAATGAATCTATGCAAGACTGAAGAAAATCCTGTTCACATGATGAGGGCACACCTGTCCCCAGCTACTTCTCAAATTCTTCACCTGCTTCTGAGCATGAAAGTTTTGAGATCATCATTTTCAATGTTATTTGAAGAACTGTCAATTAAAGTATTTCAGTGAATGATGTCACAGCATCAAGCAATCGGTTTTATTTTTTACTGTGATGACATTAATGCCAGACCTTCCACTTTCTAGAGTGGTATTTCTGAAATACACAACTTAAAACAGCCACTAGAGCTGGTCCATGATTAGGTAGGTAAGTACCTTATATACTCATATAAGATGAGATTTTTATGCCTTGAAATTGCCTTTAAAAAAGGCACTTAGCTTATACACAGTTAAGACCAGCAGAGCAGCCCCAGCCCAGGAGTTTTTAAATCTCCCACCCTGAGCATGCATGTCAGAGCCATGTTCGGGAGTCAGGGGTTAAAGTAAGGAGCGGGAGCCCCAGCATGTGTCCTATCTGATGGAGTGGCCAGGTAAGTGAGCCCTGGGTGGGGGGGCAGGGTCAGCCTGGGAGAGCCAGCATCAGGGCCCAGGGCTTGGGGGAAGTCCAGGGAAATGGTGGCATGCTCGAGGGTTGGGGGGAGTCCAGGGAAGCAGTGGCAGGCCTGGAGGTTGGAGGGAGTCCAGGGAAGTGGCGTTAGGTTGGGAGATGTTGGGGAAAGTAGTGCAGGCTGGGGGCTGTTGGGGAAGGCAGCAGCTGGCCCAGGGGGATGTGAGGGAGAGTGGCAGCTGGCCTGGGAGGTGTTGGGGAAAGCGGAGGCTGGCCCGGGGGAGTGATCAGGAAGGTGGCGACTGGCCCGGGGTTGTTGGGGAAAGTGGCAGCAGGCCAGAGGGGTCAGGGAAAGCGGTGGCAGAATGGGGGGTTAGGGAGGGTGTCAGGGACTCCAGGGGAAGCTGGCGGCATGGGGTGGGGATTAGGGGCACAAGGCCATGAGGGGACTTCGGCTTATATGCGGGCCACCCTTCCCCTTCCCCCTGTTTTGAGGGCTTTAGAAGCAGGGGGTCAGCCTACATGCAGATCAGCTTATATGTGAGTATACACAGTACTATGAGTCTGTTTATACTGAATTTTGTTTTCTCCAATACCAAGACTTTTCAGGTAAGTTTAAATCGTTCTTTAGCATTATGACATCTAGGCAATCCAGAAAACTGGAGCTACAAGGATTCTGTTAGAATTGTTGACCTTTCAGAAGACTGTAAAGAAAATGGCTCAGATTATTTGTCTGACAAATATGACAAATGGTGAGATTCACAAAACCCTTCATAAAAAGAACATTATATCCGCTCATGTTTATCTGTCAATTCTGCATTTAAAATCAGTGAAAAATTATAATCCTTTTCCATAATTTTCCAGGCAATGGTGTTTTCTGTGAGCATTGTAGCATAAGCAAATTATTGTAATAGTTTTTCAAGATAAGTGATGGGATGTCTAAAAACAAAGGCAAGCATCCAGTCCAATCCAACAGAGACAGCAGGATATTAGGGAACTGTCTGCTTCTTGCAGTAGTGGACTGAAGATCTCCTAGAACTGCTATATGTATTTTTGGAGAGCCTTCTCAAGTAGATCAGTCTTTCACATTTCCTCTCAAAGGGTGCCTCTACGCTGGAGCCTTAGGTTGACTTAAGGAAGGTTAAGTCAACCTACAGACTTCTGTGGCCACATAGGGCTTTTATTAAGTTGACTTATGCACCTCCTTAAGTCAACTTAATAACACCACCTCTGAAGGTTGACTTAATGCTTAAGTCAACCTTATTAAGTTAACTTAAGTCAATGTAGACAGGGAGACCCCTTAAGTTGACCTCATTAGCACTTCTCTGGTGCAGTACAGGATGGCTACCCACAATGCACCACTCCTCCGTCAACCTAACACCTGCCAATGTGGATGCAGGCAGTCAACAGGAGTTTTCAATGTGGACTCTGTAAGTCAACTTGACAAGTTTGATGTTAAGTTGACAGAGCCTCAAGTGTAGACATTCCCAAGGGCAATTACACCACAGATGGTTGTAGTATGGAGTAGGAACACTGGTAATCGCAGAATCAGAGAAAGTGGAAGGGACCATGAAAGGTCATCATGTCCGGCCCCTGCACTCATGGCAGGAAAAAGTACCATCTTAAACCATCCTTGACAGGTGTTTGTCTAACCTACTCTTAAAAACTGCCAATGATGCAGATTCCACAATGGCTGGAATGCAGTTGTGTAGTAACTGATCAGATTATTGCTCGTGTCTATATGGTTTCCATGAAACTCTGAGTGAGAGTTAAGAAAAAGACCTCATTTTCAGTTTTAGTCCATGAGCTGTGTGAGTTTGTGGGACATTTGTATGATAGCAAAAGTCTTTGTGTAGATACAGTTTTACCAGCATAAAAGTATTTTTGCTACAACTTCGCTCTCCCAACCAGTATAAGATATGCCAGGAAGCAGGAGTGCTGCTGGCCCCAAAAAAGATCCGGGGCTCTGGCACTGAGACTCAGGGCTTGCACATCGCTGCTGCAGCTGCTGCCACAAGCAGCCCGGTGGCAGACCCAGGGCCTGGGCACTGAGACTTGGGGGCTTACGCCCCATAAGCCCAGCACCAGCGACGCCCTTGCCAAGAAGAGTACTTTTTTGCTGATATAAACTGCATCTACTCAAGGAAGGCATTGCTGGTATTGCTGTTCTGGCAAAAATTTTAAGGATAGGCTACTCTGAAGTTTTGTTGGCTGTTAAAGAAGGAAGTTCTGGAGTTTGCATGGGAGAATAATCACATTTTGCCCTTATATAACATCTTTCAATGGGGGAATCTCAAAGTGAGTGAGTGTATAACCTTCAATTTGCAGCTAGAGATGCTGAGGATTAAATAGTTGTCACTTGCCCAGAGATTCATAATGAGAGCTATTGGCTGTCAGTTCTCTAGACTTGCAGTTCTTGAGTCTATCTTCTAGAGCATTGGTTCCCAACCTTTTCAGTAACACAGCACACTTCAATGGCTATGTCTACACTTAGATTGTTAAATTGACTTAACTTAAATCAAACTAATTAAATCAAGCTAATAAACATTAAATCGATTTAAGTTAAATCAGTTTAACACATCCGCACTAGAAACACAAATCAAACAAGCATATCCATGCATAGGACTTGCTAGTTTGATGTAGGAGACAGGTACCATGAGAGATGTGGCAAGATGGTCCCCAAGAAAGGCCATGCCTTCACCCAATATATAGAAAGAGGAGGGCACTCTAGGAGGAAGAAGGTCAAAAAGTGTTAAATCAAAATAATAGTTAAATTGAAATAATGCGGCTATACTGCATTACTTTGATATAACAGTTTTGATATAAAACCAGGTTTTATTATTTTGAAATGACCATTTCTTATTGTGATGTGAGGGAGCTTCTCATTTTGAAATAAGGAAGGCTGGTGTGGACCTGCCCTTCTTTAAATCAAATTAATCAGCATTATTTCGATTTAAAGATTAAGTGTGGAGATACCCAATGAGACAAATGATTCCATGGCACACCCCCCTTTTTTTTTCAGCTGAACTGATTGGTCATAAACATCACATTTACTATGGTTACAATTTTACTAGAGATGATTGCAACACAGTACATACAACAAGCTAAAGAAGGATCAAATGCATTAATGTTTCAAATCTACTGGAATAAAAGACATGTCATCTCAGTTTTGCTTTTTGGCCACCTGCATTTAGAACAATCACGTTTTAGAATTGGAAGACTGATACCTCACTTTTAATTCGATGACTGATTTTCACAAGTTTTATGAGGTTTAATTTTGCTTGGATAGAATATTGTTTAAGATGAAACGATGTTTGTTTTACATTGATTTTCATTACCTTTTGTGATATATTGAGGCCAGAGGGCAGTAGGAGAGCCATAGAAGGGAGATATATAAGCCCCAGAATGCTCCAAGCTCTGTTCCCTGCAAATTAGCAAGCATTAATTAAGGATCTCATGAGGTCCCTTCCAACCCTATGATTTTATGATTCTATAGACCAGGGGTGGCCAAACTTATGGAACTCAAGAGCCACACAAGTTGATTATTAGACCTTCAAGAGCTGCAGTGAGGCATACAGCCATATACTTTTACCTAGTAAATTGATTTGCTGACATTCTTCCAGGAGACACACTTTTTCATTCAAGAGCCACATGTGGCTCCTGAGCCGCAGTTTGGCCATGCCTGCTATAGACAGTTAGTAGCAGCTGAGGATAATCAAGGCCCAGCCAGGCACCTGATAAGAATGCCTGGCTCCAGGCAGATAGGGCACTAGCTGGAGGTGGAGTTAGAGGAGTACTGTGTTGAGCTGAGGAGTGTGGTGTGGTGCAGAGCAGCAGGAGAACAGTGTTGAGTAGAAGACCTGAGAGATGCTTGGAGGAAGACCCCAGAAGGGGAAGAGCTTTTGAAAAAGGATTGACGTGTTTCAAGGCACTGGGGAAGTCGGTTACCAGAAGCTGGAAGGACAGAGTGGAGGGGAAAGTAGCCCAGGGGGAAAAGTGCAGCTGTGAGTACAGCATTCGTAACAAGTAGCTGCCATTTGTAGGGCCCCTGAGCTAGGACCTGGAAGAGTGGGTGGGCCTGGGTCCTTACCCCCTCCCCTTTCTTGACGCACCAGACCCCACTGGAGGAGCCTTTCTCTCATTGGGAAGACAAAGTAACTGGTGGTGCCCTAACCCACAAGAGCCAGAAGCATGAGATCCACTAAGGGAACTGATGATTTGCCACTCTTGGTACAAAATTTCACAGCATGTTTGTACAGTTCTCGCGGCACCACTGCTCTGAAGTCCATACTTTTTCATAGCTCATGTTTGAAAACTCATGCATTTGTTTGTGATGAAATAAATAGCCCCCAGTCTGAATTGGAATGTATAACATTTTTTCCTGTTGAGTTATTTTGTTAATGTTCATTTTTTAAAATATACTTGAGAATGAACTTCTTGACAAGATAGTGTGGTTTTATAAGCATCAGGACCCTAATCCTGAAAGTTACAGCATGGGATGAATCCCTACAACCAGGTGGAACCCCTAAGAGTGTATGTACATGCCCATATACACACAGTTGCTGGATTAAGGCCTCTGGGTGAAATTGTGACCCCACTGAAGTCAACTAATTTCATTGGGACCAGGATTTCACCCTATATTGTTACATCAATTTTCCATATAGTTTAAACATTCATTTTTAAAAGGTTCTAGGCTTTTGCATTACCCAGAGAACCTCTCACAAATCTTCAGCTGAACAGCAGCAGAAGCAAGGGGTGTGATCTTTACTTTAGTTAGCTGTGAATTCTGCTCCCTAGCACTCTGTTCACCTCAATGAAGTGTTAATTTCAGCACCTAGTTGAAATTATTCAATGCTAGCTTTATTAAGTACAGACAGTGTAAAGGCAATTTTTCAAATGCTCAGTAGGACTACTTAGGACCGGGACTGTATTGGTTAACCAGTATTTGCAGCACAGGGTCTTAAGGCCATGTCTACATGGGAATGTTGCACCAATTTAATTTAGATAGTTTAAAAAACTGATATAATTAAACTGGTGTGAACACTCTTCACTTTCGAATCCCTTCATGGTCTATCTCAGTGGTCTCCAATCTTTTCCTCTCATGCACACATCCTGCCTCTGTTCCTGTAATATAATGTTTCCATGCCCCTCAGGCCAGGAGGAGAGTCACAGCTGGGGTCCATGACAGAGACCAGGAGCAGAGCTGCATGCAGGGACTGGTGGCCATGATGCAGCTGGGAACAGGGTGTTAGCTGGGCAGGTCAGGAGCGATATTGGGGCTCCAAGACTGGAGAAGAGTTGGGGGTGAGAGCAGAGGTGGGTAGCACTCCCTCTCCACCAACTTATAGGGGCTGGGCTAGGCTCTACCATACCCCTTGGACATTCTCCTTGCTATTGTAGATGTACTTGCCTCACAGTTCGTGAACCGCTCGCCCATATTCCCCTTACCTGTCGTCTCATTCAGCATCTAAAGATTGGCTCCTTCCTCTAGATTAGAAGACTCATGGAACAAGTATGTCACTCTCCATTGCCTACTGGTTAAACTTCCAAACAAGTGTTGGTGTGCTTTCTCCCATGCCATTCCACATGCTTGGGATAAGCTCCCTGCAGACATCTGAAAAACCACTTCACTGTTTTTCTCCAAATCCCAATTTAAAAATTCATCTGCCTTGATATCAACTAAAAACTGATGACACCAATGACTATCGTGATGACCAGTGTAGTCTCATTGTTTCCTTGTACTTCCGTGCCTGTCTGTATCCCAGTGTTGACTCTTGTCTTATTGTTAGATCAAAGCTGTTTGGGGCAGGGACACTCTTTTTGTTCTGTTTGTACAGCCCCACTATAGTGAGGTCCTGGTCCATGATCGGGACTCCTAGGTGCTATGATAACATAAACAATAAATAACTCATTTTAAGAATGATTCATTTTATTTCAGCATAAACCTATTCTCAAGCTATTTTAGCTAAAGGGGGGGGGGATTAAAAAGCCTTGCTTAAACCAAAATAAAAGGGCCCCAAACCTAGTATTACTAGTTTTAACTAAATCAGTTTAAGCTTACACTTAGGGTGTGACTGCTACAACTTTCTTACACATGTGAAAATTTATTGGTGGTGCACTGATAAGTATACCATTTTAGGATCTGAGGGACTTGAGTTCAATTCTGTACTCCACCCCAGATTTCCTGGGTAACCACTGTCTTGTAAACTTCTGTGCCTCAGTTCCTTATCTGTAAAATAAGAGTAATAAATAATAGTACTGCCTTAGAGGTGTTGTGAGGTTTGTGTATCCACCTAATGAGTTATACCTATGGAGCTACAGAGAGAGAATTAAATCAGCATATTTCCCTGTGTATACAAGCCTGAAAAAGCCCAAACAAAGAAAAAAAGCACTGAATTGCTTATCTTTCTAAAAATATTTTAGTGGTGTGAATTTTATTTTGTTTTCTTTTTTTGTAAACTGAAATAGTTATACCGTTATAGGCCCTAGCATGGAGGCAGTCAGAATTAAAAAGATTTTCATACTGGTTTATTTTGTTCCTCTGAAATTCAGTGCAAGGTTTTATTACACCTTTGAAGAGCTTTTGAAAGAATAAAGTGAAACTGCCAACTTCTGCTAAATGCTTTCAAATGCAATGAGAAGGTGGGGTAAGCAGCAGCCTTGGATTCTATGCTGTTTGGTCGATATAGATAGGGGGCAGTCCTAGTTGGACAGGAATTGAAACGGGGCTTCACAGATCCATTTAGGGTCCTACCAGGAGTTAAAGTATAATTTGGCAGGCCCTGGAACCCTCCTAATCGGGTGGACCCTCTCCCACATGTTTGGGCTGCCGTCCTACACTCCAGCTACTGCCCCAAATATCCATTTCCCTGTTCCCCAAATCCAACACTGCCCCCAACACTCACCCCCAAAACCCAACCCCTGCCCCCAATACCCAACCCCAGCTCAAGCACTCCCAATACTCCCCCCTTCCCCCAGTGTGAGCCAGGCCACCTCGTTACTCACTGGCAGCGCTCTGGGCTGGGAAACTGCAGCCTGCGCATGTGCAGGGGAGCCTGCCCCCCTCCCCTGCCTGCCAGAAGGCAGCAGAACACTGTTCCAGGGCCACTACTTTTAGGGGCCCAGTGTTCGGGCCCCTAAAAATAAAAAATGGTGCTGGAATGCTGGTTCTAGGGCTTGATGTTTTTCAATGGTGGGCCCCAGAATGCAGCATTCCAGCACCATTTTCTATTTTTAGGGGGCCTGGAATGCTGATCGCTGAAAAATAGTGGGCCCTGCAATGGCATTCTGGACCGTTCTGGCATACCTTAACCCCTGGGTCCTACAAAACTAGAGACAGTCCTGCTTTCTTCATTATGCCTAAACATTGAGTTTTTTTGAGGCTGCTCTGGGTGCTTGAAAGATCCTCCAGTAGCCTGAATTTAGGCCACTGTGGTCAGTAACTCTGAATTATCCCCTAAAATTTGGAAAACCTCATGGCAGAAAAATTACTTGCAGAGACAGGATTAGAGAAATTGCATTGCAGCCATTTACAGACACTGTTTCGTAATGATAGTTCCTTACCCAAAAGCTTTTTAGGACTGTGGGACAACTGAGTTCCAGAGTTCTTTGATTTTCAGTTACATATGCTGTGGGGTGATGAACTGCGATCATAAAGTAAAAATGTGGCCTTTCAAATGATCTGCATTTCTGATGGTGTTGTTTTTGTTTGTCTCAGATGCTGCATCTTCTCCCATTGGAGAGAGTGATTCATTTCTTATAGTTGAAAGCTTCAGAATTGCTGGATCCACGACATATTCTGTTCAGATTGTCCATACATGTGGGGATTTGATTTCTTCCAGAGGTGTTTTTGTGTTTGATTCTTTATCTCCAGATAGTAGTGTACTCAGATAACTAGAATGTAGCTGTTTCATGCAAGAAAAAAACCAAACAAACCTGCAATGATGTTGCCTGGATTGTCTCCGTTGGATATTAGAATGGCCAATAGTAATTAAAATTAGGTGAATGTAACATTTTATATGGAAGTTATAAGTAGGAGAGAGACATGAGAAACACACAACAGAACAACAGCTATCTGGGGCTTGAACTGACATACTAAGAATTTTTGCCTTGACTACTAAGTTGTAAAGGTGTTTCTTTGAAGTTGCATGTTAATTATTTGCAGGGGTCAAAGTGGGCCGGAATGCAGTGGAATGCTCTTCCAAGACCTGCTATTTTTAGGGGCGCTGCATTCCGGGGTCCCTAAAAATAGAAAATTGAGCTGGAATGGCGCGTTCAGGGCCCAGCATTTAAAAATAGTGGGCCCCAGAATGCAGCGTTCTGTTCTATTTTCTATTTTTAAGGCCCTCACCAAACGCAGAGTCCCTAAAAATAGCAGGTCCCGGAACCACGTTCTGTTGCATTTCAGCCGGCAGGGAGGGGGAGATCTTAGATCTCCCTCCCTGGGCCAGCTCTCACTGGACATGCTCAGAACCTCTGATCGTGCTCATTGAGAGCCGACTCAGGGCTGGAGCCTCAGGCCAGGGTGGGTCCAGGGCAGCTCTGCCATGCGGCAGGTAAGGGAGCCCTGGGGCGGGGGGAGGGTTCAGGGGTAGGCGAGACAGCCCGGTAGGGAAAGGTCATGGGCGAGAGGGTTGGCCTGGGGCAACAGGGGAAGAGGGCATGGTACAGCGGGGGGGTTGGGGGACCAGCGGCTAGATGGAGGCCGAAGGCAGTAGCTCGGTTGGGGGCAGGAGGTGGGGTGGGGGGCTGGTGTTTGGAGGCAGGAGCTGTGGTGCAGGGTAGGTGGGTGAGGGCTGGCATTTGGGGGGGGCAGGAGCTGGGGTGGGGGGGCTACCAATTTATACTTTAACCCCTGCTTATCTGTTCATTATTTTGTAAATGTAAACACAGCCAAAGCTGTGGTAAGCAGCCACTGAAGGGACTGACAATATGGCTGCTTAAACAGAGGTACTCCTCTAATTAAGCTGGAGGAGGAGCCTTTTACTTCCCCTGTACAGTCAGTGCCTTTGGGATATAATCTCAGTTGGTCCTGTCAAACATGACGTTGTTTGATGAAAGAGGTCTCTTTTATAGATTTCACTGTAATCCTATTAGAATATTGCATACATATTGTTTTTCTTACTGCATTTTAGGTTGTCAAGGCACATTGTGGCTGCTGTCTGCCAACAAAATAATCACTACTATTTGGATAAACATTTGGATACTTAAACGTCCTAGTTCAGGATGCCTTTCAAAAATGGACTAGAATTAACTGAGCTGCAGAATATGACTGTCCCTGAAGATGATAACATCAGCAATGATTCAAATGATTTTACAGAGGTAGAAAATGGCCAGATAAATAGGTGAGTATATTTCCACTGATGCTGTCTATCCTGTGAAACACACTGTTTAAAAACATCATTCTAATTTTCAGTATTTTCCTTGAATTATTCATTACAGAGTCATGCTCCATTTGAAGATGTAATTTGAATTTCATATGTGACATCTGTTGGGCACAGGCTGCAACAGCAGATAAAGCAAAAGGAGTAACAATTTATTCATCATTCTGAAACTTTTTAGTGCATCTAATAAAATTCATAAACATATAAAGTACCAAAATGCTAACAATTCAAAATATCTACATATGAATTACAAAAAAACCCACAAAACTGACAAACGTTTTGGGTAAAGAGAGAGGATTTTCAGCGAAACTTGTTCCGCAATCTGATGTTTGTAAGCGCATTGGTTCCAACAATGCTCCTTAGGCTTCTGTGAATTTATAATTCATACCTTTAACAAGAAATGTAGATCATCTCTTTGTTTTAAAATTCTGCAAGTGAGAATGTGTATCAGATCTTTGGTACTTAGATTACAATAGCAAAAACTTAACAGAAAATGCAGTTTTATAAAAAGCATCAGATTGATAACTAACATTCAAATTTAAGTGTAGAAAAATATATTCTCTGTTCAGTGATTGAAGTAAAATACAATTATTACATGATTACTTAAATTAATCCATTAATCCATCATTTATTATATTGTATAAGGTTTGTTAATTTAATGAAATAGAATGATATTGTGTCCATCACAGTAAATTCTTCCAAACCTTATTTCAAGGAGAAGGGTTCAATTTTTAGGTTTTAAATAGCCTTCATGTTTATGGGAGGATATACTGTTACACTAGAATGTTTTTTTCTGTATTTTTCTGAGCTGGAAACAGGAAGCTAGACCCATCTTCTGAAATGTCATTTAAAATTTTCAAACAAAGTTCGGTGAGAGAAAGAAAAGGCACTGTTTAAGGTTCCAGATCTGCCAAGTAACTATGGCTATGTCCCCACATACATCATTATTTCAAAATAAGTTACTTCAAAATGAGTTATTTCAAAATAAAGTCCTTATTTTGAAATAAGTTAATTCGAATTAAGAAAATGTTAATTCGAATTAAGGGAAAGCCTGCTTTCGAACCAGCTGTTATTTTGAAATGGTTATTTCGAAATAAGGCCGTTTGGACATGTTGTTTTAAAACAGTTGTTTCAAAACAGTGGTGGTGTTTCGAAACAACATGTCCAAACAGCGTTATTTTGAAATAACCATTTTGAAATAACAGCCGTTTCAAAATGAATGGGGTTTAAGCTGTTTCGAAATGACAGTTCTTATTTCAAAATAACAGAGCCCTTCATTTCGAAATATAAAAACGTCGTGTGGACCTAATCTTTTTTATTTCGAAATAACCAGTGTTATTTCGAAATAAATGAGAAGTGTGGACATACCCTATGTTAGTGTGAAGCCCTGTGTCCACACACAGTCCTGTTGATTGGGATGGGACTGCTGGGCTATGTCTACATCAGCAAGCTTAGTGCGGACCTTCTTAGTCCGAGCTAAGCAGTGCCCAGTTAGTTTGAACTAATTGCAGCTTTTTAGTTCAGACTAACTGTTAGTTCAAACTAGCTGTGCTTTTTTTAATTTAAACTAACTTTTTAGTTTGAACTAAAAAAAGCATGGCTAGTTTGAACTAAAAGTTAGTTTGAACTAAAAAATGCAGTTAGTTAGAACTAACCATTTGAACTAACAAGTATGAACAAAGCTTTGCTTAGTTCGAACTAAAAATTTTTTTTACTTCAAACTAGGCAAAGCCTAGAGTAGACAGGGAGCATATTAGTATTGATTAAGCCTCCTTAATCCAGACTAATTTGCTGGTGTAGACATAGACTTAGAGGCTGATTGTACTGCCTCGATCTGCATTGTGAGGACAGTGACACTTGTGTGAAAGGAGTGTCTAGCACCTCCATGGCAGAGTTTCTTCTTTCCCCATACTGTTCCAAAAACCTTCCCAGTGTTGAGATCAGTGATGGAGAAGGGATCAGTCTGTGGGAAAAGTGGGCAGGCTGTGATGCTCAAGATGGAAAGACAAAATAGTCCTGAATGTGTTTTGTGTCTGTGTTGTGCACCACCGAAATGGAAACCCCTTTAAGGGGAAGCCCCAAAGACAGCTGCCAGTTGCGAGAGCTGTCAGTGTGACTTCTGCAGGTGCAGTGATGGGGAGTACCAGAGACCCAAAGCTTCCACCCAGAAGTTCCTGGCTCCACTTATCCCTTGTGGTTCTTTGCACCCTGCTCAGGAATGCCAGTGGGTCTAACTCCTCTGCTATTGCTCAGGGCAATCTCAGAAGAGAATCCCGTGCGTGTTTTAAAAAGAAGTGACCGCCAAAGCACCTGCTATAACTGGAAATGCAGCAAACCTTAGAGTGGGGTGGGGAGGGGTTGGGTTCAAATTCTGCAGGGTGCCTGAGGGAAAAGAAAAGTTGTGTGGGCATAAGTGGCACAGAAATAAATGTAATTCAGAACAGTAAAGGTTCCCCTAGTTTTTTCAATGTTTCCTGCCTCTAATAGTGGATGGAAGCGTTCCCGAAACCTGCTCTCTGGGGCTGGGGAGGCTTCCAAAATGAATCATTGAGCCATGGCTGTAAGCCCAGCCCAGGGGTGCATTAGTGGGCTGCTATCCAGGGAGTGCACTTACAGAAGACTAATACTATCATGTATTGCTTTATTTCCACCGTGCTTGCATCCCCCTCTTTTTCTAAGGGAATGTTTTCTGGACTTCCACTCTTAAATGTCAGTCTCCCACATAGAAGCACAGTGGCATTAAACACCAGCCTGCTCCTGCTGGAGTCAGTGATATGTCTCCCTTGGATATCCCTGGAAGCAGTAGTGGGCCCCAATCTATAAGGATGGCTTTAGTTTTATATTTATATAAAGCAACATGCATTCAAGCAGATTGCATTCCATTCAGCAATACTGTTTTCATTCTTCTTAACAGAAGAGTCATTCTCTTCTGTTTGCTCCTTCGTATGGCCATGATGACTCATGCACTTCCCCTTTATATGAACAGGTTGATGGCTGCGTAGGGTGCTATATTTGGTTCCTTCTCACATGTGACATGAGGCCATGTGAAATGCTGAAGTCCCTAGAAGACGGTTGGTGTTTTTCCATTGACTTTAAAGGGCTTTGGATCAAACCTACTGTTTTCCACAAGTGTTTTGTTTTTGATTTGTGGGGTTTTGCACTGGACATTTCATTTCAAGTATGGTTTACTTAAAGCACTCAGCAGTGCATTTTTTTCCCATGAGGATTCAAAACACCAAGGGTTGTGAGGTTTTTTCAGGAAGGTTTTGCCTCGGAAGCGACTGATGCTAATTCTGTTTTGAAACCTAAACCAAACCACAAAATTCCACTTGAAAAATTCTCCAAACACATTCAAAGATTGCTTTGGATTTCAGCTTTGGGTTTCAGTTTGTAGACCTAAAAGGAAAATATCAAAACTTTCATGGGTTCATTCTGTGTTTGAACTGGAAACTAAGAACCTGCATTGTGACACTGAGGGTTTGTCTACAAATGGAGTTGTTCCTGGTTCTCATTAACACCAGGTATGGATGTTCTGGAATAATAGTGCCAGGTACCTGTTTAGTTTATTTACTGGAAATTGATCAGTTACAACTACATCTGTAGAGAAACCCTGAGTTTCCTAATGAAAGATCCATACAAAAATGTTCTTCACCTCCAGCCATCCCCTCATTGGTGCTTCATTAACCCAGCATATGGTCTATCTTACAGCATATTACTGAGAACAGTTGTCAGTCATTGGGTTCTTATTTGGCATAAAGTTGAACATGGTTTAGTGGGTGGGACAGACAAGAAAACGTGTTTTGGCTCTTATCACTGACTGATTAAACCCTCCATGAACTGGGTTAACTAACAGTACTGAATGAAATTTGTTCTAATTTATGCTGACTAATGAACAGTAATCACCCATAGCAGCTAACAAGACTGTTAGTTATGCTGAGACCTGATTTGTTTACAGCAACGACCAGCACAAAGGATCTCATGAATTCTTGTCCCTGCTCACACTGAAGATATCTCACTGTTCATACTAGACATCAGTTTAAGAGGATGCAGCAGGATACAGGATTTGTCATCTTGTAGAAACTTGAAAGTCCTCCCACACAATTAAAGCACTGACAAAAAACTTATGACTGATTAGGTGTAAAACCAGCCATTTTGTTCAAGGAAGGTTTAAAACAATTTAGGCAATGGCTTGTTTATATAGGGCAGCAATATGCATTAATGTGTTGCACATTATTATCTCTTGTAAGCCCTGCCAGTGCACATTAAAAGTTCCTGTAGCAGGTTAACACAGTTCCCTCCTCCACACCCAAAAACCACTCACAGACTTCAGCTTTGTGTGCTCTTTGTTTACAGATTGCTATCCACCACCATCTATCAACACAGTCTTCCCTACAGCTGTCGCCACCATTCAAGAGGAACACACCACCATTCCATAGCTTCTTTCTTCTCTTGCTGTTTCCTCTCTCCACTGCCTTCCTGTGATCCTTTATAGCAGCTTGCTTATACCTCAGCAGCTGCTCCTCTTGCCTACTCTGTGTAGGTTTACTCACCTAGCTCCAATTCTCTTCAATTAGGGCTCCAATGGCAGGGGACTGGCTCAGCATACATTCACGCAGGACCCTTTCATAGTTCCCTGCATGGAAAGCACTAGGAAAAAATCAATGCCAACCAGCAAGGTCTACCTTAGAGGTAGGCCAGTGCTTCCCAACATTTTCTCTGCTGTGGCACACCTTGCTACCTTTAATTAATTTGAGACACACCACCATATAGTTTCCAAATAAACTCATGAATAGTCATGAGCTAATGAGCCAGTCCAAATCTCTTTAAGTAGTTTTTCAAAAAAATTTGTGACGAACCTGCTCAGGCCTGATGGTACACCTGTGTTCCATGGCACACTGGTTGGGAGACACTGAGGCAGGCAACTGCCTTGCTGACACACGAGCCCATTTGGAGTGGCACACTGCCCCCTATGCAGCACCACAGAAATTGCCACTTCTGCCACTGAAAGCCACTTTGGGTCGCCTCTTTCAAGGGCATCTAAAGCATGGGTGTCCCAGGTATGCAATGGATAGAAGCTACTCAGAGCGCCTCCTCTCAGTGGCATGTCACCACCAGAAGGAGCCACTCTTGGCAGCTTCTTTCTGTAATGTGCCTGAGGACCCCCAAGAGGAGCTGCACTGAGCCACTTCTTTCTGTGACATCCAAGTCCCCAGGCACGCACCAAGAGGAGTGGCTCTAGGCAGCTTCTTCCAGTGGTTCCTTTCCACTGCATGCCTGGAAAGCACACCCTTCCTCCTCTTCCCCCCAACTCCTGCCATTGCTGCCACCTAATTTTCAGGAGGCTGCCTTTTTTTTTTTTCCCTTAGCAGACAAGGCCACCGACACTGGTGGAAAATTGGAGATGTGATGGCAACCCTTTTGCACACTTTAGAAATCACACCCCTGTAGTATACACCACAACACATTGCCACAGGCAAGCATAAATTCAGTTGAAGGGACATCACTTTTACCAAATGGCCCCCATCAAAGCTGTTCTTAAAATTCTATATGGAAACCATATTTAAATATGGTCCCTTTAAATTTGGTTTGAGCCCCAAAATGGATGGAGTCTAAACTTTAGAACAATGATAAATAAAGAGAAAAATAGGTTAAGACCTTCTTTGTGAGCCATGCAGAATTATGGACTTACTACCATGAAGTGATTATTTTTAAGTTAACAAATAATTCTGTGAACAGAAATGGTTTAAAAACACTGTTCATGCACAGTTGTCGTGCACCAAGAGTTAAAATGATCAGTGAAAGTTGGGCAGGAATATACAAGAAGCAGTGGTGTCTTTTAACAATGAACAATTTGCTTGAAACGAAGAATTCCAAACAGGTTAATAAGTCACAAAGGCATTAAAGGCGTGGGCCCCTCTTACTACATGTTTGTACAGCATTCAGCACAATGGCCTCTGCTCTCTGAAGGAGCTAATTATCACACTGGTGATTCCAGTCATAAAGTTTCCATTTATAAAGGATTAATGAAAGATTACTAAAGTTCTTAAGAAATGATTAGTCATTTAATTGTTATAAGACACAATAGGTCAGTTACCTGTAACTATAACTTCCTGCCCTGTCTTCCAGGGGAATAGTCCTGTGTGCTCTGGGGTCATCAGCCAGTGAAGCACCTAACACTTCCATCCCCTCTTTGTCTTCCACAGTGTCCCAGGTATCCACCTGTGTGTTGTCATGCCTGGCCTTTGTAGCCTGGGGCCCAGCAGCTCCTAGGAGGGAGGCTGTGAAGTTCATTATCTCTCCTCAGTGGTCATACCTGACTAACCTGAGCTGCTCCCTCTGCTGAGCTGTTCTAGTTGGCGCATACTCAGCAGTGGTGAGGGTGTGAGGATCATCAAGGTTCCCAGACTGCTCCTGCCCCTTTGGTGTTGTGGGATCTGGCAGGGCCCGTAGCTTAGCATTAGAAGTGCAGTGGGGAATGCCAACTGGCCCTGGAGAGGGACTGGGGCCAGCAGCGCTCCCACCCTTCCCCATCCCTAGGCTGGCTGATCTGCCCCAGTAGGTCCAGAGCACTCTGGGGGGACTGGCCTGGCTGGCCTGAGCCAGGGGGGCCCCTGGTGCAGTGGCCCGACAGTGCTTCTGGGACTGGAGTGCCACCACTGAAGGCCCCCTGCATGCCAGCTAACTCTATCCCTGGAGCACAGCCGCCACATGCTGGCCTGCCCTGCCCCCTGGGACAGATCAGCCAGCCCTGGCCCCTGCAGGGCACCTCCCAGCATCCCCCAGATCCCACTGGTGCTGTGCTGGCCTGAGCAGGGTCAAATCGTTGTGGAGCAGCAGGGGTCTGGGTCCCCCCTTTAGCTCAGGGTGCAGGACTGCAACTCCTAAAGCCCCTGCCTTGATCCAGCCTTGCAGGAGGTTTGGCTTCCTCTGCCCAGAATACAGGGTTAACCCCTTATTGTCTTGTGAAAGGCTGGTACACGCCATCACGCTCCCATTCTGCTTTCAGCTGGACTACTGCTCCCATGATGCACCTACCAATAGTTTAATCCCATGAGGTAAAAAAAGCTCAGTCAGAGTTTTAGAAGAGTCTGTGTTGCATCATGGGAGATGTAGCCCAGCCCACATGTAAGAATGGGGGCCTGTACTTCAAATCCCTTGTGGCAAGGTGGCACAGTGGGGAAATGGAGTTACTATAGAACTGACTCTAAACAAAACATTGTGGCCTAATTTACCAAACCAAAATATTTCTATTCTGGCTCAACAAACCTAAACCAAAATAATTAATTTTAGTTTTCCCAATTAAGATTGGCAAGATTTTGACAAAACTGAAATTTGCCTTGAAAGGATTTCAGCTTTGTGAGAACTGTGTTTTCAATCAAAAAAATCTCTTATTTTGAAAATTCCCACCTAGCATTCTATTTATAACCATGTATAATGCATATTAATCAGGTCTGAACTCATGTATTAACCTTTATAAACTATTTTAATGTAATCTTAATGTAAAATATGAGGGTGATAATAATAATTCTAAAGTCTATGCAGTTTTTATTTCTATAATTACTAAACAGAAACTGAGTGGCTAGGGATGAGCATAGGGGGAAGAAAAAGATGATATTGCAGGCAATATTATTTCTGTCTTAACTCTAAGTCTGGAAAAAGGCAAACGCTCTAACTGGCAGAAGAAAACAAAATTCTCAGACATTTGTAGCAACACTTAAGAGGTCAGAAGAAATAAAAATCACCTCTGTGCTCCTTATTTCAGCAAATGCAGGGTTTTTCAATGAGAGAGACTAAGGGTGTGTTCACACAGCATTCTTATTTCAAAACAACCAGCTTGTTTCGAAATAAGAAACAGCATTGCCACACGACATACGGCCATTTCGAAACAAGGAAACCCCTTGTTTCGAAATGGGAGCCATACGTTCAAAATAGGTTAAACCCCATTTCCTGTCAAAACAAGGTTGTTTCGAAACCAGTGGTTTCGAAACAACCCTGTGCGGACATGTTGTTTTGGAACAAAGTTTGTTCCGAAACAACATTTGACCTTCCTACCAGGGTGCTGCGCTTCACCCCACAGGTGTCTGCAGCCCCTAGTTTTTGTGCCTGGGGCAAGTAGCCCCAGATGCGCACCTCTCCCCTTCCTCTCTCCCCTGAGGCTCTGGATCCAGATCCCGGCGGGCGGGAGCTTTCTGCCACCACTGGCAGGCCAGGAGGGTCTGGAGCTGTTTCCAGCTTCTGCTGGAGGCTCTGGGAAGCTCCTGCTGGATGGATCCAGATCCTCCGGTGGCGAGCCCAGCAACACCAGAAGTCCCAGGCGCAGAATTTTAGGGGGTGCAGGGGGTGGATCCAGCTCCCCGCAGCAGCTGGGAACGGATCCAGATCCATCCCCAGCTGCTGCAGGAAGCCAGATTCATCCCCTGTGCCATCTAAAATTCTGCGCCTGGGGCTTTGCCCCATTCACCCTGGCCTAGTTATGGCCCTGCATCTGACTCGCACCTTGTATATAACTGGAAGGGTAATCTGCTGAGTGCTCCCACAGATCTCAGGATATTTGGCATGGATACTGTGACTATTTTTATATCTATACTTTCTGTAACTTTCTGAAAATGAATAGTTTTAAAGATATGAGAAACAAAGTAGTTAATAAAGTCAGACTAACTTGATAGACTTAAGTCAAATCTGTAAAAATAGCAATGGGATTAAGTACATTTTAACAGTAGTAGATGGCTATGTCCACATTGCCAAATCAGTCTGGACTAAGGAAGCTGATGCATCTGACTGGATTTAAGGGGTAAATGTTAAAGGAATTATACAGTAGAGAAGACAAACCTTTCACGATATTTCCATAAGTGGTGTAGCCCTTAGAAACTATAGACAGAGTATAGAAAATAATTTTTAAAAAGAACCCTAAAGTTAGACTAAATCCATCCCCCTATTTAACAACACTGAAGTCAATGGAGATACAGACATCTGTATATAGCCCATAGTTAATACAAGATCATATGGTGTCCATGATAAGGTCACAGCCAATGGAGTGAGAAGTTTAATAAAACTTTACTTTCAAAGGTGCAGAGATATAATATAGTTACCGCTTCTTATTTAAGGTTTTAACTAAATAAACACCAATTAAAGCCGCCTGATATGGAAAATAAATAAATAAATAAATAAATAAAATAGAGTAAATTAGCATTCGTCCAATAAGCCAGGAAATCCCTGGACACAATTATTTGGTTCATGTTGTGTTAGTCTGTTTCAGCAAAACAAACAAGAAGTCCTGTGGCAGTTTTAAGGACTAACAAATTTATTTATCACATAAGTTTTCGTGGGTATAATACCACTTTATCAGATGCATGACATGGAAACTATAGTATGTTAGGTGAATATATACATACAAAGAAGGGTAACGTCCCTGCTCCTTGTTGGTGTCTGACTTGCGGACATTAGCTCAGCAAATGCCTTGAACTTGTAAGCAACTGTAGAGGATGATATTTTTTAAGTGAAGCCATGCAGAGTGTTTATTATTTGGTTTGGTGTTTGTTAAAAGAATCATCTATAATTATCTATAGCAAAAAGGATCGTTAAAAAGGGATGGCAGCACATGGTTAGGAAAGAAAGATACAACAGCCTGGACCCAGAGATTCATGTGAATTAACAAGGTCAGAGACCCTGCTTTATGCCAAGTTGCAAAAACTAAACAACCTGGTAAGGGCTACATAATCTAAAAGATTTCAGGAGGGAAGCAAAGTGGGAGAAAATAAAATGCAAGAAATGCAGTTACGTGATGGGGAAGCACAAAGGCAGGGGACAGACACATGTTTTAAAAAATAGCAGGACGCTTTTGTTGTCCTGGTGACAGTAGATTTCTAATATGCACAGTGTGATGACAGAGCAAAACAACACCTGTGAAAGGTGTAGAGGAATAGGGCCCTCTATCACTCTAAGTGTAGCTCTTCTGTTAGTGCTTTCCTAAGCTAACCTGAAACTGAACATTGCAGGACAGTCAGCTAAATCAATGGCTTTGCTGGGGCCTTGAAGATGGCTTTGATAGAAACATTACAGCCCAGTGGCATATGAAGGGGAGGAAGTAGTGGGAGGGTCAGGCCTCTAGGTGCTGTGCTGCATGAGGGCACCGGACTGCTGCATCACAAAGTGGAGGAGGAGAGACGCAGGAGGCTTTGAGGGGTATACATCCTCTTGCTCCCCTCCTGTGTTGTGAAGGGCCAGCCTGGCGTGTCCCGGTCAAGGCTGGGGGGAGACTGCCCCCTCTCATCAGAGCTGGCACCATGGGGTGAGGTGGCGAGTAAGTGCTGGGCGGGGCTGGGTTGGTCCTTCTTGAGGGGCGAGGGACGCAGGAGATGCCCCCGTGCATTGGGATGTCCTCTCCCCTCAGGTGGTGGGATGAGCAGGCTTTGAAGCTGCCCTGTCCCAGCCAGAGCAGGCTGGAACAGTGTAGGGTAAGTGCCCTTCTGCCGCCCTCCCGCCCCACGTGTGGTGAAGATCTGAGCAGGGCCCCCTTCCCAAGGGTGAGGGGGAGGCTGCCTTGTCCCAGCTGGGGCCAGGCTGTGGGGCTGAAGCAGCCTCACACACCCACTGTCGGCCCCTCCCCCCACAGACCCTCTTCCCTGGGACAGCTGGAGAGTGTGGCTAGGACGCCTCCTGCCCTCCGTGCGGGTGGGAGGGTGAAGTGTAGGGGGAGCACAAATGTGGGCCTGGCCTCCAGGCTCTGGACACCCTCAATATTCCACTGCTACCTCCTAGATCCTTGGATACATCCACAGGCCCTGGAGTACCCAGTGCAGCTCAGAAAGGGAACATGCACACCTCCACCCATGGGCTGGCTGAATTCAAGGCCATCCTCCAGCTGCTGCTGGTTCTTGGGTGGCAGGACAGGATCTACATGGCATAGGGACGATCCAGTCATTCTCCTTTCCCTCAGCTGTATCCCTTATGCTGGGAGCAGGGACATTGGGTAGCTACACAACACTAGAAAACACCCCTCTATACCCAGTAGGATGAGCTTGCCGTGGCTGTATTTGTTGGCTTTATGGCTATGATCTACCAGCAGCCACAGCACTGCAGAGGGCCTGGACCAGTATGTTCTCTTAATGTGTATGCAAATTAATTACCATCCTGTCTACAAAAGCAATAATTCTCTTTTACTAAAGATTCAGGAATAGCTTTCTATATATGTTAGATCTGATTCTGTTTTCAAGCTAGTGTACCTCTACTAACTCCTGATTTATACAAGTGTAAATGAAGCCAAATCAGGCTCATTAAAACCCATTAAACCAGGGGTGTCAAACTCAAATCACCATGAGGGCCGCATGAGGACTAGTACGTTGGCCCAAGGGCCGCACCATTGAAACCTTTTCATGCAATGATATTGCAAATATTGGTAACAATAACGTCATTGTGGGCCACAGGAAATAGCTTTGAGCTGTGTGTTTGAGACCCCTGCTTTAAACAGCCAAGTTTCCTTCCCTTTTGCATACATTTTATAAGCATAAAATCATGCTGTGTTTATAGCTTTAAAGTGTATGTTCATATTCTATAAACTCTCACGCTGTAAAATGAATTCTCTGTCTTCTTTTCAGCAAGTTTATTTCGGATCGGGAGAGCCGAAGAAGTCTCACAAACAGTCAGTTGGAAAAAAAGAAATGTGATGACTATGTAAGTCTATCTTTCTCCCTTATGCACTGTAAACCATAAAATCTTTAGATTTGTTCTTCAGTGACGCTGAGCACCTATAATTCCAGATGAGCTAGGAGGAGCTGCATCTAGTCAGCACATCTGAACACTGGAAGATGTTTTAAAAATATTGGAAATGTATAAAGCAATATAAATTGCCTGCATGATTTTTGTTCTATGAGTGCATGTATCCCTCCCATAAGGCAACAATTGGAATGTTCTTATGAAAAGGTTCATTAGGATATATTTTCTTTCAAACCTTGCTTTGTATTTTTCTAGTGTATCATTACTGCTGAAGTAATTACTTTTATTTACTGTAATGTGAAATGAATTCATAGAAAAAAATGCACTGTACAATAACTCTGAAATATTTATGTGTCTATTTGTTCTATTTCCAGAGTCCAGGAACAACCTCATTAGGAATGTCTGTTTTCAATCTCAGCAATGCCATTATGGGTAGTGGAATTTTAGGCCTTGCCTTTGCTTTGGCCAATACAGGAATCATCCTTTTTGTGTAAGTATCCATGCAGCGAATAGCAGGATTGGACATGGTTTCATTTTCATTTAAGAATGTTTACATTTAGTGGAAAGAAAAAATGAGCAAGGAGTCCTGTAGCACTTTTAATGACTAACAAATTTATTTGTCACATGAGTTTCATGGGAGAAAATCCTACTTCATCAGACTCTTTTAAGATGGGGAACTTATAAAATGGGAGGAAAATAAATGCAGGGAAGTGTAAGTTACAGGATCAGGTCAGATAGTTACAGCAGATCAAAGCAGTTATTTAGATTCAAACACTGGGGAATAGCATATAGAGCAGGGGTGGCCAAATATATGGAACTCAAGAGCCACACAAGTTGATTATTAATCAAGTTGATTATTATTAGAGCCTCATTTAGGCAAATAGGCATAGACTTTTCACTACTCCAAAATTACTAAGTTTCATATTCATTGCACACTTTAATTTTAATATAAAAAGAGGGCAAATATTGATCCTACTAATGTCAGATTCTAATAATTACTTAAGGTTACCATGAAAACTAGGCCCATACAGCAAAAGCTTAGCTGTCACTTGATGTAGAAGGCTGCAGGCTAGTGGCGCCCCTTCCCTGCTGTCTTGACCATGCCACTGCTTCTCCCTGCCATCCTGACCCCCTCCTAAACCCCCAGGCCCTGACGCTGGCTCCCCAGGCCAACCCCCCCCCCCGGGGGGCCCCCCGGCCCCCCCCGGGGGGGGGGCCGGGGGGGGGGCCCCCCCCCCCCCCCCCCGAGCATGGTCTGAGCATGCTCAGGGCAGGATATTTAAAACTCCTAGATTGGGTCTGCTTTCCTAAACTGATTTGCTGACATGCATCCGTGAGCTGCACTTTTTCATTCAAGAGCCGCATGTGGCTCCCGAGCCGCAGTTTGGCCATGCCTGATATAGAGGATGGTGAGGTAAGTTTAGAGAATGTGATCACTTACAGCCCATTCAAAACATGATAGTCAGTTTTACTAAATGAAGTAGGCAGCATATATACGTAGCCTGGATTTCAAAGGTGCTGGCATCAGTAGCGGTAGCTGTTGTCCAGACCACTGATTTAGATAATTAAATATGGACTTAAGCAGGGGTTCCCATCCTTTTCAAGGATGGGGACCCCTTTCCAGTGTCAATAAATTTTGTGGGGATCCCACACCCTGGCCACAGCTGGCATCCAGCACCTGCTGGGGAGTGGAGGCACCACTGCCAGAGAAATCAGGCCCCTGCTGCAGAGTGGCGGTTCCGCTGGTGGGGTCCAGCCCCAAGTCACCCTCTAAGCTCCTCGCACTGCCACTGGTTTCTCCCATTGCCCCAGACTGACACCCACTGAACCCTCCATCCTGCCGGTGGCTTCCCCTGCTGCCCCTGGGTCAACACCCCTCCTGTGCCCTTTCCCCAGCGGCTGCTGGTCTCTGAGTCCAAACCCCCCAATCCAGGGCCCCTTTACCTGGCTGCCAGAGCTGGGAGCGGCCACGCTGCTGGCTGCTTGTTGCTCCTGCCCTAAGCAGGATCTGAGCATGCTCAGGGCAGCATGGCAGTTTTAAAAACTCCCAGTTTGGGGTGGGGCAGCTCCCGGCTGGCCAGAAGACTGTGTCTTCCGGCCAGGTAGGGGACGCGGCTGCCAGCCATGCATGGCCATCAGTGTTCCCTGAGCAGCTTACAGGGAGCATTGTCTGCCTCCTCCACTGGCAGAGTCTAGCCCCAGCTCTCAGCATGTCCACGGACCCCTTGAAGTAATGCTGTGGCCCCCCCCCGGGTCTGCGGACCACAGGTTGGGAACTGCTGGACTTAAGTATCCAAGGCCCATTCTACACTGCCACCAACAGTCAACGGGAGATACTAAAGAATGTAGCTTGCATATCTTCCATTGAAATATTTAGGTTGAAGTACAGAGGCATCTACATGGTACTGTTAAGGGGAGATGCCGTCCTGTCAATGCAACCTTACTCTTTTTGAGGAGGCAGATCTGCTCAATCTGTTGCACTGCATCGATCACTGCAGATCAAAATTTGAACATTTTGGTCATGGGTTTCAGATACAAATGTAACACAATGGTTAATAAAAAGACATGAAGCGGACTTCTGGACCCATTGTATTCAATACAAGTTTAGCCACTGACTTCAGCAAGGCAAGGATTTCACTTGGAATCTGGAAGCATGAGTATTAGGAATAGTTTTGGACAAGAAATGGTATAAGAAATGTTAGTTTATAACCAAGAGAATAGACTCCAATTTATATTTTAATCACTAATTTGTTTTCATACTCCTACCAGAGCCCTAGATAATGAAATTTGAAGAGGCACACACCTTAGGGTGTTCTATGTCCTGGGCAATAATCTCACTTCTTTTCTCTATCCAATCCCTGGGTAAGATGCCAAGAAGCATAATTTCTGTTAAGGTACAGATAGTAGGGGCTGTATTTAGGTTTTTTTAATATGTAATCAGGTAGCTGTGATTAAGGACCAGTTTTCTTCTCTAAGAATCAATGAGAGTTTTTCCAGTGCCTTCACTGGGAGCAAATCAAGTATCCAAACACCTAGGTTATGTCTACACTTAAGAAGTTAGTTCAAATTAACTTAGTTTGAATTAATTAATTTGAATTAATAATGGTTAATTTGAACTATGTTAGTTTGAACTAGCATGGCTCCACTAGAAACCCAAATCGAACTAGCATGTCCATGGGAAGTGTGGCAACATGGCACCCAGGAAGGGCCATGACCCCACCTAGTACATAAAAAACAGGAAGGCACCCTGGGGTGGAGAAGGTCAAACTACATTAATTCGAACTAAGAGTTAGTTCAAATGAATGCAGCTCCATTGGGTGAATTCGAACTAATAAGTTTCTTAGTTCAATGTAATGAAAGCCAGTGTAACCATGCATTCATTCAGTTCAAATTGATCCTAACTGAATTAATTCAAACTAAACTGTAAGTGTAGACATAGCCTTATTGTTTTAGTCATTACACAGTAAGAAGCTACTTCTGAAAAGCAAAACTGATTAAAATCCTTCAATATAAGCAATGTATTATTATATTATATGTAATATAATAATGGTAATTTACAAAGAATGGGCCGGCTATTTAGTTTGCACAACATGTTGGGGGCAGTGTGGAGGTGCTCCATTCATGGGGATTAAGCACTAAGACAAATTGTATCTCTCAAAACTGCTTGGTGTGTATGGAGATTTATACATGGCACAACTATCATTTCTCCTGACCCCCAACCTCCTTTAAAGTGATTTATTTACTGCAGGGTAGAGGAGTAAGCTTATAGGAACCATTATTGTGCTTATTCTTCAGGGGAGTCACACAAAGACACAGGAGAAATTTCTTGGGCATAATCCCCAGTGCCAAGGCAGTCTGGTTCCAAACACCTAGGGTATGTCCACATGTCTTTTATTTCGAAATAACACTGGTTGTTTCAAAATAAAAAAGATTAGGTCCACACGACGTTTCTTATTTCGAAATGACGGGCTCTGTCATTTCAAAATAAGAACCGTCATTTCGAAACAGCTTAAACCCCATTCATTTCAAAACAACTGTTATTTCAAAATGGTTATTTCAAAATAAGGCCGTTTGGACATGTTGTTTTGAAACAATACCATTGTTTTGAAACAATACCGTTGTTTCGAAACAACGTGTCCAAACGGCCTTATTTTGAAATAACCGTTTCAAAATAACAGCTGTTTTGAAAGCAGGCTTTCCCTTAATTCGAATTAACGTTTTCTTGAGTCGAATTAACTTATTTTGAAATAAGGACTTTATTTTGAAATAACTTATTTTGAAATAACGATGTATGTGTGGACATAGCCCTAGGTGCTTCATTATTTTCTGTAGAGTCAATCAGACAGACAAAGCTGAGACATTCCAGTTTTTTAAATGTATACAATGCAAACCCCAAGACTTGGATTTTAATTTTTAGACAGTTAAAACACCATTAATTTGAGTTTGCCACAGTAGAACACTAAGAAACCAAAAGAAATACGGTTGTGACTTCAGTTGAAAAAGAGATTGGAGGTAGAATGCCCCTATCATCACTGAAGTGAAGGTATGCTGTAAACAGGAGAATGCTATAGTTTAAAAATAGATTGCTGCCATTTTGGGTTCCAGAATAATACATTTCATTTTTAAAGTAATTGAGGTTTAAAAAAAAAACCAGTTGGGAATTATTAATACATTTCAGCGATATTAACTGGCGGTCTAGGGTTGCACTGATGAAAGAAATAGAATAAGTCACAGCATCTGAAAAATGTTCAATATCAGTTTTGAATTGGAAGCTCATTCTAAGGCAACTTGGTTTGACCTCGAATGGGTTACTACATTTTGGAGTTTCTTCATTCTCATTTTAAGTAGGTAATCGAAACTCTATATTATTGAGTGGAAACTTAACTGCTCCGTAGTTAAGGTTGCATGTAAGACCTTGTTTACATTAGAGATTTTTGTTCAGTTTAGCTACACTCTTTTTTCCAGGATGAGCTGTACTGGTACAACTCACAGTTTGTATAGTTTTCAAAGCTGCATTTTGCAAAGTCTAAAATGTACAAAAGCCATCAGATTGGCCAGAAAAACTGTAGGTTAGTTAAAGGACCAAACCAGAATTTGTTGTGGATATTTGAAGGAATTTCATTAAGGGGTGACTAAGATATGGCATCATACAAAATCCAGACGGTAACCATGTTAGTTTATTTCAGCAGAACAAACGTGGAGTCCTGTGGTACTTTTAAAGAGTAACAAATTTATTTATCACATAAGCTTTTGTTGGCACAATCCCGCTTCATCAGATGTATGAAATGGAAATTGTAATCTATTAGGTGTATATACACATATATACAGAGAAATAAATTTGTTAGTCTTTAAGTGCCACAGGACTCCTTGTTTGTTTTACTGAACTAGACTAATAGGGCTGCCCCTTTGGAACTTGTCAACATACAGAGAAGGGTAGGTCACAAGGGCAGTTCAAACAGTTCCAGAGGGATAGACTTCTAGCTTATCTCTGCAAAGTAAACAAGCTGTGTTGATTTTAAAAATTAGATTTTTTTCAGTGTTGAAGAAGTCTTCTAATACTTTTTTGTGCATGGCTAGAAACTAATGATGGGTCGGAGGCATATAACATTTATATCCTGGATTTTCCTTTCTGAGATCTAGCTCATAGGACCAAAAGACAGATCAGAAACTTAAAATATGAAAAGATACAAATTAGTTCAGGATGATTTTAACTCTTTTGCTACTGCAGCACTGACAAACATTACATTAAAATTAAACTCATTAGCTTACATGTCAGACTTAAAATGGAAGTGGACACAGTTATGGTCGCATCAGCAACGCTAAATTAAAATTAATGAAATGCTTCAAATTTTTATATGCAGTTTGCAAATATCTGTCATGTTTGTGCAATATAAGATTGCCTTGTAATGTGAAATGCGCTGAAAAAAGAAAATCATTCACCCTGGAATTGGCTTGCTTTAGATAATTTAGGGTACTGTCTTCCCTGCAATAGTAACCAAATCACAAACTCAGTTACAGGAGTCAGCTGGGAATCCAGTTATGCTTTAAAAGTTACAGTGCAGATGGGACCTATTTGTGTTACAGTAGCTTGCTTAAAACCCAGGAACAGTCCAGAGCATGTTCTTTGTAAATACTCACAGCCTCTGAGCTCTCATCAGCACATCTCTTGCTAGTTAACGTATAACACTGATAAGGAGCTAACACGACTTTCTGTAAAGCATTCTGTTTCCAGGGGAGGTTAAGATGTGTGTATCTCCTCAATCCTTACATTTCTCTAAACAAGATAAGTGTAGTTTTGTCAGAATTAGATCACAGATGATATTGAACAGTGGAGCAGCTTAAAATGGTCTTTGATGGTACTTGGATTTGTCTTGAACCAAGTACTGTGTAGTTATGCATGTTGTACAAATTACTTGGCTACAATAAATGCTGGGAACATTTTTTGTGTTTGAAAGAGCAGAAAGCAATTTAATAGATATTTATTTTAATGGACATGCTTTTGTTAGCTTTCTGTTTGGTATCAGTTGTGTTGTGTTAGCAATGTTGTGTAGACAAAGCTATTCAGACCAAAATAGATAGTGACAAGTTAGGAAGAGGCAGGTTAGCAGGGTCTGAGCCATCAAACACTATTGTGGCATCTGGAACTCTGTGGAAAGTTTAAAAAGTTCCTATGTCCTGTAGTGCAGAGAGAGTTGAGGCCAATCTTTCAGAAATACATGTTTTCCTCACGACTTGGTCAAATGAGCCTTTCCAAGAAATATATAGTCCTGCTATCTTTACCATAGGTTGCTTTACAAATGATTAAAGGCAGAGACCAATTATTATTTTTGTATTTTGAACAGAGAGCCTTGCTGTATTCATTACTTGTAAATTACACAGTTCTGAATTGTTTATAAGCCAGCTTTGATCTAGATAGATTTTGTTACACAAGAAAGTCACTCACTGCAAGAAAAAAGTGAAAAGAAAAGAGGGAAGGGGCAAGCTGTATGTTAAAAAGCTATTTCAGCAAATGAGGGTTGAGGGATTGCTTTTCCATGAGTATAACTCTGGTGGAGACAGACCTGATTTACCCCTGCAAAACTGCAGTCGGAATCAGGATTATATAGTCTTTGCTTACTGAATGCAAAATAACCAAAGCAACAAAAATAACAACTGTTACTTTTTATTTGTATAACTTAACATCATCCGTAAGTATGGTGCTTTGCAAGTATAAGCCAGGAGCTCATAGGATTTTAGTCTAATATGAGCAATGCCATAGAAAGACTCTTTCATACCAGCAGTGGGGGAGAAATCCTCACAGCTGCAGAATTTTCCAAAGGCTGCACAAGTCTGGCCACAGAGAGGCCTTATGAGGGGATTCTGCAGCCTCCTCCAGTATTGAGTTGAGCTGTGCTGTGTCCTGATCCGCAAGGGGAGGGTTGAGGGAGTTTGTGTGGTGCAGTTGAGGAGTGACTGATGTGTGTGGCCTGTTAATCCACCAGCTTCACAGATCTGCTGGTCAGAAAGCCCAGGCCTCTGCAGTACAATGGGCCATAGTAGTTGCTATAGCCGATGAGTGAAGGAAGCAGCTGAGACATACAGTATTGCTGCTCTGTGTGGGAGGTAAGAGTCTGTTCCCCCTAACCCTGCGTTGGTCCTTTGCACACAGCTATGAACTTGGCTTTCTTTTGGGGTGAGAATTTTGCCCAGATTCCTTAGGTGGTTGCCAGCACTTTTTTAAAGTGGACAAAATGTGAAGCATGAGAACATTTTTGATGCTAGACTGTCCTTAGTTTCACTGTTTATGTTTTGAATTTGCAGAATTGCTAGGGGCAGTAATGTTTTCATTCCATTCCATGGGGTGGTACCAGTACTAGTTTGTGTAAACTAGAGCCCTGACACAAACAGGCTTTTCATATGGCTTTAATGAAGAAGCAGAAGTTTCTCATAGCAACTTGTGAGACTCCCAAGGGGTGGCAAGGAAGTAGATCACTGCATAACCTGGCTGGCTTGCAACCGTTATTTTTACCTTCTTGAAGACACATTTTGCTTGATGTCTGCAAATCAGAAGTTCAGTGTTAAGGGCTCAGTTATGGGCTTGCTTCAACACCCAGGCAATAGGGACTGGAGACATGGTGCCACATAATGCAAAAACATGCATGATGTCTGTGGTGGGTCTGTAGGGAGCATGCTTAGTAGCAGCACCTACACACCATGTGATAATGTGCATTGCGGGCTCCCCCCGCCCTGCCCTCCAGGCACTACAATGTATAGGGCAGGCAGGGTGGACATGTTCCTTTGGGAAGTGCAGGGCCATTATCAGTTGTTGTTTGATGTCCCCTTAAGATCAAGTAATGCTATTTGCATCGCTGAAGTATGTCCTGTGCAATTATGCTGAGAAGAATGGAGCTTTGTGTGCTTTCTTCCATTCCACTGTCCAGGCAGTGCTCTGGTAGCAAGAACAGCCAGAATTTGCCTCTCAAGTATACACCTAATGTAGAAAACATTGCTCTTGCACTGTCATTCCTGCATGTTCCTTTCAGTGAAAAAACTGGTTTTTGTCATTTTAAACTGCCCATTTATTGTAGCAGTTTGTTTTCTGTCTAATTTTAGACTTGTTTGCATGGTGTGTGGTGCATGGCACATTGTCATGCTAGAAATAAAAGAAGTGCCAACAGGTTGTTTCAGTACTGCTTCATATCATGAAAATGTGTTATCAAAAGATCAGCCCATGTAACTGTATACAGAGCAGAGGATCACACAGTGCTTGCATTGTGCTGTTGCCAGAGGCGTCGCTGGCACTGGGCACCTGGGGCATGTGCCCCGAATCTCAGCACTGGTGCCCCAGATCTCTGGCCCAATTGGGCCAGAGATCCGGGGCCTGGCCACCCGCAGCCACTTCCATCCTTGTCCCCAGCCGGGGATCTGGGGCCCGGCTGCCTGCGGCAGGGAATCCGGGGCTCGGCTGCCTGCACCAGTGGCTGGGGATGCGGGACCCCGCCACCAGCGGCTGCTTCTGGCCCCGTCCCCAGCCGGGGATGTGGGGCTAGCCACCTGCAGCAGCGCTGCAGCTTCCAAGCCCTGTCCCCGGCCAGGGGGGCGGGGCCTGTGGCCAGGGGTTGGGGACAGGGCCTGGGCCCGTGCCCCAGGTTCCTCCCCGGGCTAGCGACGCCCCTGGCTGTAGCCTGTGATCATTGAGGAAAGGGAGTGGTTGTGCGCTTGGCCCATGGTAATGCCTTGTCATTGGGCATGTTGCTCAGCCTTTGGCATATATCACCTAAGCATTCATTCCCATTTTAACTCCTGAACTTTTTCTGTAAACCAGTAATTATGGTGTACAGGCCAAATTATGGATGCGCCCTCGCAGGAGACACCAACTGTAAGGCCTCTCCTCAGTGCAAGAATGGGCTGGAGTCATCAGAAGCTGTGGCTCTGTTGTCTCCCTGCTCAGCACCTGTAGCTCAGAGACCAGCAATATGGGGAGCTTACCAGAATGAGGCTAGTGCTATCTAAGATACTAGTGTCAAGCAAGGAACCACATCTCCTTGCACTCCAGATGAGAGCTGGAATGGTGCCGAGGTTGGGGGAGCCCACGCTGGACTCTGTACAACAGACTAGCAGGGCTACTTGGGATAGTGCTGTAGTGGGTCAGTGAGAGTTAGGCACAATAATGTCTCAAGGTGCCTGTGTCATTAATATCCACTGAAACTTGGCTTGTGACAGAGCATTAGGCTGTAGCCCTCATGTCCTTAAATACATGCTATTTCTTTGAATCTTTGCTCAGATTTTAGAAAGATCATTAGACTAAGTATTGGGGAGCATATGGCTCTCAGCTGCTCTGACTAGATCTTGCTTAGACGGTAGGTGATTTTTATTTTGGTTAGATTAAAAGTGGGAAGGTGTACTAGTTAATAGGCTGTAAACTTTGAGCATCGTGAGCTGATCACTGCAGGCCTTCTTTATAAAACTTAATGGGTTAGAGTCTCATTTATACCTGGTTCCCTTTTTCACAACTATAGCAGTGTATACAAGCCATAGAATGTGTCAATTATATTTGTACTTGCTTTATGGTCTCTTTTGCACTTCCAGAAAACTATAAAGGTAGCTTAGTGTAAATGAGTATCTGTCCCAATATGTGCAAAACTGCAACACCAGTGAATTCTTTTATTATACTACATCTTATTTTTTACTCTCTTCTAGGGTGCTTTTGATTTCAGTGACGCTTCTATCTATTTATTCAATAAACCTCCTGTTGATATCTGCTAAAGAAACAGGTAATTTGAGATGATAATATATCAGTTTAGTAGCAGTGAAAAGGACAAGAGGTGAAAGATGTCCAAACTAAAGCATAGTGCCTCGTGGGCTTTGGTTGTTTGTTACTTTGTTTTTCTCTCATCAGTTTGAAAAGCATAAAAGAACCTGGGCCAGCACCCATCAGAGTTGCTTGAGATTTATCCTGGTATAACTGAGGTCAGAATCCAGTCCACTGTTACAAAGCAGAGAAAAGATATGGTCAAACCATATCACAATGAATTCTGATACAACGAAACTCTGTTTAGTGAGGTAGAAGAAAAGCCTCAAATTGTTTTGTTGTAATAGCTGCCAATTGCTACTCTAGTTACAATAAACTCTGCGTGTAGTGATGCCTGTATGGGAATCAGATGCCATCACTAGAGCTGATGGTGTTCCCAGTGGTACCCATGATGTAATACGTGCTTTGCATATAGGCAAGAAGCCACATTTGCCTTGAGGAACTCACACAACATATAACTCTAAATACATAAATAAGAAGTGCTATTGTCATGTTAAACCCTTTACTGTTCCATAGCTAAGAACAGTGTCCCAAGGTTATAACCTTTAATCCAAACTTTCAAATTCACCAATGAACAAGAACATTTCCATGTTTGGACACTTGATTTGTGTACACAATTATGAGAACTGTGTATACAGAGGCAGCAATTGCATATTCAAATTAGGCATGCAGATACACACACATTTGTGTCCTCGAAATGCTAAAAATATGGTCCCTGGGTTTTAGGCTGCTAGGGATGATACTGTATTGAAACTTGAACTAGATTTTGCTTCTTTTTCATGGGGATATTAAAGAGAAAATGTCAACCAGGAGGAAATGTGAGAAACCCAAACAGTCATACAGCTCTTTTGCATAATTTGTGCAATGTAAAACCTGAAATATTTTTCTTCCATTCTCAATGCGTACTCTCCAGTGTTCTTAATGTTATGCCTTCTATGTCAGCCAAAGCCACAACTGGGAAAAAATTGCTAAATTTACCTGGAATATCTTGTAATTAATAGACAGTCTAGCTACTTGTTGAGTTTGACAGACTTTAAACAATGAATATTTAATTATAGTGCTCATACTTTCCTTCTTGCATAGGAAGAATAGGAGTATGAGAACTCAAATTAATATATTATCTTAAGGAAATATAAATAGTAATTTAAATGAACAGTCTGGTCTCTCTGCATTAATTTCTGTCATTTTAGTCAAACTATATAGAATTACAGCATTTCTGTGTCGGGTCTCTCTGCCTTGGCTTGCAGATCCCTGTTGTGTTGAATATTACCTTCAGTGAAATCTTATATTATTTGTATTAGGGGAGCAAACTTAAGATGTCGGGATGCCAGCTTTGCAAAGGTCATAAGGACTTTAAGTTGATTCTTATATTAAAGGGATGTAATAGTCTTATTGGGAGTTCCAACTTCCAGAAAAGTAATTGTTAGCCACTCCTGACATTTAAAAATGTGAGGAGGAAATTTCCGGATAAGCTTGCTCAACTCCTGTGAATTACAGTAGAGATGCATATGTGTATGAGAAGGAAAGAAATAGCATCATGAATGTGTAAATAGCTGAATGAAGATGAATCTTAAATGTTTTTACTTGAAAGTTCCTTGTCACCTTTAATTTTTGATTTCTCTTCCAATGACCTATTCAGGCTGCATGGTGTATGAAAAGCTTGGCGAGCAGGTCTTTGGCACTGCAGGAAAGATGATTGTTTTTGGATCCACTTCTCTCCAGAACACTGGAGGTAAAGGGAGCAAACAAAGGAATGTAGATATGGCCACTTAGCTTTCTCATTCTCACAGAGATGTTTTAGAGGCCCATGTGTTCCGTTGCATGGTTCAAACCACTATTCTCCCTGTTGTCTGTTGAAATGATGTATCAGGGAAAATCCAATTTGGATCAGTAGTTTTGAAGAAATTAAAATTTTCCTATCTTAAATCAGCTTGTATTTGTATTTGTATTTACTTAGGATCGGCATGAGGATAACTCCAGTATTCTTCTATGTGCCTTTCGATAAGATACCATGTCCACTTTCTAAAATGGTCTCATTTCCTCCCCCCCACCCCCCCCACCCCCAGCAATGCTGAGCTATCTCTTCATAGTGAAAAACGAGCTGCCCTCTGCCATAAAGTACCTTATGGGAAAAGAAGAAACATTTTCGTAAGTTTAATACTGTTTCGCTCACTTGACTTCAGAGTTTAAACTTTGTGTAGATAAGCTAGAGCATGGGTTTATAAAAGCATTAATTACAGGCTGTTCCTTATGCTAGTGTTGCATCTTCACAACAGGGTCCTTAATGGGAATGTAAAGTGCTGGATGGGAAGAGAAAAAAAATAAATGAAAGGATGAGCCTTTAGTGATTACTGCAGGTTGCTGGACCCCGTGCCAGCCCCTCCCTCCCTCGGCAGGTGCTGGGGAAAGGACCAGCACGGGAAAGAGCTGCCACACTCACACAGCTCTTGTGGCCCCAGACCCTGCTGGGGAGGCAGGGCCAGCAGAGGGAGCAGCCACAGTGCTCACAGCCGTGCTGAGCAGTGCCGCAGGGTCTGGGGCCCTGCGTACCACTCACTATGCGTATGCATGCCATCTCTGGCATGTGTGCTGTCTGGATCTTTCCTTTGAAAGAATGATTTCTACAGCTTGCTTATCTTATGGTCTGATCCTGCAATGTTCTGAGCAATATCTGGGGCTATTAAACACCTTCAACACCTGTTGAAATCAATGGCTTTTGAAGGCACTCAGCACCTCCAAGAGCTGTGAGTACCTTGTAGGATCTGCTCTATAAAGAACTACTCATAGTGCAAAGTGTCCCATGATACAGCAGTAGTGTAATACCAAGGATAGATTTTTGCCTCTTGTGAACTGCTTGATGGCAACTGCCATCCCCTTGAGCAAAATAAAAAGATGGGTATTGCTTGACATTGTTACATGCCTTTGTTTGTTACATCAAGTGATTTGCTGTCTTGTAACTTGGCTAAAAGTAGAAGCCCCATTGTGGAGATGTTTCGTACGAGACTGTACAGAGCCCTTTAAAATATGCAGCAATCCTGCACTTCTCCCCTTTCCCAGCACCCAGGAGAGGATTCTAACCACAGCCTAAGGCAGGGGTCTCAAAGTCAAATCACCACGAGGGCCACATGAGGACTATTACATTAGCCCAAGGGCCATACCACTGAAACCTTTCCGTACAATAATATTGCAAGTATCAGTAACGATAGTGTCTTTGTGGGCCGCAGGAAATGGCTTTAGGGGCCGCCTGTGGGCCGCGTGTTTTGAGACCCCTGGCCTAAGGAAAGGGAATAAATGATTGGTCTGGCCAGTGCATCCCAGTCCTTAGTAGCATCGTCTGCCAGTTGTGGCACGTGGCCATTTCCTAAGCTAGTTAAGTCGGTATACTGCTGCCTGCACTGTATGTCTGACCATGTGTGATCTGTCTTTTCCTAGGCTGGTAGGATGTCTGTATCTACTGTCAATTGGCATTGCTACACCCATGCCACTGCTCCTACCCAGAAAGGGAACATTTTGCCCTCTGACTCTATGAAAATGTGCTGTGGCAGAGCTTCCAACTTTTTAAGCAATTACTGATAAAATAATCCATTACTATCACATGTACCCTGAGCTCTAGGAAGTTCAGAGATTGCCCTTGTCTTTGCCTGTACTTGACCTTACAATAGAAGGAAGCCAGAGAAAATTTGATTATTATGAAAGGAAAAATGGCAGATGCAATGTAAGAAAAATGTGATAGTGCTTAAGAAGAGATTTCACTGTACCTTGGAAATGTTTTACAGGGCATGGTATGTGGACGGACGAATTCTTGTTGTAGCTGTGACATTTGGTATAATCCTCCCCTTGTGTCTCCTTAAGAACTTAGGTAAGAATGCAAGTCTCATTGAAATAAAATGGGGGCACCCAAACTTTGCTCCATTCTGGGTCACAATGGTCATTCAGATATAATGGAAAGGACAGTGCTCAGTCTTAAACCAAGTGGCCTAGTCAGCACTGGAATAACATGAATTAGGCATCCTGGAACAAGCCAAGTTAAATTAAAAATTAGTAACTTAACGAATGAACACAGTACAACTAGTTTGATTCAAAATAACATCCATTTGCTTGTTGGAACTGATTACAGCTTTTATGGCCAACTGAGTGTTTACTACATTAGGTAAATTAATACTGCAAAGCATTGGGAATTTTTTTCAGTTGCAACAGAACTGTCAAAAATGAATTTTTCATCAAAATTAAAAATTTCAATAACAAGTCTAATAGAAAATGTTTTACTAATTTTATGTGTATATGGATATTATTTACATTCCTTTAGGAATCTATCACCTGTATGGCCAGATTTTCAAAGGTATTTAGGTGCCTAAAGTTGCTGCTAGGTACTGAGTGGAATTTCTAAAAGCACATAAAAAAATTAGGCACCTAACTGCAATTAAAATAAGGATTGAAATCTCTTGAAAAACCTAATCCAGTTGAACCTTTAACACATATACACTTCATAACTTGCTGCATTTTATGATAGTATTTTTCTATTATCAAGTTTACGTCCATTATGAAGGTCATTCTCAGTAGTGCAGTTAGTCAAACTGACATAAGGAGAAAGGAGAGGAACACTGAACATGAGTCAAGCATATCAGATCAGAGCTCTAATTTATCTGAAATGTAGCAACTTTGTGAAATGACAGATCAATGAGAGGCAGTTCTACACTATCCTGAAGAGATCATGGTGTATTATTATATGCATAATGTGTAATAATTTCAATTGTATTATAAAGTAACAAGCTATAAAAAGAACAAAACTGCAAGCAAATGTGGTCATTAAATGAGTTATTGATTAGATTTCTTTTAAACTTCTTTTAGGGTATCTTGGATATACTAGTGGATTTTCCCTTAGTTGCATGGTTTTTTTCCTAATAGTGGTAAGTTCTGCTTGTTATTTTGGTTGGACTAGAGTTGCCCCATAGTGTTTTCAGTATTAATTTTGATTTTAATAACATTTTTTAAAATTTTCCATGTGTTATTTTATTCCAGGTCATCTACAAGAAATTTCAACTTTCCTGCCTCATGCTGGAGCCAAATATAACATCATCTAGTGTATCAAATGTTAGCTTGGAGGATATGTGTAAGCCAAAGTATATTACCTTTAATTCAAAGGTATGTTTCTTTCTGTATTTATTTTTAATTCAGATCATTTATGATCTCAACTCTATATTCTGAGTCAATTAGAGACACCATTTAGGTCCAGAATTGCTGTGGCCCTTTTACAGATGTTTGTGTAAGGGGCGTGGCTCTGCCTCCCTGTGTGTCAGGCAGCAGCTCTGGCCAGTGTCACAGGGCAAATGAACTACATTAGCAATCAATACACAAAAGTTGTGTCACCTGGAAATTTCAGCAGGCATTTTGCTTCCCTGAAACAGACTGTGTCCCATACTCTCTCTGGGACAATGACCCTCTGTAGTGCTCTTTTCTATAGGCTGAACCTAAATACAACAAGTCAAGCTTTTGTCTATCACTGTCAGACTCATCTGAGCATATAGGCTATGTCTGCATCACAAAGCTTAGTTTGGACTTCCTTAGTCCAAACTACACAGTTCTTGGTTAGTTCAAACTAACCACAAGTTAGTTTGAACTAATAACAGCTTTTTAGTTCAAACTAGCCATGCTGACTAGCTCAGCTAGTTTGAACTAGTGGCTTAGTTCAAACTAAAGAAGTTCAAACTAAGCATTTAGTCTGTGTCTACATCACACTAGTTCAAACTAAGAAATTTCTGAGTTCAAACTAGGCAAAGCGTAGTGTAGACATGAACTAAATTAGTCCGGATTCATCTTGTTTAATTTGGACTAATTGGCTAGTGTAAACATAGCCATATATAACAACATTTTTCAGTTAGAAATATATATTACCTGTGGAATCCTTTATATACCTGAACTAGTCAAGTTTTATTTTTGCCTAGTTAGGCAGAAACAAATGAAACCCAGAGAATTCTGGAATTTATCCATCATGTGTAGCATCTTTGGTATATGACAGGATAGTCAACCCATTCACTGCAGAAGTGCATAAACCAAAATAAGAGCAGAAGAAGAGGGAAGCCCTCTTCTAGACTATTTTTCTTATGCGAACATGGTGACTGTGCCCAAAGCAAGGACCAACTTTTCAAATGGGCTCAGCACCCAATAATCAATGTTCCCTCTAAGGGGAGAGGGCATCTGAGCAACTCATTGCTCGCTGCGCTCCTACCCCACCCCCACCCCCGTGGGGCCCGCTGCGCAGCGCCTCCCCCCCCCACACTCCTGACAGCCCCCTGCTCCCGGCATCCCCCCCCGCTCCCGGCATCACCCCCCCACACTCCTGCTAGCCCCCCTCCGCTCCCGGCTAGCCCCCCCCCCCCCCCCCCCCCCCCCAACTGCCCTTGGGGCTGGACTGGAGACAGAAGGCCCAGCCATAACTCCCGGGCCAGAGAAGCTCTACAGAGCATGCCCAGATTTTCTGGGCATGCTCCGTTAGAGCTTCTCTGGGCGGAAGTTTTCAAAACTCCCAGCCCCAGAGGAGTTCTGTGTAGGGACTCTGGCTGCCGGCCGTGTGCTGCCGGCAGCCTTCGCTGCGCTGGCGGCTGTGGCGGGCTGCGCTGCAGCGCACCAGCGCACCAGCGCAGCTTAGAGGGAACATTGATTCTGACTGAAAACAATGGAAGCTTGTGGAAGCTGAGAACTGTTGAAAATTTGACTGTAAGTCTACAAGTTGAAGTAATTCATTCTTTTGGCCAAAGAAGACTAGTAGTAGCTCCCTTCAGAGTCCACAAGTTTGTGCTTGATAGTGACAAAATGGGCTCTCTCTGCCCAAGAAAATACTGTCTCCTTGTTATCCTGAGAATTAGAGACTGAGTATGCTACCTAAAATTGGGTTCCCTGTCTGGCCATTTATATTAATTCCTGTCCATTTATTTTTAAGTTGTAAATTCCACATCTGTTATCTCACTGTATAGATATGTTATCCACCTTCAACTGTTCACCTTTAACACTCCACTACCAGTGCAGCTTACTCTGGTTTACACTGGTGTAACCCCCTTTTTATATCAATGTACTAGGTGGTCACTTTAGTGTAGCTACAACAGAGCAGCTGCACCCCTGACAGGACCTGTACAAATGGAATTATTTTGTGCACCACCAGTTTTGTCTTCTATGACATTGAAATAATTTTCCTCATCATGGCATGTAAAGATAATCATTCATGCAGGAGTATGGTAACAATAATAGACAATGTGAAGAGGGAACAAATTTGTTCAAGGGAACAAATGTGGTGGTAGCGGGATCCATATGACTGATGTCTGTGCACTGAGTCAGAAATGTTTGCATGAAAAATACATAGATTATGTAGTCACACTGAAAAGTTATTGTTCTTGATGTTTTATCAAATACATGTGTTTGAGAGGTGCTCTGCTTCCTTGAAAGTACTCTCAGTGTTCATTTCAAGAGTTCACAAAGTTGGGAGATGAGGTAGTTGAAAAACTGACTTCTTAATTTGTATTTTTCCTAACTGACTTTTCTTCAATTATGTTCAAACAGACTGTTTATGCTTTGCCCACCCTTGCATTTGCATTTGTGTGCCACCCATCGGTACTTCCAATTTACAGCGAACTTAAAGAGTAAGATATATTTTATTATTTGATCCTTTAAAATGGACTGTTGAAATGTAACTTGTTTATGCAGAGTTGCTCCACGTCAGCCTCATCATTCCAAGGAAACGTAGTTTAATAAAACTGAAAATGAGGAAGGATCACTGCTAAAAGTTAGGAAATCTGAGTTCCCTGTGGGATAACATGACATCCCAGGGGTTTTCTGTAGAATGAAACAGCTATCTTGGAGAGCCAAGCAGTGCAAATGATTACAGTTTACCTTACAAGATAGAGTTTTGTATTTCAGCTAATGTCACTGATGCCGATGTAGCTAAAAAGCCTCTCACAGCAGCAAGTTATGCTTTTTATCTGGAGGCTTTCACTGCAGTCTTCTTAAATCATGTCAAGAGTAGTTGAATGATTTGATTGACACCAATGACTTTTCGTTGTGTAAGAAGAGGAAGACTAGCTTTCCACACCAGCTGCTGTATCCCTGTCTCTTTCATAGAAGGAGCAAGGGGGCACAAACAGGCAGTAGCGGTGGTGACCTGATCCACATTGGTTCAAGTTAATGTAGCCCCACCCCCAGCCCCCTCAACAGACACGCAGGCTGAGTAGCTAAGAGCAGGGAGCTGTGAATGGCTCTTTGTAGGGGCTCCCTCCAGTACTGCTTTGACCATGTGGTGAATAAGGGCTGATATTTTTATAGCTTAGTTGAAAACAGTTTTTTGCTGTGAATTAAAACTGCTCCTAAATGTCTGTGTCTGTATGTCTAACTTTTTAGTTCAAACTAAAAATCACGGCTAGTTCAAACTAAGCTTTGCTTAGTTCAGACTAAAAATTTTTTTAAAATTCGAACTAGGCAAAGCCTAGTGTAGACAGGGACCAAATTAGTCCAGATTAAGCCTCCTAAAGATCACTTTTTGGCAAACATTTAGAATGTTAATAGTCTGTTGTTTTACTGGTCTTTTTTGCACAGAAAAGTATTTCCAAGGTGACCTTCCCCTGCTGTTGAGGGCACCACAGAGAGCAGTAGCCACCCTTTGGGAGTTGGGGAGGGTGATAGTCATAGAAAGGTTGTTATGTTTTCTTGACTTAAAACCCTAGCAAAACTGGGTGGCTACCAATGACTTTTGGGAGACATAGTCTCCTGTCATTCTCCTCTTCAGTACAGCTATTGGGAAGTCAGTATTTAAATGAAGAAAACCTACATTGTGGAGTCTCTGCAATATTAATTAATTTGTTTGTGATCAGGTTTAGTACATTTCTATAATAGTTTTCAAACAAAGGGCAGCCATTTATTATGTCTTCTTCTTTTCCCAGTCGCTCACAGAAGAGAATGCAACTGGTTTCAAATATCTCATTTTTTGCCATGTTCGTTATGTACCTCTTGACTGCCATTTTTGGATATTTAACTTTCTATGGTAAGTAATCTGTGTGGATTTAAAGTATCAAAAAAGAATCCCAGTTAAATCAATAACATTTATCTGCAGAAAAAGAAGAGTATTCATTTATTTGACTTTTCAAAACAACTTAAATTTTTCCATAAAAGATACAAATCTCTTCTTTACTGGTGCTCTGAGTGGCTACAGATAGCAGCTGTATGCAGAATTTGCAAATGTAACTTCAAAAATGAAAGAGAAGGGATCAATTCACAAGGTTGGTGTAAACTTGGGGGAACGGGAGATTAGCAGTGTCATATCAGATCTTTCACTTCTGTGTCACTAGTTTGAATACAACTCAAATCAGTAATGACCTAAAGCAATTAGGTGACATCTGATTGGCTATTCAGTTGCCTGTAGTATTAAATGAAATTTCAAAATCATCACCACAGAGCTGGCATTCTTATTGCCATTTCTGGCACAAATGCGATGGGAGTGGAGACTGCACTCTCTGGTAAACAGAGCTGGTCCCTCTCCCTCTAGGTTAAATACACTGGTTACAGCAGTTTGCGGAAGCTTGAAATTCTGTTGCAGTTCTGTAGAGAACTGAGAAAATACATTAGTGTCCAAGGCTATGCCTATATCACCAATTTTAGTTCTGACTTGCTAGTCCAAACTAAAGAAGTCCTAGGTTAGTCCGAACTAACCTCAGGCTAGTTCAGGAGTCTCAACTCACAGCCCAACAGCCATACGCGGCCCCTAAAGTTATTTCTTGCAACCCGCAACAACACTATCACTATCAATATTTGAAATGTCATTACATGGAAAGATCTCAGTGGTAGCTCTTGGGCTACCATACTAGTTGTCATGCATGGTGCGGCCCTCGTGGTGATTTGAATTTGAGACCCCTGGGCTAGTTCAAACTAACTGCGGCTTTTTAGTTCAAACTAGCCACACATTCTAGTTCAAACTAAAGTTTTACTCTATATCATCACGTATAAGCTGAAAATTTTGTGCCTGAAAATTGGCTTCGAAACAGGCTCTCGGCTTATATTCAAGAGAATATGGTAGACAGCCCCTCCCAGGAGTTTTCCAGACCATGTGGCAGGCTGGAGCCCCAGTTTTGCCAGGCGGCCATCTTGGGCAGTTGGCTGGGGCTGGAGCTGGAGTGAGAAGGGGACCCTGGCGTCTGGAGTGGCCTCATAAGGGGGCCTGGCGGGGGGGGTCAGCCTGGACATTGAGGAGGGGATTCAGGGATGCCAGGGAAGCAGTGGCAGGGACCAGTGCTTGGGGAGGGGGTCGGGGAGTTGGGGAAAGTGATGGGATGGCTGGGAGGGTTTGGGGGGGGGGGTACGGGGGGGCCGGGGGGGGGCCGCCGGGGGGCCCCCGGGCTTTTGGGGCCCCCCCGCACCCCCCCCCCGGCCCGGGGCCGGGGGGGGGGGGTGCCTGGCAGGACAGGAATAGGGGCAGCAGGGCTTGTGGGGTGACAGGGAAAGGGTGTTGCGGAACAGGGGAGCAACAGCACCGAACTGAGAAGGGAGCAGGGGGGCGGCAGGAGGAGAGTGGCAGCAGTGGGGAAGTGGCAGAGAAGGGGGGCAGCAGTGAAGAGCCAGGGGGGCAGCAGTGAGGAAAGGGCAGGGCAGGGGAGCAGCAGGAGGAGCAGGGGGCAGCAGTGGGGAAGTGGCAGAGCAGGGGGCAGCAGCAGGTAACAGTGAGGGAAGGGTGGAGTAGGGGGTGGCAGTGAGGAGGGGGCAGTAGGAGGAGCAGAGAGCAGCAGTGAGAAAGAGGCAGAGCAGGGGGCAGCAGGAGGAGCAGGGGGCAGCAGCAGGAAACTGAGAAGTGAGCAGAGGGGTAGCAGTGAGGAAAGGGCAGAGCAGGGGGCAGCAGGGGTGACGGCAGTGAGGAAAGGACAGAGCAGGCAGGAGCAAGGGCAACAGTGAGGTAAATGAGAAGTGAGCAGGGGGGCAGCAGGGAGGGGGCAGCAGGGGTGACAGCAGTGAGGAAAGGGCAGAGCAGGTGGGAGCAGGGGGGCAACAGTAAGGAAAGGGCGGCGCAGGAGGCAGCAGCAGGAAACTGAGAAGTGAGCAGGGGTGTAGCAGTGAGGAAACAGCAGAGCAGGGGGCAGCAGAGGTGAGGAATGGACAGCGAAGGGGCAAGAGAAGAGCAGCATGAGAGATTTTGGGGTAGGGAAGCTGTCAGAAACTCCAGAGGAAGCCAGCAGCAGTGGGCGGGGGGTTAGGGGCCAAGGCCAAAAGGGAACCTCGGCTTATACCTGGGTCACCAATTTTAGCTTATTTTTTGGGCTCAGAATTGGGGGGTCGGCTTGTGCCCGGATCGGCTTATACCCAATTATATACGGTAGTTTGAATTAGAACGCGTGGCTATTCGAACTAATGGCTTAGTTCAGACTTTTTAAGTTTGAACTAACCATTAGTTCGCGTATTGCATGTGCTTAGTTCAAACTAATGAGTAAGTCCAGACTAACCACTGTGTCTTACTGGTTCGGACTAAGCTTTGCCATTAGTAGGATTCCCAAACCCCAGTCTCAGGAATGTAGGATACACAGAGCCTGGCACACAGCTGTGTAGGGAGCATCAGGTTGCAGCCCCTCATCTGGCTCCTCCAGAACCTCTTACTGAGGTTCTAGCCACACTTCTCATCTTGTGTTCATGGCACATTTCATCCAAGGCCCCACAAAGCCATGAGAACTCCTCATTAATCTCCTTCTGGGACTGGCAAAGATTTTCATTATACCATCATCCATTATACCAAAATGAAAAAGATAGACCACTCTGCAATTGTGGGCCTATTTCAAATCCTTCATATGCTCAAGCCTCCGGGCACAGTTCCTCTGAGTAGTGTCCACTGACTCGTTGGATATGGGCTCCCCCTCACTCTTGCCCATTTGTTGTATACAGAAATCAGTTACGGCCTGGGCTTTAGTTAGGGGCAGGGCTACATCTGTCTGCTACACTGCAACTAGAAATAGTACAGGTTTAATGAGCAATGGGGGCTCAGCCTTGCTACACCTGTACGAGATACCAGAATTGGAGAAAGGAGCTTGCAAGGAAGAAATCCAGCCAACCTCTGGTCTTTAGCTACTGGATCAAGTTCTGACTAAAGGCTAGGACTCCTCGACTTTTTGGATCCACTTATGATGGGACTAACCTTGGTTGCTAGCCTGTGAACCTGTTTGGGGCTTGCTGCTTTACAGAAACCACAGATGGAAGAGGACACTTACCCCACACATGGGGTGTTTCATTTGTGATTATATCATTTGTATTGGACAAACCCAGGAAGGGCTGGACTGTCTGGGGCTCAGCTGGAGGGTCTGAGCCTCCTAAGACTAAACTAATTACTGAAGCTCCCAGATACCGCAGAACAGAAGCCTTGGTGAGTCCTGGGCCTGGGCCTAATCCAAGGGGCAGCCTTAAGCAGGACCTTTGGTGACAAATTGACAGAGGAGGCAAAGGCTGCACGCTGTAGCTCTACAGATCACATGGATCTGTGAGAAAAGGAAACCCCAGTTCCATATATGTATGTGTTGAGAGAGTGCCGGTTGCTCTGTACCCATGAGAGGGTCCCCCTCCCCAGTATTTGCCTGCACGCTATTAGTGGCAGAATCAGGGCCTTCAAGAAGAGCATTACTTTTATACTTCCCCATAAAATAGAAGACTGACTGGAACATGCAGTTTTTATTTTCCTTTCTTCTGTAGCCTTTTCCAGCCTCTCAAAAACAAGAATACTGTTTTTATTCTGGCCTTTTCTTTTTTTAAACCAATACCACTTGTCTGTTTGCTCAGGGTGTCGCAGTTAATGCTATATTTGCACTACAGGGGTATGGTTACAGAAAATTTGGGATTGCCAAAGGTCATTTTCTTGGGCTGTATGGTATTTTGCTATAATGCTGAGTAGAAAACTAAAATTTGCTTTCCAAACATTGGCTTTTACCTCATTGATAGATAGGGCCTGAGAAGATAAAGAGGCAGCAATCTGGACTCCTGATAGGAGAATGAGTCTCATGTGGTATAAACCAGGGACCCGAAGGGGCTATGGCAGCCTCCTTATAAAATTCTACCCTCAAATATTGGGACATTTGGGATGATTTCTAGCTCTTTCTGTACATTGATTAGTGATTCCTGCCAGATAGAGTTCATCTTTGAGGGTCAAAACTTTCTGAAGAGCGAATATTCTTGCCTTTAGGAATAGAACAGATTGCAATAAATTATGGCAGGTATTTTAAAACTATATAGCACCCATGAACCCCCTGCAAGGCCTTTACCCTTCTGCCTTTCCACTTCAGATTACAAAAGCACTGTGCTCTGTAATCAGTTTTCTCAAGATACTCTTCAGAAACAAAGTCTGAACACATCCAGAAAAGGGCAGATGAATGCTTTTTTTGTGCCCAGTGCATTTGTTTCCTTTGGGCATGGCACTGAGAACCTGGGAGGGGAAAGAAGAGGGAAAGGCGAGTCCTGGGTGTCCCCAGCCATGCCCCAAGTGTTTTTGCTGGCTGGGGGTGGCGGCAGGGGCTGTATCAGGCCTGGGGGGCTGGGTGGCAGAGGCCAGATTGGGCCCAGGGCTCCAAGTGGCAGTGGCAGGAGCTGGGCTGCAGCGGGCCCAGGGCTGGAAGCAGGGTTAGTGAGCCTCCTGGGCGGGCAGCGGATAGATTCAAGGGAAAAAACAGGATTGTGGGGTGCCCATCAGCAGTCCCTGGATGGTAGTTTGTGAGGTTGGAGAAACCTCATGCTGCCTGGGGAAAGGGTTGATCTAAAAGGGGTTTTGTTCTTCAAGGGTATGTCCACACAGGCTTCTTATTTCAAAACAACAGAGGTTGTTTCGAAATAAGAAGTGACATGTCCACACGACGCACCGTTATTTCAAAACCGTTAAAACCTCGCATCTAATCGAAATAGCCATTGCGAAACAACGGTGTTCGGACACGTTGTTTCAAAACAACACTATTGATCTGAAACAACTGTTTTGAAACAACATGTCTGAACGGCCTTGTTTTGAAATAATCATTTTGAAACAATGGCTATTTTGAAAGCAGGCTTTCCCTTAATTTGAATTAACAAACTGTTAATTTGAATTAATTTATTTCAAAATAAGGACTTTATTTCGAAATTACTCATTTCAAAATGGGTTATTTCGAAATAATGATGTGTTTGTGGACATAGCCCAAAAGATGTTCAGTTTTCACCTAGAACTCTATTTACTGTTTGGACTTATTTAGTGCAACCTTATAATTTAGTATAAATTCAGCAGGGGCTGTGCATTTGGTTATTTTTATAGATGTTTAAGCTGCTAAAAAATCCTCAGTAGCCATAGCATGCCTCACGTAGTTTATGGTCTTCCTACAAGAGATTTTAGCTTAAAGTTATCCTGGTGCTTTCTTAACTAGGGATGCTTTCGTAAAATAGGACCCTAAAGAGATCGTTTTGAATAAGGGAATCCCTAAACTATGGTCTAAAATAATATTTTGACTCAAGAATGTTTCATTTACTGCCTTTTTGTTTGAAGATAAATAACTAATTCAAGTGATGGTTTCTGTAATTCAATTGCGTATTGGCTGGAACATTTGCCTTATTGTATTCCCTGCAGATGATGTGCACTCAGATTTGCTTCACAAGTACCAGAGTAGAGATGACATCCTCATCCTGACAGTGCGTGTGGCTGTCATTGTTGCAGTAATACTCACAGTACCAGTGCTATTTTTCACTGTAAGTATGAGGCTCCTGGCAGTTTCAAAACAGCTGAGATTGGTGGTAGATGTGCTCTCCCAAAGAAAGGCTGGCTTGTGTGTGTGAGCTGGTTTCTGAATCAGCAACACACTACAGAGAGGATCTGACCCTGCAGTCACTCTTTCAACATTGATTTCAGTGGGAGTTTTGATCTGAGAATGAATAAGAAACTATCATACAACTAAACTAATCACTCTTGGAACTGGAAAGCCTTAAATCAGTTTTATATGAAAATACATAGGGGCCATATTGCTCTTATTACCAGTAGAATCAAGGACAAAATTAATCCAAGAACAGAAGGCTCACAGAAGTCCTTACAGTAATCTGTTGTAGGTGCTTCTCATGAGAGGGTGGGATGGATTGACCATAATGGCAGCCTCCACTTCCCCTGTGTGTGGTGTAGCGATCAAGGAGTGCTGCACAATGTCCGAAGAGTGACACAGAAAAGGGCATTGTGGGAAGGATGGGAGAGGAGTCATTGAATCCACAATTCTGCAGATCTACTGGATTCAACACCTCCTCACCCACCTGGTAGGTAACTGTATAGGCTGGAATGGGGCCCACAAAGTGTTGTAAAGTTGGATGCAGGTGAATTCAATTCCTTCCTATTGCTGTTTAATTCTGCACACAAAGAAAATTATGTGAGTTTTCACCCTGGCAGAACAGCAGTTGATTTTGAACTAAAATGTATATGTTAACAAACCCCCCACTTCTCTCAAGAAAACAATCTGGGAGAGAACATATTTGTACAAATACACAAAAATCCACTGCCCAAGTTTGCATTAAATATCAAGGTTATTTCAAAGGTGCTACATTTGAGCCCTCCAGAATCACTGAGGCATCTATTCAAATCTTACTGTTGTGCATAGAATCAAAGCAAATTTACTCAAGTGCTTGAACAGTGTGTGCTACACATAACAGAGATCTCTTCCTCCTTTCTCCTACAGGTGCGTTCTTCTTTATTTGAGCTGGCTAAAAGAACAAAGTTTGATTTATGCCACCATATTGTGGTTACTCTTGTCCTCTTGATTATCATCAACCTGTTAGTAATTTTTATCCCCTCAATGAAGGATATTTTTGGAGTTGTAGGTACAGTATTTTGCTTTTAGAGTACTAAAAAATAGCCATCATTGGAAGAGGTGAAATTTCACAATAACTAACACATTAATTTGAATGTTACAGGAGTAACTTCTGCCAACATGTTGATTTTCATTCTTCCTTCATCGCTGTATTTAAAAATTACACATCAGGACAGGGAAAAACTTCTTCAGAGGATTGGGGTATGTTTTACTGCAGATTAGTTTAATGCTTTGCCTCTTACATATTAAAATACATTTGGTTGAACAGATTATCTGGCTGTCTGTACGCAGGTGGATTTATTACTAGCTAATCATATTGAAGCCCTTTGGTGCAGGTACAAATACCATATGTGTTTGTACAGCACCTAGCACACGGAGGCCCTGGTCTGACTGGGGTTTCAGAACCTAATAAGAGGCCTTCCAGAAGTACCACATGTTCTGAGGCCCTTGACACTTGGCAACAGAGGAACTGTCACTATAATCACAAGTTATCTTTCATTGCAACACAGTGCCTGAAAGATCTGCAGAAGGAGGCAGCTCTTCACCATCTGTGAGCGTACAGGACTTGTTCTCAGTGGAGTCTTACAAGTTTTTCCTGGATGTTGGGGCAGGGTTGCAGTTCAAAAGATGTCACAATGCTGTGTGTTCCTATAGTGAGATTAGAACAACAGTCTTCCTTAATTAAGGTTAAAGATTCTGCTAACTTCCCAGCCGTGAATGGTCATATAAGATTCTGAGTACTCCCTGTGATTTGCTGAGTGCACTCTAGAGCCCACCTTTCTGTTATCATGCCCTTTGATGTTGTTCATATTACAGTAGGGATCTGAGTGAATTTTATCTAATTCCTCAATAATCAAGAATTTCATTTGGGCTAGGCTCATGATCCCATAGTTATTTTACCATCTCTTTCAGCTGGCAATGAGTGAAATGCTGTGCAAGTAGACTCTCGCAGGGCATGAGCTTTACTTCATTTTGCAGTGAGTCCTTTGGTTAGTTAAAGGGCAGAGCTGATGGGTATCATAGAAAAACCTATTCAGCCCTCTTCAGATAGTCACTGAAATGCAGCACTTAAAAGCAGAGGTTTTAACTGAGGATAGAGGAAATTTTATTTTCACTGCTCAACAAGTAATTCATAGCTTTGTTTTAACTTATTTTGAAATCCAGTATCAATTTATGAGTCTCCATAAGGAAAAAGGTTACAAGACTCCTTTCTTTTTTTGCCTTCCAGGCTTCTCTCTTCATGGCATTGGGAATATTGTTCTCCCTAGTGAGCATTCCTTTGGTCATCTATGACTGGGTGTACTCAGGAGACAAAGCTGAAGGCCACTAAAGTCAACGTGATGCTGAAAAGGATACATCCCTGTTTGCTACTCATCAGAATCACCACCATTCTGTTTTCTTATCGATCCTATCCTTTATGAATTTAAGCTAATCAAATCCAAATGATAAAATATTAATATAGATGTATTTTCTTGCAGAAAATGCCCATGTTTCTAAAAGCAATGTCAGTTTCTCCAGTTCCAGTGAGTTATCAAATCACTGTTAAGGTTGTCTTGATTGTCTGCAAGGCTTTACATGGCTTTGCCACTTGGTTCTTCTAATCATAATTATTTTGTACTCTTCTGGACTAGAATTGGATTGCTATAGTTACCCAATATTAGCCTTAAAACATCCAAATCACAATACTCAGTCCTTTGGAGCAAGCCATGTTTGCTTGCTTCTTTTTTTTTTAAACAAATTCAGATTTTGGAATTTGGTTCTCCCCATCTCTTTTTAAAGCAAAACTCCACTTTTAAATTGTATACTTTGATTGGGCCTTTCATTACTGTTTTGTAAATCATTTCTCATTTAGTAAGGGTAGCATTCAGGAGTGTTTGTATGAAGGGCACCAGGAAAGCATCAGCTGGAGTTGGATAACAATATGTCCTGCACTTGGTCACTGGAGAATCCAGCCCAAATGATTTAGCTGATAGCACATCAAACTATCATGAAGGGACACATACTCTACCATGAGTGACCTTAGACCAAGAGGAATATCAAATTTTCATGTTAAAAAAAAAAAATAAAAGGGAGGTTTTCAGGGAACATAAGTGTAAATCACAAATTTGCAAACCTTTTTTTAGAAAAATCTGCCCCGCTCATCCTGAGCTACACATCACCAGCCATCAGTACCATGCTGCTAACTCTTTGAAACTGACCAGAAACAAGGTTGGTATAGAGCACTGAACATTTGAAACTACCCAGGAGAAGGCAGAGCTGATTTCTGTGTGGAAGAAGTCAAAAATATATTTTCTTCCACATAAAGCAACATTTACTAATAAGGCAAAAATGGCAAATTCTGGTTGTATCAAAAGCCACCACCTTTCAGCAAACTTAATGGCTTTTCTATTTGAGGATAGCATTGCATGTATGTAACACTGTCCTTGTAAAGAAGTTAACTCTTTTCTTAGGGGTCAGTCCTCCTTTGATTGAAATCAATTGGAGCTTTGACTGCAGAAGTAGTATGATCAGGCCCTTTATGCAAAACTGAATTTTTAATTGGAATCAAACCAGATTTTATTTTGTAACATTTCCTTAAATAGAACGTCTTTATATTTAAAAGCCTGATTTCCATTTCTTCAGGATCAAACAAAAATAGCTGGAAATTATTAGCAGAACCACTCTAACTTTACATTTCTTACCCACAAACTAGTATTTATGTAATGCTGTACTGTCAGTTTGGAGAATAGCTGAGCTTAGCAATTCAGACGGTAAGCAGATGATCTTTATCATCACACACCAAATCATTTTTAGTAATGACATCCTGCTAGAGACACATATGTTCACACTGTATTGTCCTTGATGTGTGAACTAGAAAGAGTCTAGTTCTCCTGTCCAGCGTGATGAAACTAGTGGATCACAGGAGTCCTGTTGCACATTCAGGGGTAGAATGATGCCCTTCCTAAGTGCAAGGACCTGCCAGTTTGTGATGACTCTTGTTTCCAGTAGCTGATTCATTGTACATGCACACTATAATCAAGGAAGAAGAGACCAGGTTTAGCAGTAGTATCCATGGATATTATGTGTCACTACAGCATTTTCTTTTCACAGGACGTATACTTCAAGATACTGAATTCCTTGTGAACTGCTGAATTGCCTTAAAACTCCTGTTACCTTACTCTTACATCTCTTAGTCACTGGGAGTGGAGGTCACTCAGCAACTGACAGGAGGTGCTCAGGCACTGGAAGGTTCCGGCCGTAAAAGATTAACCTGTGAAAATTGTATAGGTTAGTGTGTTATCCCACATGCTGTCTGTGGTTGTCTTCCTCCCTCCCATTCCCTTTTCCTTCTCTCTTCCGCTACTGACAGTACAGATTACTGAGTTGGTGGGACCATGACCAAAGAGACACAGTAAACCCTCACTATAATGAACACCTGGCCAATCTAATCCAACTCTCCAAGCCATTTTTTTGGTATAGCAAGGGATTTGTAGTGAGGCAGGATGAGAAACAATTCCTCTGCCCCAGGGCTAGGGCAGCATGTTTCTCTGACCCCTGAACCTTGTCTGAGAGAAATTGTGCACTCCGCTGGATCCCAGGGCCACAGCAGGAGCTGACAGCATTCTTGCAGTCTATGGGCGGTGGTGGGGAAAGCTCCTCCAGCTCTGTGGCCATGGCCCTGGACTGGAGATCTCTGCCCCAGTGGCAGCACTGGGACTGAAAGAGCACTGTCAACTCCTGCCATGGCTCTGAGGTTGCAGGACATCTCTCCCTGTGGTGGGGTGGAAAATCACTCTGCCCCAGCAGTTGTATGGCTGAGTGGAACCTCTGCTCTGAGTGTGGGCCCAGGACTGAAGTTCTTCATCCTGGCTCCAGGGCTGGAGGAGCATTCTGCCTTGACAGTAGCCCTGTGGATGGAGGAGATCTCTGTCCTGGCCCTGGGATCAGAAGAACTCTTTGTGTGGCAGCAGCCCCCGGCTGGAGGAGCTGTCAGCCTCCTTGCAGACCAGGAGCCAGAGAAACTGTCAGCCTCCTGCCACAGTCCAAGTTCTGAAGGAGTTCTCAGCTCACCAACAGGGCAGGCTAAGTTGAAGGTGGGATCCACGGACCACACTTGCTATAGCCCAAGGTTCCCTATTGTGAAGGATATTATGGCAAAGGTCTACTATATTAAGGGGAACTTTCAAAGGCACTAATGACTTAAAAGCCCCACTCCCATTGATTTTTTTCCTTCTATCTTAGCCAGTTTGTCCCCTTCCTCAGGTTTGCATGCTGCAGTCTTATTGGATAAAACAAGATGAATTAGCAGGATGTATGCACTGAATACAGTTTGGCATAAGCATAAAACCATCACAAGGTCTACATACCATTTTTATCCTGAATGGATTTAAGTGGGGCTCAGTCCTTAAACAGGCTATATGCTGGCCCTGTACATGGAGGTGAATTTCACTTAGACTGATTTACAACTATTTATGGGAAGGAGTCATAAGTATGTTAATGTCTGTGGTACTGAACATGAAATAATATGCTTTTTAAAATTTTCTCATCAAGTTTACACATTCCTAACAGAATGCAATACTTCATTGTAACTGTCAGCGTCTTTGACACCTGGCATTATTTATATGAGGCAAGTACTGCTATTTATTCAGTTTGTTTGGACCAGTGAACTCGTAGCCAACAAAAATATGAGTCCCATGTTTTAGCTAGGATCTTAAGAGCACTGCAACATGCTATAGGAGTTTCTGTATTATATTAGTAGGATCCAGGAAGTTGTATGTACTTAGCAGGTGGCAGCATGCTTTCCTTTTCTAGAAAGTTTGGCACTAGTGTAGACCCTGGAAATTCATAGACTGGACATGAAACTACTTAAATTATTCTGTTTCAGTTATTCAGATGTGTTGGGAGAAGATTCAAGCAGGGGTTCCTAATAAAGTTTTAGGACTAGATCCTGAGCTGGAGTTACATTGATGGATACCAGCAACAGATCTGGCCCATAAAATCCTTTGCTTTTGGCTTTTGATCTTGACAGGCATTTCATTTACAGTGATATGTGGAAATGAAAAAGCTATCTCCCCCCTTTCCCATGCTCATTCATAAACACAAATGACAGCACATGACAATTTTGGAACTAGAATCTTTGTATCATTTGGGGATGAAGTGTACAGGTGGGCCTCCACCAGACCTATGTGGAAGTAAATGCAACCTCAGTGGTACACAGCCCTTGTACCGGTCCTGTACAGAAGGCAAACTTCTACCTTTTGAATTCAGGGTATCCATCCACTCTAAAAGGTTTATTTTCTGAGCTGCTTAAGAATATGCAGTGTGTTCCATTTTGACAGGTCACACGTGTAAATGAAACTTTGAAAATGTGTTTGGGTACAGCATGGGTTTCATCTGTACACCTGCCTCACGATGCAAAGCACCAGGTGTATTTATGGTGCTTTATGAATAATTAATTATGTATAATGGTATGTATAGACCATCCTTAAAATCAGCAAAGACTAATAGCTTTAATCTTATATTAAGACTAAAGAGCATCTTGGCAAAAAGCCTTCCCATTTTGCATAATCCCAGTACAGTTCCACAATCCCACCACTGGTGTCCTTAGGACCAAACCACAACAGTGTGTATTCTGTTCCCTCAACCATACCAATATATGGCTCAGTTTCCTGATACCAGGAAGCTCACACAAAGTTCCCAGGAACACTTTGCATCAGGAAAACTTCTTTCCTGTAATATACACAGGAATATAAAAGAATGATTTATTGTAAGGCTTTCTGTTACAAACTGTGAAAATGTAAGGCTTTCTGTTATAAACTGTGAAAAACGTAGCAAATAAGTACAGGGCTTTAAAGGTCTGAACATTCACGTTCTGTGCACATGTTTGTTTCTAAAGAAGAATCTATGCAGTTGTGTTGTATTGTATGAAATATTTCATTCTTATGTGTGTATATATATATATTGTAAATAAATAGGATGCTGTATATTTTTGCAATGGTTTATCCCCTATGAAATAGAAGTGGTAGTCTCTGCATATTAACAAAAATAGGCATTTGTATCCAAGTTTGAATAGAAACCTTAGCTTCTGATTTAGTAAAATGTATGTTCACTCCCCTGTATTCATTATCATTGTTGCTTCAAGTAAACCATAAACCTAAAACTATAATTACATTGATTGATTAATGTGAAAAGAAAATGGCTGCATTTTTTCAATAGTCCAATTACTTTCCTAGAATTCAATTCTAATGCCTGTATTCATATTTTCTCAATAGCAAATTATCCAAACAATGCTCACAATGGGTAAAAATCCTCCAAGTGCACAAGACCCACACAACGCCTAGTCACCTCCTAAGTAGTTGGTAGGAATCAAGTGAAATTAATATCATGAAGGTTGCTGCACCAGGTGAATTTCACCCATTGATACGATCTTTGTTTAGAAACAGGTAGTAGAGACAAATCTGATTAAGAATATTCCATTCAATGTTCTTGTTTTAAGAACACTGGACAATATAATATTCAGTATTTATGAAAAATAGAAGTTGAGAAACGGGTCTAAAAATAAATCTTTATTTTTCAAGCTTTGGATAAGGACAGGACTTGAAGTAATATTTGTTTTAAACATGAGCACAAATTTCAAGGAAGATTTATAAGTAGTTGCTTTTACAGAGCTTTTCAAACTGTTGCATGTTTACATTTTGTTTTCAGTATTTCAGCCAATGAGATACAAATGGTGAAAGGTATTTTTCCATAAGACTTGAACCTTAGATTGTTTATACTAAATCCATTTTCTGGAGTTCCTACGTATATTACAGTTCACCCAGCTGCAGTGCAAACACTACAGTGTGAGGGATGTACACTTGCTGCCAGGTAATTTCCATGAGTTATTCAAATGAATCATGACTCACGGGTGATATTTTGCTCCTGCTAACGTCACTATACTTCGTGCTGTTCATATTAAACATAAGCAAATAGATTCTACTGTTTCCCAGTTTGTGTGTAAATAAATGAAAAGGTAGTAAGTTCTATAATCTGTTATCAATTTAGTTTTTAAACATTAAAAATGTAATCTGAAATAATGTGAATATTGTGTTCATTCTTTCAAGGTGATAAATATTACAATCTGTTAAACAGGATGTGTTGGTAGTTTTTACTCATATTGAGTAGTACTTAACAAGGATGTCGTTGCCTCAAAAAATCATTTGGGGTGTAACCCTGGGGCCACCCCCTCCCACCCAAAACTACACTCCCACCATGCCCCCCCGACTGCTCTCTCCCCCCCCCCATCCCTCCACCATGCTGGCTCCAGGCCTGATTCGCTGCACTGCCGCCAGTCCCAGGCCAGCTCCTGCTGCTGCCAGCTCTTAAGTCCTGGCCAAAGCCAGATCAGGCCCCCAGTGCTGGCCCAATGTCTCAGTCTGGGCAGACTGCAACTGCTGCAAGGATTGGTTCCTGCCATCCCTGGCTGCCAGGGGCCTGGTGCCAACTGCTGCGCCACCCCCTCCCCCCCCGAGGGAAGGTGCTCAGTGCCAGCATCTGTCCAGCTCACCTGAGAGTAGGAATTTAAATCACCCTGCTTTTTTCCTACTTTTCACTATGCTGCAGAGTAGGTGACTTAAAAGAGCTGGCCGTATCTGAGCTGGCCCCAGGTAGGATCTCTGCCTGCACTTCCAGGGCTCAGGACTTGAGACAGTGGCTGGGACCTTTGGGGCTTTGTGTCCCTGTGCCCAGCACGAGCAACATTCCTGGTGCTTAATATAAGCAATCCCATTGAATGCAAGGCTTACAGACCTGGGTAACCTGTTGTACTGGACACTTTGGGATTGGATGGCTCAGGGAATTGATAAATGGGTTTGGATAAAGTTTTCAAAGTCACTTGAATCCCACTAACTTCAGTGATACCTTGATGCTTTTATCTTTTCACTTTTATGTCATTAGTTTAAAAATGGTGCAGGTCAAGGTGAACAGAGTTTCTGGAACGAATTAGTGGCTACAATCCCACTCTTAGGTTAAAAACCTCTATCTGAAAACCTCAGCTGAATGATAAGGAATACTGTGGAATCTTTTCCTAGCACCTGTTCATACATCTCAGGAGGCAGGGAAAAGGATCAAAAGAGCAGTGCCTCGAAAAGATCCTTGATCAACCTTCTGTCCCCCAAGTTCTCTCCTTAGCAGTCTAGCCCTAGGGAGCTCTTATGGAGCAGAGCTCCATGTAACATGGAAGGGGTGCATACTTCTACTCAGCCTCTATTACCCCATCTCACCTTGTCTGGCAGAACTGCACCATTTCCACTTTCAGAAGGCATTCTGTAGCTGCAGAGGAATTACATCTTTGCTCCATACATTAATGGGTAGGAGGGTGTGATTTGTTGAAACCAAAAACTTAAAAGAAAAGGCATTTCCTGTCTCCCACCTTCTTTCTTTCCTCATCTGGAGCGACAAGGGAGGAACATATTCCCTCTTGTTCCTCAGGCTGTAGCATATGTTAAAACTACTGCAAGAAAGCTTGAAAGGTGCTGGGGCTTGGTAGCAATAAGGTTAAGCGATGACCCTTTCCACGCACGCCCCACTGCCATGCAGTGAAGCTGCAGTTGTGCTGGGTGTGGAGCCTTCAGCAGTCCCTACTTGGGCCAGGGGATTTGTGCTAGGGGCCCTTGTGGCAAAAGCAGAGACCCCTGAAGCACGTATCATGGGCTACAGAATTAAAATAGGAAGCTTTAGTTTGGCATTCTTCACAAATATTAAGATCAAATGCTGTGACCATCTGTTTCAACTTAGAGAAAATACAGTTCTTACTAAAGCATTTCACATTAAATTTGTAAATATCCCAGCCGTGGGTAGGAACAGCAGGCTTCTTATTGGTTTAACTGATTTGCACAGGTATTTACTAATCAGGGTTTATTGCTTAAAAAATAGGGGGTTACCAGACTGCTGAGAAAGGTGTAGCTTGGTTTAAATGTAGATAATATGACAAGGAAAGTAAATTGGAATGGGCAGGAGTAATAACTGCTCCTGAGACAGGCCACCATAAATCCAATCCACTGAGCAAGGCAGCTGCTAACTTGGTTCCTTGTTGATCAAGATACACTTCAGAACTTCACTTGTACTCATTGTCCAAAACCTGCAGAAAGACCACCCTTTTTCCACAACCACAGGACAGGTTTGCTCCATTAGAAAATAAAATTTCAGAAAACAAAAAATCATATAGCCTCAAGAGCTACTTCTCACTGAGTTTATGCCCTGCCACCTTTCTCTACTCAGCCCTATATCCCAGGCCCAGCAGGAAACAACTACCTACCTGTCTGTATCCAACTCTCAACTGTATTTTGAAGTGTGTTCCCCTAGCGTCCGTCATCCCCATCTCGGGCAGTGACCTGCTAGTGCTTGTTAACTTCAGCCTGGTTAATTAGTCATGTACCTGTCATGACAAAAGTAGCACATGGTCTTAGGGTGACCAGATAGCAAGTGTGAAAAATCAGGACAGAGGATCAGGGTAATAGTCTCTGTGTAGAAAGAAGTCCCAACCATTGGGACCGTCCCTATAAAATCAAGACATCTGGTCACCCTAACAGGTCTGGTGTATGGACAGGTTTTGCACCTTTCTGGACATCCACCTTGAGTGCTCCAAGTCCCAGTAGTCCCTAACATATGATCTTCTCCTCCCTCTCATTCAGAGGCCCGGTGTTCAGTTACCATACCTTTTTGAAAATGGGTCCTAAACCTGCCATTTTGCCTGTATGGCTCGCTACATACACCCACATCAGCTGTAGAACATTTTGGCCATGATACTAAAGTATCTAGCTTTATGGGCAAAGGGATACAAATAATAGTTGTAATGATGACATCAGGCATGAAGGCGCCATTGAGACTCTTTGAGAATGACCAACATAACTCATAAGTGGCGTTACCACTGATGAATAATGCATTAAGCTCAAATTCATGCTGAAAGAACCTTTACTGCACACCATTCTGTATTTCCTACAACACATAGGTAGCATCTTTTCAAGTTCTTCAGAATTCTGCAGCCAACTGTGCATTCTATGAGTGCCTCTTACAAATGCCACAGAAACAGTAAAATCTTTGGATAAAATCTCCTGGGGACAAGCTTGTCAGCTTTGCTGGAAGAACTGTCACTGAACTGTAGTAAATGTAATGAGGTCTCCCTTCCTCCCCACCCCCCTTGACAGAAAACAGCTTTATAGTTTGCAGTGGCATGGAAGTGGGCATCAATCCCAATTACTTGTGAGGCAATGTTCCAAAGCAGTGGCAAACCAAGGTAGCTAATGTGAAGCTCAACAGAGCTGTAGTGCGGAAGGTGTGAGCATACATAAAGGACAAACTCAAATGGGTTTTAATACAAGTGGAGCATCTTGAAGTAAATACAATGTTAATTCCAAGCCAGGATGGAACTGTATGGACACTCCACTTGGAATCCTAGCAGCAGGAACAATTTATGGAATTTGTGGCTGTGTTTGAATAAAACACAAGTAAGCAAAACTTTATATGTAAACTCAGGACACACCATATTTTCTCTGAACAGCTTTCTGCATGCACTGGTTATTGGGGTCAGCTTCCACATGTTCCACTCCTGGAAGGCTGCAGCTTCATCCAGGTGCCTTACAGCTTATGGAAGTTTTGCCTGTGTAAGGAATGCAGAATCTGGCTCTAAAGTTGCAATTTATTTATTTATTTATTGTTAAATATCATATACAAGCTTTGGCCAAGATTTTTGGACGTGACATAGATTTTGGCTCAGTATTTGAGTTCCTGACTTAAAATGCTCAGAGGGCTCAATTTTAAGAAAGAGCCCCTGAAAAACCAGCCCCTATGGACGTTTCACCCAAAGACTGAGGCAGCCAAAATCTCTGGTCACTTTTTAAAATCTTGGCCTGTTTTCCTAGCTTATTAAACATTTTGCAAGCTTGTGAGTAGTACAGGACGTGACACGTAAGGCATGACAACCATGAACTACATTGTTCTCCCTGTTTGGCCTTACTTAAGTCACATGTTTGTCTTGACCCTGTACAGTCAAAAGGGTTGTACAAGTGTAACTGGGGGAGGATACAACTACAGCTGCTGGGCCTTCAGAAGTCCACAACTAAACACTTCTGCTTCTTCATAAATAGATCTCTGATGAGACAGAATTCCTCTGGGTATTTCATAGCACTGGCTGTCAGTACTAAACATGATGAGCTCAGCCCTCTTCCCTGTACAAATGGCTTTGAAAAGGGAGATTTGATAATCGATCAGAACTAGGAGGGGTGAAAAGTTGTCATCAGGCTGGAGTAGTCTTGGCATCTGTTGTCTCCCTTCCCTCTTTCAGTGGGGATATGGTCTGAAGCAGGGAGATCAGAATAGATAGTCCACAGGCCATCTCCACTCCAAGTCCCTCTGATCACAGCTCAGTGATGCACTCCTTATATAAGGATGCAAACTCCTTATTGCTGCACAGCCTGTCCTCCTCCCCAGCCCCATGCAGTGGGGCAGCCCCATTTGCACTGCATCCCTCAAGGGTAGGAGGTTCTTGGGCAACAGGAGAGTACTGTATGGACACTGTACAGCAGCATTTGATTTGATTTGATTTTGTCAGCCACTGCCTTGTGTGTCCTCCTTGTTAGCAGTGAACAGACATGAGATTAGTTTCTATAGAAACAAGAGGGAAAACCCAGAGATAGAATGTCAAAGGCACACAAAGGCTATTTCAGTCTTTTGATTCTTTTACTAACCTCTCAATATCAGAGGAATAACTGCTACCAACTCTGGTAAGCAGAGTATTTTAAACCTGGCTTCTATTAGCACAAACCTTGTAGCCAAAGTGAGAACTACAGAGGGCTCCAAATGCAGCACAAATGGGGCTGCCCCACTACATGGGTATGGAGAGGAAGGCTGGTTGTGTTGCAGTTGTGTGTCATCCTGTGATCCCATAGCAGTGGGATGAACAGGGCACTTATAACCACTGTTTGAGAGATCCAGGAATGTTAAAGAGCCCAAAGTCGTCATTTTGTCAAGGTCATATAGATAGCAGTATGATGCAATCAGGAGCCCTGGGACTAAAATGTGTTACAATAACAAAGAAACATATAAACGTGATGGAGAGAGTTTTACGATGTGAGATCAGATTAATGATCTGCATACGGACCACAATAAAAGGAGCAGAATACAGATATCAGGATGCTTCTCAAACACATTTTTTTGAACCATAACCAAATCTGCTAATTTACTGTGATGTGAGAAAATTATATGATCACTGATAGAACTGGCTTTTTTTAGAACACCATGTCTTTTGTAGATCCACTTATGCAATGGTTCCCAGTAGCATTTTCACACGAAGGCTGAAGTTCCTATTAATTCTCCAGCATGCTAGACAGATGATCTGAAATGAACCAGATGCTGAGGAAATGGCTTCACAGGAATAACAAGGAATTATATATCTCTTGCAATTAGACCAGCATAAAATAAAAGGAAAACAAGCATTGATCTGCCATTCTTGTATTCAGTGGCACTTAGACAATGGGAGCAATTCCTTTTTATTATTCCTGGCAACCTTCCAGCAGCACTTTCAAAAAGCTGTGTGGCCCTGATGTAAATTGATAAACAATCTTGTTGAGCAACAAGCACAGGAACATTCATCTTTGTTAAAATTAGACTATAGTGGAGAGTTAACTGGTATTCTTCTGTAATGAATTGAAAAGGGTCAAACTCTTCACTTCACACAGACAGATTATTTTAATCAGATTCCATAATCATCACACTTGATCCAAAAAGGCCCAGGAATATGGACACTGAGAGCAGAGGCGGTTTTTGGGGTAGGCAGTCACCTGTCTAGGGTCTTGAGCAGTATGGGGCCCTAGTGGACTGCACGGGCAGTCACCTGCTTTGCCTGCCGCAAAAGCTGCATCTGAGACAGCCAGAAGCAGGAGTGGTCTGAGCCAGGGCAGGCACGGACAGCCTGGAAGGGGGCAGCAGGGGGGGGCCAGTGGAGCCAGAGTCGCAGGAGGGGGCTGAGGCTGACAGCAGGGAGCCAGGGCTGTGGTGGGGAGGGGAGGTTGGGGCCTCCAGTGGGAGTAGCGGGGGTGTTTTCAGGGCCCCTGCAGGGGAGCTAGGGGAGCCGGGCCTGGTGAACCCATGGGGTCTAGCAATGGGTCTTTGCCTCCACCCCCAGATACCCTAAGGCCACCTCTGACTGAAAGGCAAACATTATTTGCTTTATTACAGATTTCTGGTTACTGTAACAATCGAACTTTGTTCCTGAAAAAGTTTGGTAATTGTGTCTGTTTCAGTTTTTGGTTTCACTGTAACATTGATATCACACAAAGGCCAGAGCTATTACGTTCATGTGGAAGCCAATAACTGTCCTAGAGAAACCTTTTAAAATCTGTTTGCTCTGGACAGGAGAACAGATTCTCATCAATGCTAAGCAGCACAAAACACTTTGAAAGCTGTGTACAGACAAGGCTGGATCATGGCTTTGGAGGGCCTGACGCTGCCTAATCTTATGCTTTCCCCCAACCCACTGCAGCAGCATGCATCCTCGGGGTGGGGTGGGGTGGGGTGGGGCAGCTCAGCCCAGCCACCCCTGTGGGGGACTTCCAGAGCCTGTGGCCCGAGTGGTGCTGGGGGGGGGGTTGCTCTGTCAGTGCTGCAGGGGGGTCCTGTGGCCCAAACAGTGTGTGAGGGGCTGAAGTCTGGGACCCATGGCTGGCCTGCGGCTGGCAGGCGGGGAGGGCCCTCAGGCCAGAGTACACAGTGCTTCTGCCCTGCTCCTCAGCTGGTTGGGCTGGCTGAGCTGAAGCCGGGTGGTACTTGGGTAGGGCTAGATTTTGGGGGGGCCACAGGGCTCCTCTTTAGGCCAGAGCCTCGGACTGCAGCCCCTAGAGTCACTCTCTTAATCCAGCCCTGCCTACAGAGAAGCATATCTCTGATGCAGAGGAATCCTTGGGCAGTTTAAAGCTGACATAGAGGGATCTACACCACCTGTTCATCATGCTTTTACAGAGTGCTCTACCCTAACTTTGCCCACTTTAAAAGTATATCTACATCACTGTACCCTTCAGAGATGCTGCTAAAGCCTAAGGGAGGAGTTCTCCCACAGCAGTAGTAATCCACTTCCCCACCAGGCACTGGCCAGGTCGGTGGAAGTATCCTACTCACAAGACTTAGCGTGGGTTAATGATGCTGCTCAGGGGTGGATTATTCACAGCTTTGAGCAAAATTATGATGCCAACTTAAGTTTTTATTGCCAGCGAAGAATCAGTGACCCAAAAAGATAGCTTAGAGCCAATGGCTAAAGTATAATTTGGTGGGCCCTGGAGCCCTCTTAAATTTCCAGGACGCCTTCATGCATGTCCAGACCCTTTACCCACCCCAGCTACTGCCCCCCCAAATGCCTGTCCCCCAGCTACTGCCACCACCACCCCAGCTACTGCCCCCAAATGTCTGCCCCCAACCCCAGTTACTGCCCCCACCCCACCTACTGCTCCCAAATGCCTGCCCCACAACCCCGCTACCACTCCCCACCACAGCTACTGCCCTCAGAACGCCTGCCCCCATCAGATCCCTCTTTCCCCTTGTTCTCCTCAGCTCCCATCCCTATTCCCTAAGCTCCCTGCTCCCAAGTCCCCACTCTAGTCCTCCTAATCCCTCACCCCCCGGATCCCCCATCTTCACTCCACCTCCTTAAGTACCCCAACCCTCTCCCCACCTCCTCAGCCCCCTTCAGTCCCCTTGTCCCCATTCCCCAATCCACCCCCTTCAGCCCCCCAATCCCTTCCACACCTCCCCAGCCCTCCTGTCCCTAGTCTCCACTCCAGCCCCCCATCCAGTCCCCACTCCAGCCCTTCATAGTCCCTCGCCACACCTCCTCCTCTGACAGACAGACAGACAGACAGATTCCCTGGCCAGGCAGACTCTCACCCCCCCCCCAACTCCTGGCTAGAGGCTGATTCTTCCTGCAACTGGGCTTCCCAGACTCCTCCACAGCTGCCAGGCATGGGCAGGAGGAGAGTGGTGCTCTGTGATGATGTCATAACTATGTGTCTGCCCCTTCTGGGAGAGTTCTGACCCCCTGGCAATGCGAAGCAGCCCACTGGGGAGTGGCATCAGTCTGTGGGCATGGTGGGGAAGGTGGAGTAGAGGGTGGAGAGGGTGCATGGCTTGGGCAGGCAAACAGGGGAACACACAGGAATGCTGCCTTCTGGCTGCTGATTCTATTTTTAGGGGCCCCAGAACCCTGGCCCCTAAAATGGTGGACGCCAGAACAGCGTTCCGGTGTATTTCCCCTTACTTTAACCCCTGCTTAGAGCCACCTCTTTTCTCTGTCTCACTTCTACTCAACCAGCATGCACTCTCAGCATGCACAAATTTGCATGCGCTGTGAAGGAAGCATCCCAAAGGGTTGGCCAACAAAAATAGATTACTAGTTGTGTGGGACTAAAATGAACCAGACAAACATTGGATCAGTGTAGAACAGGAAGACTTTCACTACTCTGTGGACTTTTTAATCTTCTGCAAAACATTAAAGCTCTTCAGATAGGTGCACACCCATGTCCTGATTCAGTGCTCTCTGTACAGGACACAGTCAGTCCTGTTTACCACAGTTAGAAATAACACATCTTTTCAAGGAATCTGGACACTAGTTAGACTCAGGACAGTTATCTAAGAGTGGAAGATTCTTGGCTATACATATCTTCAGAAGTAGTTCAGACCTTGCAAATAAAATTGTTTGAAACATAAACCTAACTAAAAAACAGCTTTGGCCATAATATACTTTATGGACAGCTGCAAATACATTGGAATCAGGGCAACCCAACAACATACACTGAAGCTGCCACAGAGAGAGGAAAACATTATGCCACCTTGTGCCAGTGAGGCTCCTCGTGGTACAGGGATATTTCTCTGAAAGAGCCATGCAGTGACTCCAACAACACCCCCTCTTTGGGATTCCCCGAAGGGCAGCAGTTGTAACTCTCCTGTGAGTTCCTTGTATGGGAGACACCAAACCAGGGCCCTCCTCGGTCACTCTTCATACCCCTCCTGGTCAGAATCATGCTTTCGGGAGTCGCACTCACCCCTCTGCCACTTGCAGGTGCAAATATTTCTGAGACTTTATGACACTGAAACCTCACTTGCTCCCCCCCTAATAAATATCCTGTCTTGGAGGCCCTTCTATGAGAGTTTTGTCCAGCAGAAGACAGCAAACACTTTACAAGAATCTGGCCCTTTAACTGTAAACTGTATTAGCTAAGCAGGTGTTCATTTAAAAATATGCTGCATTTTGAAGACATGTGGACTAACCCACAGCTAACAAGGGTGCCAGATGGGGTATGGGAATTTTTATAGCATGGAAAATTATTCAGTAAGGATTTGGATGGGGGCAACAAACTTATTTCACACAGGTCATTAAACAACCATCAGCTGGTTAGAACTGTCAGTCCTTACTAGCCCACGCCAGAGTTACTAGCGAATCAGAGGTAAAATGCTAGTACCAAATAGGAGTGCCCCAAAGGCTTCACATGCCAAAAAAAAAAAAAAAAAAAAAGGAGAAAAGCACTGTCCAATGCCCCAAACTGCCTAACAAAGGAAAAGTAACTACTAGGTGAAGGACCAGATCCTCAGCTGATGCAAATTGGCATAGTTCTATTGACCTTTATTCACACTACCTAAGGATCTGGCCTAATGTGTTTGAAATGAAACAGAAAACTCATGATTTCCTTAGCGAATGATTTCCTTAGTGAATAAACTCATGATTTCTTTAGTGAATGATTTCCTTAGCATATAAACTCATGATTTCCTTAGTCAATGATTCTGAAGGTAATATTTGGAAGCTTTCAACTTTTATTCCATTTTATCATTCTAGAGAATTTGTACTTCACTGATGCAAACTTTTGGAAGAAGTGAAAAATTAAGCAAGCTGCATTTACAACAGACATGAACAATCAACAAGCAAAAAGGAACATAAACGGCAGTGAAGGGCAACATTACTAAGGAAAACAAACAAGGAATCCTGTGGCCATTTTAAAGACTAATATATTTATCATATGAGCTTTCATGGGAGAAAATCCCACTTCATCAGACACATTGGGATTTTCTCCCATGACAGCTCATGCAATAAATATATCTGTTAGTCTTTACAAGGGCCACAGGACTTATTTGTTTTGCTGAACTAGACCAGTGTTTCCCAACCTAGTCTCTGCCGTGGCACACCTTGATACTTCTAGTTAATTTGAGGTACATCCCCATATACTCGCTGAATGAACTCATGAATATCCATGAGCCAATCCAGAACTCTAAGTAGTTTTTCAAAAAATTCCATGGCACACCTGCTCAGGCTTGAGGACACAGCTGTGTGCCACAGCACACTGGTTGGGAAACACTGAACTAGACTAACATGGCTATCTCTTTGGAATTTGTCTATTGAGGAGAACATGCAAGGAAAGAAAACTGTGTTGCTCTGTAGTAATGGCAAAGTAAAAGCTCCCACAGTAGTCCTGGGTTTTATGTCTGTTTTCTACAAATGCTCAAACTGGAAAAAAATAAAATCAAAACCAAGACTAAGTAAATAGCAACAAGTAGCTAGTGAAATCTATTTGGGGCTAGTGTAAAAAAGGCTACTGATCTTAATTTAGTTTTGTTTGTCCACAATCATGAGGTCCCTTCCAGCCCTATGATTTGATTTGATTTGATTTGATTTGAACTCCATCACAGCTGGCACTCATTCTAGCAGTGTCAGAAGAGAGGCCAGGAAATGACTAGGGAAGGGATAGTTTTACTATAGCTACCTATGCTATATGCTGTTAGGCAAAAGGCCCAGTTACAAGACTGGACCCCAGAGGTTATGGTCTTTATTTAACATTATCTCAAGCATACCCTATGCTTCTAAGTGCTATTGTTGTTATAACTGCTCCTTTCTTCTCTTTGATCTATCAAGCAAAAATAGCAACAAAACCCTCCATGTGACTTTCTCTTCCACGGTTGTTGTACATCTAATCCCTGACACAAATTAACTGTCCTTCCTGAGATGAAAGAGCAATTCAAACATGTCAACATGGGGCTTTTGTCAGAGGCGCCAGAGTTTTTGCACTAAGCCATGCCACACAGATTCACAGGAGGAGCTGCCATCAAATACTCTATGCTATAGAATGTAGGTCTGCACCTCGGTCTGTAAAACTAGGTCACACAAACCATATTTCCTCCTTAGGTATAATTTTACATCTGCACAGTCAGATACTTATATGTAACTTCACACTGTAAGTTTGTACGGATAAATGGGGGGAAAGTGCCTTTTCCAGTAATTAAGCCTTGCAAGTAAGCTCTGTCTGCAATAACCTACTTGGCACGTCTCACTGTATGCACAAAAGTAAGCCAAAGAGAAAACAGATCTAATAGAGATAACCCTAATATTAGCTGGAGTAAAGACTGAAGGTAGGTCATAAAGTTACTTATATTAAACTATGAATCCTCTGATGAGCTGTGCTTTTGTTTTTAGTAAGAAGCTGCTATCTATCCATGTTACCATTTTACATTCTATTGTGCTATCTTAGCACCTTCCACATAAAACCATTAGCAATAACCAAGGTTTGATCCACACTAAAAGCTTAGGTCAACCTAGCTACTGTGCTCTGGGTGTGGAAAAGCCACAACCCTGCACAAAATAGTTAAGCCCCAGTGTAGGCTTTGTCTCAATTAAACTAGGTTTTTAAAAGGAATTGTTTGTTATTTCATTTGTGCCTTTGAAGTATTAGTGTAAGACATACGCAACTCAAACAAAATATGTAATGTGCCATATTCCTATTCATAAATAAGCCAAACTGCACTATACAGGTATGTGCAGTGCTTTCATATTAAAATTAATAAAGCAAAGAGGTGTGGTAGCTATTTTAAATGGTTATTTAAAGCCTTCTTTTCTCTGCCAAGAACTAAGATAAATACCAATCAAATATCTCCTCAAGGAAAGCTGTAACACATTTTGGGCAAACATGGAAAATATTTTTGCTAATGAGAACAAGTTCTACAACAGTTTCTCACTGTTTTCCTTGTTCTACAGGAGGAATGCTGTCCATGGCATTTCAACTTCAGGCTGGCCAGCTGTTAAAATTTTATTTTTCTTAGAAAGAATGATTCATAAGTCTAGCAAAGATCAGAGCACCTAGAGCCAACTACTTGAGTGTTCACTGAAAGGCAATACAAAAAGAAAATCGCTTGTTGTTACAAATCCAGCCTTACAAGCCCAGGAAGGTAGCCAATAGATCCTGCTTGCTATAGTGCCACAGAAAACTACAGAAGAAAATTGGTGCTATGCGGAAGATTGGCAAAAGATCTCCAAACAGCATAATGAGGTTTGGTTCTTTACAATGGGTTTTTTAGCCATGCCTCCTGTGGTTTGTCATAACATCATTTTTTCATGGAAGCAGATGGCATGGTACATGTCAGTTTACTATGCCTCTCTTTCACAGATTTTTTTTCACTTCCTTCTGTACTTTTTTAGTCAAAATAGGGACCATATGGCCTGTTGTGAAAATGCTACTGTAAATATACAACTATTTATAAGCTATTGACATGGAGTGGGAAAGCACACCTTAAGAACACAGCTAAAAACAGGAGCATTGTGTAGGATTTTAAATTATTTACTTACTATTGCATTCTGATGTACGATGAATAATTAAACAGTAGCTGATTTCATGTGGGCTTCCTAACTGCACTCATTTTGCTGTTGCTGAAAAACAGTGTCTAATCAATGCTGGTAGGAAGAGCTTGGATTGCAACCATCCTGAGGTCATTTACTCAATTAACTAGTTTCATACTGGACCCATGTGCCCACTACTTTTCTGCATCTGAGACGTGCATGATACAAGTCATTGATAAAGAATGTTACTTGGTAAAAGAACAGGTAAGAGAAGATGGCTTTATGTCAGTGTGACAGGCTCTGACTCCAAGCGCCCCCTTCTGGCCCAAGGGGCAATATGCCCCTTGTTGAGTGGTCTCTGAAAGTCAATTGCTCACTTATGGGGTCAAGTGCACATTTGAGACCCACACCTCTGAGGTATTAGACACATAAAGGAAAATGTTTAACTCAAAACAGGAATTTTGACCCGTCTTTTGCAGAATGGTGCCAGGGCTTGTCCTCATGCAGCTAGTTCCTTTAGTCAGTTCTCCTGGCTCCAATCCCCACGTGCCCTGGGAAGCTTGTCCAAGTAGCAAGCTATTTCCAGCACTTGGTGGAAACCAGGCTTTCAGCCCCAAACTGAGCTCAGCCTCTCTTTCTAACTATCCACCCTACACCTGAGAGTTAATGGAATTAAGCTTCTCAACATCTCTAAGATGTGAATATTACTAGCCTCATTTTAAGCTGAAGGAGCAAAAGCACAGGAAGACCCCACAGCTGCACCCACTGAATCCGGAGTGAAGGCACTCAGACTGGATTTTCCTAAGCTCAGCTCCTGTTCAAACACCGAAATAAGAGCTGGTTTATCAAAGATGTTCACCATTAAAGCCAACTGGGACAGTGACGGTCAGATTTTTGAGAGACCTCAGTGCTCAGCATAGCGAGCCTGCTGGAAATTCTAGCCACTTATTTTTGGTGCCTGAACAGGAACTTTTGAAATCTAACCTGAAGATCACACAGGAGGCCTGTGACAGAGCCTGGCTCCTGATGTCCAATCACAAAACTAGTCTTCCTGTACATTATCATAAAGACCTATTTTCCTTATTTTTGCTCTGAAAAATAATATTCTATAAATTTGAAAGCATACAACTGAACCAGAGCTTTTTATTTATAATTTTCTCTGCTTTCTGGCGTGTATCACTGCCATCCAGATCTATAATGAGATTTGCTTTTCATCTTGATTATTAGGATAAATTCTGGATTATTGGATATGATTTACACAGATCACAGATAACAAGACTAAGCAGGTCATGTATATAGGACAGCATAATAAATCATGAACAAAATTTTTTGTATTGCCCTATCCATTCTCTCCTCCATGTTCAGAAAGTACATTGTCGCTTGCCAATCTCTGACCTCAGGATTATCTGACAGCTCACTAAAGCAATGGCCTTCCTACACCCTGCTTTTTTTTGGCACAGAATGTTCGGAGAGCAGCCTATGAATATATTTTTATTGTCCAGCTTTTCTTTGGAATTATTTTCATCAGTTTCAATTGTAGCAAGATGTGGTTCTCCAGCTGCATATACTAGTCCTCTAATATTAAGAAGTAGGAATGATTTACATATAGTAGTAAAACAAGTTAAGAAAAGGTTGAGAGAAAAATCAGTCTTGTGATTAAGGCACTGAACAGAGATTTTGAAGAACTCATCTCAATTACTCTCTGTGTCTCCTTAGGTAAGTCGTTTAATCTGTGCCTCTTTCCAATCTATAAAAATGACAATAATCATTCTTCCTTTGTCTACATTGTCTGCTGAAATTGTAAAATCTTTGAAGCAGGAATTGTCTCTTATTACTTATATGCACAACATCTTACACAATGAAGTGCTGACTTCATATGAGGATTCAAGGTGCTACTGTACTGACAAAGATAAAATGGCTATGTCCACACTTACAAAATTAATTCAAAGTAGTTAATTTGAAATAACTACTTTGAATTTAAATTGAAGTTATTTTGAATTAACACTACTTTGAAGTTATTATTTCGAATTAGGAGTCCAGTGAAGACTCTCTAATTCAAAATAAAGTGGGCTTTATTAATTTGAAGTAGAGTCTTTGCTAGACTGTCTTGTTCAAAATAGGTGAAGGCAGGCAAAAGATAGGGAAATTAGTTCAAATTAAGCCTATTCTGTGGCATAAAATGGCTTAATTTGAACTAATGGCTGTGAAGTAAGTAATACTTCAAAGTAAAAGGAAGTTTTATTATATTGAATTAGCAGTTCCTTATTTTGAATTAAGAAACCACTTAATTTGATATAATAAAATGCCTCCTTGGCCGGGAATAAGTTATTTCGAATTAAGACTCCTTAATTTGAAATAACTTGGAAGTGTAGACATAGCCATTGTCTATGTCTACACCTAAAATCTTAGTTCAGACTTGGTTAGTCCGAACTAAGTAGTTGGTGTAAGGTAGGCTTAGAAGCTGAGCCTCACAGCTTCTAAGGGGGAGCATCAAATCTGCATGGGTCCTGTATTTGCATGAATACAAAGAGCACAATTAGGTATTAGCTTACTAGGTTCAGGGCATAGTGAGTAATGGCATTTGGGGCTAATCTGATCACAAATCTGTTAATATCTATAATTCTACTGAGGGAAAATGAAATACTTTCTTGTTGTGAATTGCTACTCTCTGTTTCAAATCTGTCTGGGTTAGTTAAAGGGTAAAAACTACCCTTAGTTGAAAAGAGATTTGTAGGAAAGGCAACCACATGTTTCAGCCTGAAAGAAGTTGAAGACAGAGGTGGGGGTTTGATGCTATCTTTGCCTTACTTTCTATTGCCTTCTCTGTTTAATTATAAATTTGGCTAGAATTCTGAAGCCTTTGTTATTTAAATAGAGATAGTTGTTTACAGCTACTTGAAGTTAAGTGCTGAGAGAGCAAGAACAAACTCTCTCTCTGAACTGAAATCACTGAAAAGGAGCAGCAGATGGTGAGAGTGGCAAGCTGGGTGGTGTGAGTGACCAGTGGGTGGAGTCAGCAGACAGTGGGCAGAGCTAAGGGATGGTGCTATTGAATGGAGTGAGTGGCCAGTAGATGGTGCTGGCAGACAGCTGGCATGAAAGACACTCCCTATGTACCCTAGGTTTGGTTGGGAGCCTAGTTAGCACTGATTCCCCAGATCAGTGCCAGTTTTGCCATTAAGTTTTATATGTTCTGTTATGTGGTAAGGATTTGTTGGGAACTTTGCTGTGTACTGATTTGCTAGATCAGCACTGATTTCTGTTATTTGGCCTTTTACGCTCTGTTTTACTACTATTAAAAGTTCTGTTTACTACACTCAGACTCATGCTTGTGAGTGGGGAAGCCTTAACCTTCTGGAGTGCCCAGGGAACAGTGCAGGATTTCCCAGAAATCTGGGTGAAGGTTCAAGCCGGTTGGTGGTACTACATTATTGGGAAACCCCTAGGTATAGAACCCGGCCCTTGTTCTGCCAGCCTGCCTGGGCAGAAGGGTTACATTTGAAAGTTAGTTTGAACTAAGTGCTTTTTTTCAGTTTGAACTAACTTTTAGTTCAAACTAGCTGTGCTTTTTTTTAGTCCAAACTAACTTTTTAGTTCAAACTAAAAAAGCATGGTTAGTTTAAACTAAAAGTTTTTTTTTAACTAAAAAACATGCTTAGTTCAAACTAACCACTAATTCAAATGTATTTAGTTTGAACTAGCATGTCTCCATTGGGCTAGCTCGAACTAAATATGTAAATTAGTTTGAACTAAGTGGTTAGTTTGAACTAACCAGCTGAACTAACTAGCTCAAACTAAGCTTTGTTTAGTTCAAATTAAACTTTTGAGTTCGAACTAGGCAAAGCCTAGTGTAGACAGGGTTCAAATTAGTTAGAATTAAGGATCTTTAATTTGAACTAATTTGCTCGTGTAGACATAGCCTATCAGACTACTTTAAATGTAGTTCTTAATACTTTTAATTATCAGTGAAATTATTAAATTATTTTAGTGTTTTTATTTTTAAGTTTCAAGTTAATAAGACTACTCACACAAGTAAAGTTATACATGTACTTAAATGCCTGCAAGATCAAGAACCAATTACACAGAAAAAACAGTTAAACTGATTATATCCCAAAGACTGTCAAATACATAAAATCAACATTAAAATAGAGAGAGAACTTTTTTCTATGATCGCTTTCAGGAATAGAAACCATTGGTGCTATTATAAGGCAAAGATTTTTTCACAATTATTTTTAGTAAAAGTCATGGGTAGTAAACAAAAATTCACAGAACTTTGGCCTGTCCCTGACTTTTACTAAAAATAACCATAGCAAAATGGGTCTGATGGTGATGAGAGCCAAGCCCTGCTGCAAGATGGAAGACAGAAGTAGAGAGCAGTGGGTCAAGCACCCCTGCCCTGGAGGCTCAGTGGTTCACCACAGGACCGCCTGGTCCCTTGCAGCAGCTCAGAGCTGTAGAGGTGCCCACTTGCAATCTGCAGGGACCAGCTGAGCTCTGGGTTCCCCCCACCAACCATAGCAACAGGGAGCTGTCGATCTTGGAGCCCTAAGATCCTCCTGCTGCCTCTACTGGCTCAGAGCTACAGGGTTCCAGTTTGAAGCTCTGGGTTCCCGCTGCTGCACTTGATGACTGGGAGCTGTAGGGTCCCAGCTTGGAGTACTGGGCTCCCCTCACAGCAGCTCCAAGCCATGGGGCTCTGCTGCCCACTCAGGCTGACAGCACGGGGGTCCCAACAGTGGCTGAGCACTGGGTATCCTCACAGCTGCTGAGAGCTGATGCCCCTCTCCCTCCAACCCCAGAGAGCTCTGGGACCACCTGAGATCTGCGCAGACCTCAGAAACACTCCAAAAGTCAAGTGAGGGGGTCCCCTCTGCCCCGCAGCCCAGGGAATGTGCCAGGAGCCAGGGGAGTATTCCCCGCAGCCTGGCTAGTGGAGCTCTAGCCAGCCTAGGGGTTGCTTCCCCCAGCAATGGCAAGGACATTGCAGCCAGGCACAGGGGGCGGGTCTTCTCCCCACTACCTGGCCAGTGCTTCAAAAACCGGGCACATGGAGTCCCTTTCCCACTGCTTGACTTCCTTGCCATCCAGCATGCAGAGGGCCTTCCTCCACCTCCCAGCTAATGCTAGGGAAGCCAGTGCGGACCGTCCCTTCCCCGCCCCCCTGGCTTTCCCTGCAGCCCAGCCAGTTCGAGGGAAGCCAGGCACATGGGGATCCCTTCCTGCGTGCCCAGCCAGCTGAAAGGGAAATGGGTGCATGGGGATCCATTCCCCTGCATGCCTGGCCAGCTGCAGGGGAAGCAGGGCATGTGGGGATCCCTTCCTCCTCTCCCCCTGAAGTGCTTGGGGAGCAGGGCATGCAGGGATCCCTTTCCCATCACCAGTTTCCTTGCTGGATGCCAGGCACGCAGGGTCCTTTCATCTGCCGACTGGCTACGTCTGGGGGAGCCAGGTGTGTGGGGTCCGTTCCCTGTCGCTTGGCTTTCTCCACAGCCTGGCCAGTGGGGGAGAAGCTGGGCATGCAGGGACCCTGTTCCCTGCTGCCCTGGCCAGTGCTTGTGGAGCTGGGCGTGCAGGGGTACTTTTTCCCCCATGGCTGGCTGAGCCCAAGGCTGCAGCCAGTCTTGGGAGATGCCCGCCCGCCCACGAGAGCCCAGAGCCGGTGGGGGATGATTTTGCCCTGCCACTGGCTCTCCTGGGAAGGCCAGGCAGGGGATTGGGTGACAACATGGCCCTGCCAGGGGGCCATGTTACCACACTTCCCAGGGTGCCCCTCTCCTAAATCGAACTAGCAAGTCCAGTCCCTGGACATGCTAGTTTGATTTGGTTTTAAAATCATGGTTAGTTCAAACTAACCGCTAGTTTGAACTTATTTAGTTCGAACTAGCATGACTACATCATTCTAGTTTGAAATAAGTTCAAACCAAACAATTAGTTTGAACTTAGCAGTTAGTTTGAACTTACCATTTGAACTTACTAGTTCAAACTAAGGTTTCCTTAGTTCAAACTAAAAAATTTTTTAGTTCAAATTAGGCAAAGCCTAGTGTAGATGAAGTTCAAATTAGTCCAGATTGCCACAAGACTCCTTGTTTGTTCTACTAGACTCGTTTGCCTATCACTCTTGTAGCAACTAATTATGTGCTGCCATCTACTGACTATATATATTACTGCCGATCTGTGGCTTTAAAAAATGTCATTCATACAGGCCTGACTTTTGGGCTATGGCTACACTAGGAAAAGTTAGTTTGAATTTGTTAATTCGAACTAATAAGTTCGAGTTTAGTTTGAACTTCACTCAAACATATTAATTCAAATTAACAAAGTGGACTAATTGGACTTAACGTTAAGTTGAATTAGTCCACTTTGTTAATTTGAACTACTGTCCTTAATTTGAATTTATTAAATTTGAACTAAAGGTTAATCCTAGTCTACACTGTTCTGAGTTTGAATTAAGGATCAAACTAAGGGTTTAATTAGAACTAACTGGGAGGTCTTACTAATTTGAACTAAGCTTTCATTAGTTTGAATTAAGGAATTCCTTAATTTGAATCAGGACCATAACTACAGCAGGGCAAATGGCGCAAATACCCAGGCACCGAATTTTAGAGGGCACCAAGGAAGGGACCCCACTGGGGGACCTGGGTGTTGAGGAAGCCGGCCAGCAGGCTGGCAGCGAAAACATCCCAGTAGGAAAGCAGCCCACCAGGGGACCCTGCCAACCAGCAGGGAAAGGAGCCGCTGGGGTCCTTGCCGACTGGCGGGGAGGCACCCTGCTGGGGAATCTGGCCAGCTGGGGGACTCCTGCTGGTGGCATGGTCCAGATCAGGCACCGGGGGCATCTGGGGCTATTGCCCTGGGCCCCAACCTTTCTAGATACAGCCCTGATTCAAACTAATGAAAGTAGAGTAGGCAGGTACTAAGTTAGTTTGAATTAAGCCTCCTTAATATGAACTAACTTGCAAGAGTAGACATAACTTTGGAGCCCTAAAATCAGTGGGAGGTTTGCGAGAGCAAGGACTGCAGGCCTGGGCACACACTTTATTTTTGTAAGAAATATTAGTAAAACAAACAGCTGAAATTTCTCTATAGTCTGTATGGTTTTTTAATTAGGTCACCTGGATGAAAACATTGAGTCATAGGAGCTTACCTACAAGGAGTCTTGTGGCACTTTTAGGGTATGTTCACACACACTTCTTATTTCAAAACAACAGAGGTTATTTCGAAATAAGAAATGCCATGTTCACACGATGTACGGTTGTTTCGAAACAACGGTGGTGTTTCAAAACAACTTAAACCCCATTCCCTTTCGAAACAACGTTGTTTTGAAAGGAGTTGTTTTGAAACAACCCCGTTGGGACATGTTGTTTTGGAACAAAGTGTTCTGAAACAACATTTGACCCTCAGCACCCTGGCCAGGGAACCCCCAGCACCCTGGCCAGGGTGCTGAGGGCTGTCCCTCCGCCCCAAAAAGGGGGGCTCCAGCCCCCAGGGGGGGGGGGTGAGCCACTGCGGGCGGCTCAACCCCCACCCGGGTTGCCCCCCAAACCCCGCCGTGGGGTTGAGGGCGCCCGGCTCAGCCTGCCACTGCAGGGCCCAGGGTGAGCACGGCCCCAGGATTCCCTGGTGCCCTGTTCCTGCCGGGGGCAGGGGTGGGGGGAGAACCGCTCCTGCTGGCCCCTGCAGCGGCAGGCTGAGCCAGGCGCCCCCAACCCCACGGCGGGGTTTGGGGGCAGCCTGGGCGGGGGGGGCTGCAGCCCCCTCTCTGGGGTTGAAGGGTGAGCCGCGGCAGCGATGGCAGTGTGGACATGCTATGTCGTTTACCGCTTTTGTGTTATTTCGAGGACTTTTTTTTATTTCGACATAACTTGTTTTGAAATAACGCGTTATTTCAAAACAGCTTGTTTCAAAATGTCTTGTTTCGAAACAAGCCCTCTGTGTGTGAACATAGTCTTAAAGACTAGCAAATTTATTTATCATATGAGCTTTCATGGGAGAAACTCCTACATTGTCAGATGCCACATTCAAGCATCTGACAAAGTGAGATTTTCTCCCATGACAGCTCATGTGATAAATAAATTTATTAGTCTTCAAAAGCGCCACAAGACTTCTTGTTTGTTTTGCTGAACTAGACTGACACAGCTATCTCTTCGGAACTTGTCAACATGCTTGGAGCTTACCTGTCCTTCATATAATTCAGATGTCATACCTGTCTGATAATTAGCTTTTGTCCAGTTTTATCATTATGAAAATGAATGTTGTTACAAAAGATTTATTCAGCAATCTCTTTAACTAGTAACATAGTATTGCAGTTTAATTATATATACTCTTTATTTTGTAACAAAGTCAAGCCAGATGGCTATAGAAGAGTGATTGAGGGTAGGTTTGTCAGCTCTAGACTGCTGAAGGCCCTGTTCCCAGCAGGAAGAGGGGAAACAGCTGCTGGGCAATCAGGGGCTCCTGGGCCCAATTAAGCAAGAACAGTGCTCGGGTTTGTGGTGCCCCCCTGCAGTGGAGCTACACCGGCGCAGACGAGTGACATCGTCAGGGGAGCACAACGGTGCTGTCGCCTTTTGGCGCTCCTCAAATGTTGGTGTCCCCCTGCAACGCTTACCAGGTTGCACCAGCCCTGCAATTAAGGGCTGCTCCAGACCCAATAAAAGTGACACCTCCACCAGCACACAACTGGGAGATGAGATGAGATTTGATTTGATTTGTCTCAGTGTCAGCTGGCCCAAGCCAGAGCAGCCCCAGAGAATAACCATCCCAGTAGCTGCAGCCACAGCCTAAGCTCACCCTTTCCCCTCGTCAAGCACTAGCAGACCTGACTGACCCTCCTCACAGGCAGGGAGGCTACAGCAGTAAAGATCTGACCTAGAGACCTTCCCAAAGGAAAGGCCCAGAGCCAGATACTCCAGCACCCTGCCTCTGGGTGGCCTACCAACGGAGTGCTGAGAAAGCCCAGGCTAAGGTCAGTGGGTCTGCAGTACCTATGGGGAGAAGAGAGCTTGTCCAGGTGGCCAATTTACACTAGGGCTACTATGGCAGGGAGGATGGATGTTACATGGCATGTTCTGGGGGAGTGCTCAGCCGCAATTTATATACATTATTATTAGAAGTTATACTGCATTTTTAGATTTTTGTAACTCAGGTGTGATAGTTTTTCTTTGCTGAAATATGCAACTAAATTAAAGTGTTTGCCACACAGAAAATTAAGACTGATCATTATGATTTGTTCTAACTGGAGTGGTAGCAACCACTACTGGTTGAGGTGAAATAAATGCTTGCATTTGAACACCCTCATTCTAATCACTTATAACCTGCTGAAGCTTTCCCCTATTTACCTATTGGAACAATTTACTGACAGTTGTAGTGTATTCTCAATCACTGACAATTTTTAACTCGAGTGGTTTTTTTTTTTCTAAAATATCTTTCTAGGAATTATTTTGGGGAAGTCCTATGGTCTGTCCTATACAGGAGGTTAGACTAGATCAGTGTTTCCCAACCAGCATGCTGTGACACACAGGTGTGCTGGCAGGTCTGAGCAAGTGTGCCACAAATTTTTTTTGAAGAACTACTCAAAGAGCTCAGGATTGGATAACTGGCTCATGATAGTCATGTGTTTATTTGGAAACTATATGGTGGTGTGCCTCAAATCATTTAAAGGTAGCGAGGTGTGCCAGGGCAGAGAAAATGTTGGGAACCACTGGACTAGATCACAGTGGCCATTTTCAGCCTTGGAATCTGTGAATCTACCAGGAATAAAGTTTCTAAACCTCTCCTCTGGCTGAAGGTTAGGGGCAGATCTAATGGGTGGCCGAATTTGACAAATACCGTCTGGGCCTCCATCAGGTCTGCCTCAGACACATATGTTCATCTTCAACCACAATTTTTGGGATAAACGGAGGAATCGCTAGTTGATAGTGTATGTTCTATCTTACACAAGACATCCAACTGAATTATCATAATAACCTCTTATGAGTTTAAAATCTATTAAATTGCTGGTGTCATGTTTGTTTCTCTGCAAATACTATCTGTATCTTTCCACGGCTTCTAGATCATCTCAACTGTTAGGTGATCATTTTTCAGGCGCTCTATTAGAAAATTGTCTGGCTTAATGAATGAGTTTCTAACCATTCATCCTGTCCTTTATTTTGAGAAAATGCAATGAAATGCATTTCCAAGGAGCAATGGTGATTGACACTTTTTTTTTTTTTACAATTCTTTTGGATTCCTAGCAATTTATCTGGCAGAAATATGCAAAATGATTTTAGCAAAAACATATCTTTGAATCTCAATTTTTAATTTTCAAAAAATTTCAATTACTTTTAAAGTTGACTAAAGCCAAGTAATTAATCTCAGGAAATATTTGCTAACATTTGTTGGCAAACTTTCCAACTTTCTCTAGTGGAATTAATTTAGTAATTTCCTCCAAATCATTGCTTCAAGAAGCTGTATGTGTTAACTTGGACTACACTGCTGTGATTAGATGCAAAGAACTACTTTTAAAACAGGCTGGCTGATGTGGAAACACTGCACTATTGCTGTCTCTATTGGTGTATTTAATCCAGTGATTTAAACCGATAAGGTAGCTGCAACCTCTGTATTTGGTATCCTGTTTGTAAAATGGCCCTACTGGTAATACTTAGTGCTTTCATATTACTTCAGCTGTAGATCCAAAAGGATCTGAGAAAAAGATCAGTAGGCCAAGTAAGTCACCCAGGGGCACTGTTATGTGTGGGTCCAGATGGGCTGGTGGCCAGGGCCCACCCACCTGGAAATGAGGCCTATCCATTGCAGAGCCTGGCAGTGGCGTGAATGTCAGTGCTGTGGCTGCAGGACCACTCAGGGTATCTCCACACATACGGTTTATATCAAAATAACACTGGTTTTTTCAATGTAAAAAATGGAAGGTCCACACAACATTTCCTTATTTCAAAATGAGGAGGTGTCTCATTTCAATATAAGGAAAGTTATATCGATATAGTAAAATCTAGTATTATGTCGATATGATGGTTAAATCAAAATTGTTATTTCGAAATAACACAGTGCAGACATGTTATTTCGATTTAACTTTTAAATCAATTTAACGGTTTTTGCCCTTCTCCTTCCCAGGTGCCTTCCTTTTTCTATATAGTGGGTGGGAGCATGGCCCTTCTAGGGGGCTGTGTTTCCGCACTTCCCATGGTGCCTCTCTTCTAAATCAAAATAGCAAGTCCTGTCCATGGACCAGAGGCGGTGCTGGGGCGGGGAGGGACAGGGGACACGGGCCCAGCCCCTGCCCCCCAGCCAGAAGGCCCCATCCCCAGCCAGAAGGCCCCGCCCCCTGGCCAGGGATAGGGCCGGGGGGGTCACGCTGCCACGGGCAGCTAGGCTGCGGTGCGGCCTGGCCAGAAGCAGCCGCTGGAGGCCGGTCCCACACGCCCGTGGGCAGCCAGGCCCCTGATCCTCGGCCGGGGACGGGGTTGCCGTGGCTGCCAGCAGCCAGGCCCCGGATCCCCGGCTGGGGATGGGGCCAGGGGCCCCAGATCCCCCGCCTGGGATCTGGGGCCTGGCTGCCGGCAGCTGTGGCGGCCCCGTCCCCGGCCGGGGATCGGGGGCCCGGCCTCCAGCGGCTGCTTCTGGCCAGGCCCCAATGCAGCCTCGCCGCCCGCGGTGGTGTGGCCTCCCCCTGGCCCTATCCCTGGCCAGGGGCGGGGCCTGCTGGGAGGTCAGCCGGGCCCTGGATCCCCAGCCAGGGACAGGGCCACTGCAACTGCAGCCGTGGCCAGCCAGGGATCGGGCCCTGGATCCCCGGCCCGATTGTGCTGGAGATCCAGGCCGCTGGTGTTGGGACCCAGGGCACGTGCCCCGGCGTGCCCAATGCCAGCGACGCCCTTGCCATGGATGTGCTATTTCAAGTTTAGTTTCTAGTGGGGACCTCTTAAATCAATTTAACTTAAATCGATTTAATGATTTTTATATTGATTTTATTAAATCAATATAAGTTACATCAATCTGACTGTGTAAGCGTGGACATAGCCTCAGTGCCTCTGCTCCACCTACAGCTGTAGCTGCCAGCTGATGGGTGGTTCAGCAGCCATTTCAGTGAAGTTCACACCACTACCAGGTGCTGTGGTGGGCATGGGGCCATAACTAGGGTAAGATGACTGGGGCAAAGCCCCAGGCACTGAATTTTAGAGGTTGCTGCACGGCTGGCAGCTGCAGCCCATACCTGGCCCTGAAGGGACATTCCTTTGGGTTCCAGGCTGGGGCTGGGGCTGCGGGAGTTTAAAATCACCCGCCCTGCCCCTGAGCATGCTCAGATGCATGCTTGGGTGGGGGGAAGAAGCCCCACACAGCCAGTGCAGCACAGGCCCAGGGACCATGCCTCGGCCAGGTAAGGGAGCCCTTCCACGGGCAGGGACCTGGATCTGTCCCCAGCCACCTCTGGAAGGCAGCAGAGAGCCCCAGCTGCTGCCAGAAGGCAGCTGGGGCTGGATCCAGCTCCCTGCCACCTTCCAGCAACAGCCGGGGACAGATCCAGCTCTCTGCCACCTTACAGAGACAGCCTTCTGGCAGCAGCTGGGGATGGATCGGGCTCTGGGCCGGATCAGTAAAGGGAGTATTTGGGGCTGCTTGCCCTGGGCACCAGAACTCCTAGTTCTGGCACTGGGTAGGTGGGCCTCATAGTGCCACCTCTCTCCCTTCCTCTTCTTCCTCCCACAGCTCCACTTGTTACCTAGCAAATGGAGCAGCTTCCAGTCACAGAAGGAAGATGCCTTTGGCCAGCTCACCCTGCAGATTCAGGGGCCCAGCCAGAAAACGGAGACTGGCTACACTCCTGAAGTCACCTCATATTATAGTGAGTTTAAGCACACCTATTTGAAATAGTTTTTTTCTTGGAGGAACTGTAATCTAGCAGCTGAGAGAAAAAGTCTGTCACAAGATATGGGTTCTGTTCCAGGATTCTGCCCCAAATTTCATGCAACCTTGAGCTTATCCATCTTCATACCATATAACATATAATAATGACTATATATGTTTGCTAAGCAGTAACACAGCTTTATAATTTATTAAAACTTTATCATACTTCCTACTTCATAGTCTATTTTATCTAACTGTATCTCTAGCACACAGCTGTGGATTATAGGGAGACACATCTATTATGTCTATTAGAAAATTATTTTATTTTTCTTTTCCTTTCATTGCTTTTCTAATTCCGTATGACAAATTAATTCATAGCCATTCTGTCACCCTGCCTGTTTCATGTCCATATGAGGCTGTTAGGAGTAGGGCTGGCTCAAGGGCCTGTGGCTCCCTGAGCCAGCTTCTGATTCTGTGCCCCCCAGTAGGGGGAGCGAGGGAGCGGGACCTGGCCTCCACTCTGGGCCAGCTCACCCTGCCCCAAGGGTGGGTAACAGCCAGCCCAGGGTGGAGCTGACCAGCCCAGAGGTTGGGTTTCACTGTCCCACTCCTCCCCTAGGCCAGCTATTCCCCCCCTAGGGGCCATGAGGGCCAGACCATAGGCAGGACGAGTGAGCGGAGTCTGTCCCATGGGCTAGCTCGCTCCACCCCTGGGGAGGAGTGGCTGGCTCAGGGGAGGGACAGGAGAGCGGGGTCCGGCTTCTGGGCCGACCCTGGTTACCCCACCTCTGGCACCCCTAAGCATCAGCACTCCAAGCCTGTATAGGTAGAGCTGACCCTGGGTAGGAGGGTTAGTAAGGAGGCAAGGTGTGCAGTGTTTTGAGTGTGCTGATGACAACAAACTGTATATCTCCATCTCATCTAACTCAGACAGTGTGGTTCAGCACCTGAGGACATCTAGTTCAGAGACTAGGGAATGGATGACAGCAAGCTACCTGAAGTGTGGCTCAGACAAGACTGATGATAGTTGAAGGTGGAGGACCAATTGGAGGAGATGGTGAAGGTCATATGAGTCGCTTTGATTGAGCAAGTATGTCCACCATTTTTTAATAGGATTCAAGACTTAGAGGTCATTTTAGATCTCCAGCTGCTGTTCAACAATTATATTACAGAGACTCAGTCCATTTTTTTTACCATTTGCATCTCTCTAGGAAGTTGCAGCCTTTCCTTTTGGATGTGGACCTGGCCATTATTACCCATGCTTTTACTATTTAGATTAGACTGTTGCAATGCGCTCTACATGGGGCTATGCTGAGACTGACGCTGGTGCAGAATGCATGAGCTCACTTTTTGAGGAGGATGTCTTCTGGGAATGTATGACACCAGTGCCCCCAGATTGGGTGCTGCCATAGCGGTGGGGGGAGCCACATGAGTGGGCAACCCCTGGCTCCTGAGGGCCTTAATCCAGCCTGGTTCCCCTGCCTTCGCTACCTAGCTCCAGTAGCCTGGCCAGGAGTGGGAGAATGCAAGAGAAACTCAGCAGCAGTTCTTCTAAGCATCTGATGAAGTAGGATGTTCTTCCACAAAAGCTCATGCAATAAATAAATTTGTTAGTCTTTAATTGCCACAGGACTTCTTGTTTGTTCAACAGCAGCAGTGTTGAGAAACTCTGGCAGGCAGCAGCAAAGAAAACAACAAGCAAGAAAAAAAGAAGTGGCAGCTGCTGGTGCTTCCTTCAGCCACACTCATGAGCTTATCTCCACTGGCTCCTCTAAGCAGCCTTGCCCCAAGCCTTTGTCCAGGCCAAGCCCAGACAGCAGAGTATTCAACACCTATACCATCCTGCCCTAGCATGGAGAAATTTTTGAGACACCCCTCCCCTCTGCTAATTGGCCTGGGCATTAGTCTGCCACTGGGCTGCTAGAACCTTGGATATATATCCTTTTTGTCACTTTAAACCTAAATAATCAAACTATTAATAATTTTAAGCAGGACAGCAAAGATTCACAAAATGAAACATCAATTACTGTTGGAAAATATTCTAGAGAACACATTTAAATGAATTCAATTATTTATGTATTTATTTATTTGCTTGCTTGCTTGCTTACTTACTCATTACCCATGAGAGAATAAACAATCAAGAAATGCCTTGAGTCCCACAACTGTAGTCCCCAATACTGGAAACAACTGTGGCCGTGCTTCATTTTTATGCACAGCAATTAGCCCTAGTAATTTCAGTGGAACTCTTGGCAGGAATGTTGTTACTCCGAGAGACGACCCAGGGCCTGGGCCTAGGCTCCGCCCCCTGGGCACCAGCCCCGCCCCCTTGCTCCAATCTGGAGGTGGGCCCTGGGCTCCTGCCACTGCCAGCCTGGCCCCTGATTCCTGGCTGGGGACTGGGCTGGGAGAGACAGTGGCTGCCACAGGGTGACCCAGACCTAGATACCCAGCTGGTGACCAGGCTGGGAGGGCAGGGGGTACCCCAGACATTCAGGGCACTGAAGCTGGGACGCGGGACATGTGCCCCATGTGTCAGGCGCCAGTGACACCCCTGACTCTTGGTGTTTAAAATGAAATACATGCATATATTTTTATAGGATCAGGGCCACATTCAGGATGAATACAGTGTTTCATTTACAATCCTTGTATCCACATAGGCTCTCCATAAAGCCAAATACACATGCAAAGAAGCAGCCAAATATCTTTTTATGAATTTAGGAGGCCTGTTGAAATATTTTTGAATCATTGCCAAAAATTATTTACTAACCAGACAAATGTATGGCCTATATTAAGTGGATTATATTTTTAATTAAATAGAGTGTATATTTAGATCTTGTTAAAGAGGGGACTCATCATTAGCCACTAAAAACATACTACTGATGATATAAACCACTGTTTGTTTTAATAATGCCCTCATGTAAATCTGCTATTACTGCCAGGAATATGAGTTGTTAGATTACTAACAGCTCTTCACTTTGCATTGGACCGTTAGCCAACAATTTCACGGTTAAACCAACACAGAGTCCTGTGGCACTTCAAAACTAACAAATGTATTTATTGCATGAGCTTTTGTTTTGAAGATGCTTTGAAGATGAAGTGGGATTTTCTCCCTCAAAAGCTCATACAATCAATAAATTTGTTAATTTTTAAATGCCACACGCCTCCTTGTTTGTTTTGCTGAACTAGACTAACACGGCTACCTCTTTAGAATTTCACTATTGAATCTAACACTATTATTGGATATTTGGTTTTGAATTAGTGCCAACAAGCTATAACAATACAATTGAGTTTTGCTTCAGTAAATTTGTTGATATCCAAAGTTCATCATCAGTATAAAGTATCTGAATATAAAAGTATAGTAAAATAAAGAGGTAACTGTCTAGTAAAAGGAAAGCTGGTTTTGGCTTTGGTATAATTCATATGAACTCCTATGTAAACATGTTTATGTATGACTTTAACAACTTTTATCTAAAAGCATTACCAGATTTTGGCTTCACTCTAACCATTAGTAGGTTTGCCTATTATGACTGGGATTTGGTCCTATATATGCTGAAATTATTGTACATTTATTTAAAGGGGCCTACTTAACTTGCAAGCTAATACATTTAAAGAAATATATGTTAAAAGTTAAAACTTTCAGGCATTACACCTACTCATCACTCTCACAGATAGTGGTTGTGTAATCAATAATTGCATTTTCCTGTTGCTTAGGATTTTTTAAATTATATTTTTTCCTCTGTTTTGTGTTAAAGACTCACATAAATAACAGAAGAAACTGATTCACTGAATGTACAGAAGAAACAGTAGATTAGACAAAAATATGATTAGACAAAAACAGGCCTGTCAAATATGCAATCAAGCTAAACAAAATAAATACTCTAGAATCGCTCACAGTTGTTATGACTTCTGCAGCTCAACCAGTGCTATCAACACTGAAAGTTGAGCCCCTCCTGGCATACTTCCTGCAAAGTTTTGTAAGCTGCCTTAGAACAGGACTACATGGTAAAGTGGTTAAAATTCCAATGACTGCTATTTGCATTACAGCTCCTGCCATTGCTAGCTGATGGAGTTATAAGTAAAGTTTCACAGCTGGTGCAATTACAAGAGCAAGACATTTTTTATGAAAAAAGGCTAGCAGAGGCAAGAGATCTAAAAAGTGAAGGATTCATGAGCCAATGACTTCACATAAATGAATATTGAGGTAGGGAGGGATTTTTAGTTCAACTATTTAAACTTCATTTTTTATCAGCCCCATTAATTTGCATTGACTAAATACTATTTTGGGGGGAAAAAAAAGTCTTTGCAAAAGATTCAGCATTCCCAACCTTTCAAACAAAGTATGAAAGGGGCCCCTGCAGCAAAACCATGAAAGGCCAAATTTAACTTTCCTAGCATTTTTAAGGAAATAAAAATCAGGAAAAAAATAAAGAAACCATTCTGGCTTCCTTTATACATCATAAAGATACAAAAAGGAGCAGAAACGTAATTTTAAACAGTCTGTTGTGCATCAGCTTTTAGAGTCTAAAATTCATGCACTCAGATGAACAAAATAATATTGATTCTAAAGACATACATATTATAAAATTATATTACAGTGTTGCAATATTTTACATTCATAGTTTAAAACATCATAACATTTCTACAAGATGTTATGTTTTGGTCCATCATAGTAAAAAGGGGATGTGTGTTTGATAAGGAAGCAATATGTCCATTTTAAAAGTATGTTCATATAGGAGATAGCTGCATCCAAATTTTTAGCAATTCCATCTCAAAGGTCCAAAACAGAGGTAAAAGTTTGAGACTCCAGCTGATGTAACTCATGCCATAAAAAAAAAAAAGGGGGGGGGTGTTATTCATAGTCAACATCCTAACAACTGTTATCATCCAGGTGGCTTCATAAAGGATTGATTGCACAGGGCTCCATCACCTCCACTATAACCTATGAACTAGACATACTTACCGGAAGTTTATTACCTGGACTTTATCTCTAATAAAGACATGGGCTACAAAATTACTGCTTTAGCAAATTAACTGCCTTAGCCAATTGAATTATTTTAAAATTCAACAGTAAGTGGAAATCTCTCTATCTACCACTAATCAAGTAGTACCCAACTTGAAAAGGACACATTTCTACATCAAAAAGAACACAACTTCTTAGCTGAAACACAGTTTTTTCTACCAGGTTCTGTTAATGTGAGTTTGCCATTATTCTGTTAGGCAAGTATTGCTTTTCTTTGATGCCACCAAGAGGAATGTTAATGAACTAATGTTTCAGTTCATTCCAGAATAAACTATGGTAAATCAACTGACTGAATCTCCAACAGGTATAAATTGTGATCAGACACAAAAAAATTTTCAAGTGAGTAGGAAATTGGGGCGTCAAAGGTTGGTCCTTGCCGAGGTGCATTTTATAAATGTGAATAAATATAAAATGGATAAATATATGAAAATGGGGGGAAAGACTGCAGAATATTCCTCTTTAGGAAACCAGTGCTTTTTTGTTCATAATTTGCATACTGTGTGCACATTTTGACCATTAGTGTTAAAAACTCTGGGCATTTCCACTTTAGTGGTTGTAATTTTAGTATTGTAAATGAATGTAACGTCTCATAGCTTAGTGCTAAAATAACATTAAAGTGCTAATGAGGATTCCTTTTGAAATAACTGGAGAATGGTGTCTCCAAGATGAGGTAACACCCATCCCATTTCTTCCTGAGGAGACAACACAGTTACACAACATAAGTTATAGCCAATTATCTCACATCCTGTTTCCTCTGTGCCCTAAAGACAGGAAACCTTTTCTTTTCCATGATATTCAACCTTTTTATTAATAACATATTTGATTTCTATACTGTCTTTCATCCCAAAGGAATCAGAACTACATCCATTCAGCACAACTGCAATGTGGCCATTAACTAGCCTGGAGGAGATTAAAAAAAAATAAAAAGAAGAAGAAAGAAATGTTGTCCAAGGACACTACAGGCTCCTAATCATGTGAAAAGCATTATATAAAAGGATCTTTGCTACCCACAAAGAGCAGAGGGAGTCTCATTTTTGATGCTCTGGTCTAAGAGCATCCCACACAGTTTGTCTACTTTGAATAAATGAAGGACTGCCAGGAACTGATGCTGGAATTCTAAGAAATCTAGGTATTATGAACCTGAAACTTCCCTTAGCTGACCTGATTGCTTATTCAAAATTGTCCACTAAAGTGCAGTTGTACTTCCTTTGAAAAGCAACATGTTAAATAGTATTGTGGGGCTTGATTCAGTCTTGTTTTTCAAGTTCCAAAAGGATTGCTGTATTAGGCTAGTTCAGCAAAACAAGTAAGGGGTCTGGTGGCACTTTTAAAGATTAGTAAATTTATTTATACATGAACTTTCATGGGAGAAAATCCCATTTCATCAGATGCTTTGAAGATCGGGGAACTTACAGAGTGGGAGGAAAATAGATGCAGGGAAATGTGAGTCATGGGACCAGGTCATATATCAGGTCACACACTGTGACAGTGTGACTTGATCTCATGACTTACATTTCCCTGCATTTATTTTCCTCCCATTCTGTAAGCTCCCCTGTCTTCAAAGTGTCTGATTAATGGTGGGTTACTTACTAGTAACAGTCCTTCTTTGAGCTGGGCTGCTCGCATCATTCAGTTACAGGTGCCTACGTGCCTCAGTGCACAATGGCTCGGAAAGTCTTCAGCCTTAGCCTGTCAGGTCAGGGCACATGGCCAACGCCCCCTCTGTGCTGCAACCATGACAATATAGGTGACCATGACCCTGACCCTCCCAGCCCCTTATACCTTCACCAACTCCATTAGCGGGGATGGTGGGAGGGATCTGAATGTATGTGAGCAGCCCATCTTGGAGAAGGACAGTTACTAGTTGTAGTAACCCTTGGGGAGGAAGGGGTTAACACTCTGGTCAGTGAGTCCCAGGACAGCCAATAGGAACGAAGCACAGGTTTTGGAATGGGAACAGCAGCCTGGCCTGGGCCTGTTTGGATGCAGCAGAGCTCCTGGGAGGATCAGGAAGAGGCCAGAGGGGCCTGTGGAAGAATCCAGCAACATCCTTACCAGAGATAAGTTAAGTTTGGTACTGACCAGGCGTGAGTAGAACAGGGAATGTTTATTTAGATGCGGTCAGGGTATTTTCTTTGTTTTTGGCTTGTTTTTTGGATTTCTCTGTGCTGAGCACATGTAACCCCCCCCCACTACCCTGTAACTACCTAAGTTAATTCCCAGAGAAGCAACTCTCTGTGTTTATTATCTGTTCTTTTTGATTAAAGATTTTACCTTTTAAGTAAGTTCTGGTTCTGTTCCTGGTAGGGCAAGAGGTTTGTGTGCATGTGCCTTGGACTGCACAGGCAGCTACTAGAGGGAACCCTGTTCCAGCTCCAGCTTATATTGCAGCTGGGGTCCAGTCACTTTCCTGAAGGAGGAATAAACAGGATTGCAAGTACCTCACAGGGAGGAATTCCCAAGTGCACCTTCCTGGGTCTCAAGAGGTTTTTTGCATTTGGGTGGTGGCAGCGATACCACTCCAAGGCCAGGAATTGGAGGCCTTGGAGACTTCTAAGAGCAGGCTTTAAGGCCAGTGGCTTTTAAGGCCTGTTGCAGGCCCCCACCTTCTGCACTCAGAGTGCCAGAGTGGGGAAAAAGTCTTGACACTAGTAAGTAACCCACTGTTGTTCTTCGAGTGCTGCTCACATCATTCAGGTGACTGCTAGCCATATGTAGTGCATTGTGAAGGTATGCACTGATGACCATGTAGCCTTGCAGATCTCTTGGATTGGGACCTTGGTGAGGAAGGCCATTGATGAAGCCTGGGCCCTGGTAGAATGAGCCCTGACAGTCCCAGGAAGGGGCGTATGTGACCTTCTATAGCAGTCTTTGATACAGTTTGCTATCCATTTGGAATGCACTGTGAGGACACTGGAAGACACCTTTTGTGTTCAGTGACTGCCACAAAGAGTTGGGAGCAGGAGTGTCGCTGCCCTGGGAAAGGACCTGGGGCACTGGCCCAGCCCCCGCACCACCCAGAGACCATGCCCCCTGGCTGCAGGCCACGCCCCCAGCCGGAGACGGGGACAGGAGCAGCAGCCGCAGCTGTGGGTGGCTGAGCTCTGGATCTCTAGCCCAATCGGGCTGGAGACTGCGAGAGGCAAGGCCCCGCCAGACCCCGGGGCACTGGCACTGGAATGCGGGGCACAGGCCCCATGTGCCCAGCACCAGCAACGCCCCTGGTTGGGAGGTCTTGTGGAACGGATGCATGCACTTGATGTATGTTAGAAGCACCCTTTGCACATCCAGAGTGTGCCGGCTCCTCTGGTTCTCCATAACCTGAGGGTCTGGAAAAAAGACTGGCAAGCAAATATCCTGATTGAGGTGAAAAGGAAAAACTACCTTAGGGAGGAAGAAGGGGTGTGGTTGCAGTACCACTTTATCAGGAAAGAACCTCATATATGGGAGTTCTGAGGAAATGGCCTTCAACTCTGAGACCCTTCTAGCTGAGGTGATTGCTACTAAAAAGGCTACCTTCCAGGCAAGGACCAGTAAGGTACATGAGTCCAAGGGTTCATACAGAGGGTGCAAGGGTGCATGGAGCACCACATTCAGGTCCCAAGGAGGAACGGGTTCATGGGGTTGTAGGAAGTCTTTCGAACCCTTCAGGAACCTAGTGGAAGTAGGGTGGGAGAAAACAGGGACACCATCCACCTTTTAGTGGAGGGCTGAGATCACTGCTAGGTGTACTCTCAGTGAGGAATGGGAGGCTGTGTTCACACAGCCCTCTTATTTCGAAACAACAGAGGTTGTTTCGAAATAAGATTTAGGCTGTTCACACGATGCACGGTTGTTTCAAAACAACGCCGTTGTTTCAAAACAAGTTAAACCCCATGCGGGGACAAAACAACGTTGTTTCGAAATGATTGTTTCGAAACAACGCCGTGCGAACATGTTGTTTTGAAACAATGGTGACTTGTTTCAAAATAACTGTTGCCTGAACCTGCTATTTCACTTTTAGCTTTTTTCCTTATTTCGAATTAACAAACTGTTAATTTGAATTAAGTTATTTCAAAATAAGGCGTTATTTCGATACAGGTTGTTTCGAAACAACCATATCAAAATAACCCCCTGTGTGTGAACACAGCCGGAGAGACCTTTGTCTCTAAGGTCTAGCAGATAATCAAGGTTTAGGTGTAAAGGAACTAGCGTAAGGTTCACTCCTTTACCTCAAGCCCAGCTGGAAACCATTCCCATTTGGCTATATAGGTGGACCTGGTGGACGGTCTTCTAGTACTAACCAGGACCTTCCTAACCATGTCCGAGCAGAGCCTTTCCTGCTCACTGAGCCAAAGAGTCTCCAGGTTGTCAGATGCAGGTGACCTTGGTTCAGGTGCCACAGGCACCCTGAGCCTTGTGTCAGGAGGTCCACCCACAGGGGGAGGCAGAGTGGGGCCTCTGTGGACAGGTCCTGCAGGAGAAAGAACCAGTGTCATCTGGGCCAGTCTGGAGCTATCAATACCATGTTTGCTCCATCCATCTTGATCTTCAGAAGGACCCTGTGTATCAACGGGACCAGTGGGAAGGCATACATAAGACGGCCTGACCAAGTGATGAGGAACGCATCGGTAAGCAACCCCTCCTCCTGACACCTGAGGGAGCAAAATTGCTGATGCTTGCAGTTCTAATGTAATGCAAACAGGTCCACTTGGGGTGTTCCCCGTTTGTCTATCAGGCAGGGGCGTCGCTGGCGCTGGCACCCTGGGGCACGTGCCCCGAGTCCCAGAGCCAGTGCCCCAGATCTCCGGCTCAATCGGGCTGGGGATCCAGGGCCCGGCTGGCTGCCTGGCCAGCCCCACCCCCTGGCCAGGGATAGGGCCAGGTGGGGCAGTGCCGCCGCGGGCAGCTAGGCCGCGGTGGGGCCGGGCCAGAAGTGGCTGCAGGAGGCTGGGTGCTGTGCCACCGTGGCCGTGGGCAGCCAGGGCCCTGGATCCACAGCTGGGGATCCAGGGCTTGGCCAGCGGCCCGCAGCCATGGTGGCCCTGTCCCCCACCAGGGGTCTGGGGCCCAGCCGCCCACAACCACGGCAGCCCCATCCCCAGCCGGGGATCAGGGGTCTGGCTGCTCGTGGCCGCGGCCACAGGCACAGGCCTGGCCTCCTGCGGCCATTTCTGGCCCCACTCTGCCTGGCCCTATCCATTGCCAGGGAGTGGGGCCTGCTGGCTGGGGGAGTGGCCTGCTGGCTGGGGGGTGGGGTCTGGGCCGGTGCCCCGGGTCCCTCCCCATCCCAGCGATGCCCCTGCTACCAGGTGAGAGAACATCATACTGTGGAGCGACCACTCATGATTTGCTGGGGGTTTTCTGCTGAGTAAGTCTGCCAGCCCGTTGTCCACTCCCGGTAGGTGTGCTGCCACTGGAGTAAATTGTATTTCAGAGCTAATTCCCAGAGTTTGCATGCTTCCTTGCAGAGAGCTGGGGAGTGGACACCCCCTTGCTGGTTTGTATAGAACATGGCTGCAGTGTTGTCTGTTAGAACCTGGACTGACCTGCCTTGCATCCTGTCCAGAAAAATCATGCAAGCCAATCTGATGGCCCACAGTTCCTTCATATTTATGTGAAGAAGGGTGTTTGCATGAGACCAAAGTCCCTGGGTGGAAAGCCCCCCTGAAACGTGGGTCCCCCACCCCGAATCCGAGGCATTGGTTATCAGTGTCACTGTAGGTGTTAGCATTTTGAAGAGAATTCCCCCTATGGCAAACCAGGGGTCCTTCCAGATCTGTAGTGCCCCCAGGATATCTCGGGGAACTGACAGTACCTTGGACAGGGCGTCTCTCCGGGGGTGGAACACAGTGGAGAACCAGACCTAGAAGGGCCTCATTCTCAGGCATGCTGTCCGTATCACAGAGGTGGAGACTGCCATGTGCCCAAGCAGCTGTAGGCAGCGATGGGTTGTGGTCACTTGATCCTCCTGCAGCTCTGTAATGATGGTGCAGATGGACTGAAGTCTTGAGGGGGCAGGGAAGCCCTCCCTTTGCAAGCATCTAAGAGAGCTCCTATGAACTCTATGCTTTGGGATGGGCAGATTTTTTACTTTTTTTGATTTATGCAGAGACCCAAGTACCCGCTCAGGTGAGTTACAGCTCTGACATTGAGCTCTACCTGAGCTCTTGATTCCCCATGTATTAACCAATTGTCTAGGAGGGGTAGATCTTTATGCCCTGCTGGTGCAGGAATGCAGAGACCGGTGCCATGCATTTTGGGAACACCCTGGGTGCCAGAGAGAGCCCAAGGGAGAGTGATGTGAACTGGAAGTGATTTCCCCCCACAATGAACCTTAGGTACCTTCTGTGAGAGGGGCGTATTGCTATGTGAAAATAAGCATCTTTTAGATCGAGGGCTGCCAGGGCTGGCGCTGGGGATTGTGGCACCCCCCTGCAGCAGAACGGCACCAGTGCAGATGAGTGATGTCATCAGGGGAGCGCCACAGCGCTGTCCCCTTTTGGCGCTCTTCAAATGCCAGCGCCCCCCTGCAATGCAGGGCCTGCTTACCGCCTAGTGCCGGCCCTGAGGGCTGCGAACCAATCCCTGGGAGACAGAAATGGGACGATCTGTAACGGAAACCATGCAGAACTTTATGTTCCTTATGTGTTTGTTTAAGGCTCTGAGATCTAGAATGGGTCTTAGGTCCCCTTTGGGTTTGGGGACCAGAAAGTATTGAGAATAGAACCTTTTTCTCCCCTCAGGCTTTGGGACCCTCTCTATGGCCCCGAGGGAGAGGAGCTTGTCGCATTCCATCTCGAGCAAGCGATCTATTTCCCAGTTCCCGAGGTCCGGGTGAGGGGGCGGTCTTCTGACTCAAGAAGTTGACCAAAACTTATGCAATACCCTTCCGAGACCATCTCAAAGGCCCACTGGTCGCTTGTGATGTCGGCCCAGTGGTATGTGAAGCGGTGTAGGCAGTTGGCAAAGGTTGGGGTCAAGGTTGTGGGTTCACTGCCCTTGGAGTAACCGTCAAAAGTGCTGCTTCCTCCCCATTGTGGTCAGTACCCTGACCCCACCTCCTGGACTGTGAGGTGTGGGGTTTTCTATCCTTGCTCGAGCGGGCCTTGTCCTTATCCAAGTCCCCAAGTTGTTGTTGGGGGTATTGGTAGGATTGAGAAAAAGAACTCTGCATCTGGAGTTGCTGCTTTGACTGCTGTAGCTGCTGTTGCACGAGCTGATGAGGTTTCAAAGAGCATCGGGCTGATTGCAGGGTGTACATTTCCAGCGATCTGAGGGTGGCTCTTGAGTCCTTCATGCCATGCAGCTTAACATCTGTGGACTCAGCAAAGAGGTCAGGGCCTTCAAACAGTAGGTCCTGAATCATAAGCTGCTTTTGTGGGAACAGGCCCGAGCCCTGAAGCCAGGTGGAGCGGCACATCACCACGGCGGATGCCATGGTATGTGAGGCTGTGTCCGATGCATCCCAGGTAGACATCAGAACATCCTTGGAGGCCAAGGCCCCTTCTTCAACTATCTCCTCATAATCTCTGAGGCGGTCCTTGGGGATAAGGTCATGAAACTCCTCCATGGCTCTCCAGAGGTTGAAGATGTATCTCACCATAAGGGCTTGGTGATTCTGGATATGCAGCTGTAGGGCTGCGGTGGCATAGATCTTTCTGCCGAGTAAGTTGAACTTTTTGGCTTCTTTATTCTTGGAAGCAGAGCCCGGTTGGCCCTGTCTCTCTTTCTGGTTAACTGCATCCACCATCAGGGATCCCGGGTAGGGTGTTGGAAAAGGAATGCACACTTGTCTGAGGGGACATGATACTTGCAATCCACTGCTTTTGACAGCAGCGGAATTGAAGAGGGGGTCTGCCATCGCGCCTTAGCGATTCTGTACACCCCTTCATGAAGGGGAACAGATACCTTGGATGGTGGGGCAGCGTCCCGGACATCAAAGAGGGGGTCAGTTTCCTCTTGGACCACTCCTAGTTCTATGGTCAAGTTTGCTGCCACATGGCAGAGTAAATCCTGTTGCGTGTGGGAGTCGTCCTTATAAGTGAGGGGCCTTTGGAAGATGTGCTCGTCTGGGAAGGACGACGAAGGGGCCCAAGATCTACTAAATTGTGTAGAGTCTGGGTCGGGCTCATCATTGGAAATATCTGAGGAGTCCGGAGACTGGGGTGGAGACGGTACCAAATGGTACCACGAAGTTGTTATCATCGGCTATTGTGTCTAGCCATTCGTGTGACCAGTCGTTGAAAGAATCTCTGATTGTGGTACAGCGTGGAGAAGAGCAGCCCCTGCCCACCTGGGAAGCCTTGGTGGCACGGGAGGAACCGGGCCGCGGTGCCTGTACCAGAGTTGACAGGGCCATCTTCATCCTTGGCACTGGTGTTGTGGAGCATTTTCAATGATGCTTACCCTCCTGTTCTCCGGTACCAGAAATGGTTTTTGGAGAATCAAGGGAATGGATGGGGGCCGGAGATGACAAAGAGGACAAGCTGGACCTCCATCTCCCAGACCCTCGGAGCACAGTACCAAGGGCTCACAGGACAGGTGCTGATAGGAGTGACCATCAGAGTGATCATTGGTATCATTTAGCTATGCCGAGTGGGGGCTTAACGGTACCAGACTTGAGGGCGGTACCAATTCTTCTGTTGACTGCTTTCTCAGTGCAGGAGCCAGCTTACTCTTTGACCTGGCTTTCTCAGCCAGTACCAGAGCCGGGTCTTGAAACAGAGCCTGTGCCATTGCTAGGGCTTGCAGTGTTGATGGTACTGAAAAGAGTCCTGGTCCCAGCTCACAAGAGGGGGAATGCAGGGATGGAGGCGAAGGGTGCTGTCGCAGTACCGAAGATGATGCCAACCACGGATTTGAGCTCTGAGCCGGGGTTGGTGTCGGGTGGGCTCTGGTGCAGGAGTTGCCCGGGGTGCCGGGGGAGCACTAGTGTCTCAGGTGGCATCAGACATGGGCGTGTGGTCCTCCGTGAGAGTGTGTAAGCACCGTTCTCTGTCCTTGCAACTCCTACCTTTAAAGGACTGGCAAACAGAGCAATTCACCATGAGGTGTGACTCACTAAGGCACGTAAGGCATTTCTTGTGAGGATTGTTGAATGGAAAAGCTTTGGAACATGCCAGACATGGTTTATAGCCCAGCATTTTAATTTTTGAACAAAAGAGTGACATGCACTTGCTTACGCAAGTTTTTGGCTGATCTGAAACTGTTGCTGAGGGCTGAAAAGGGAACTGGGAGGGTTAGGGTCATGGTCACCTATATAGCCAGGGTCGTGGCACAGAGGGGACACCTGTAACTGAATTATGTGAGCAATGCTCGAAGAAGAAGTGTGATTTTCTGCCACAAAAGCTCATGCAATAAATAAATTTGTTAGTCTTTAAGTGCCACAGGACTGCTACCTTGTCTTGTTTTTCAGTTACCCCATATCAAATTTATTTAGCTTGCAAGGCAAACACTGCTTTTTCCAACTGCCACTCTTACAAACTTTCCCAAGAAACTGACAGTCAGGCTAGATTCTTTCCCTCACATGCATTATCACAAGCAAGAAAGGTCTTGTAGACCATAACCTTCTCTCAGTTACATCTGTGAAGCTGCATTAGTATATAGATACATCATGCTATAGCAATGGGTATCTAAGATAGACATGACAGAGAGCGAGAGGTTTTGAATTTGAGCTAATATTCTACTGCTAAAGCAGAATCCCATGCAGCCTGTTTGAGGTCAGCAACAAGGGGATGCACTGTAGCAAACCTGAACACTTGTCCTCTTAAACAACAGTAGGAAGTAGATTGTGTTGGATAAAAATGGAGCTGACAATAATTCTGACCGAATGGCCAAATAAGGGCTACTTACTGAGTGACAGCCTAAGTGAATTTCAGAACTAACCTTTCAACTTGCTGTCTGGGAAGTCTGTGCTTATGGATAGAGCAGGGGAGAATGAGTGGTGTTATTTTTATACTTCTATTATTTGGGAAAGAGAAGGGATTTTGAAATAAGTTATTTGCACATATAAAGTGGACAGTTAGGTGCCCAGTTTTTTAAATTGTGCAGCGCAAAATGTTCATGTACAGGATTAAGGGCCAGACTGAGACTGGCTGTTGTTTCTGATAAGACAGTTCTATTTCCAACCAATAACTAAAGATTCAGAATGCTAAAAAAAGGTTATACTGAAGCAACACTGATAACTGTGCATTTCTGTGGTGGACAGAGTGAAAAGGTTCCTTCCTGAACCTCAGAAGCAATCATGTTATGGGTGATGATTTGCTACCTTTAGCTGTGCTACAAATGTCATACCAGCACTTAGCCCCCTTTAAATCTCAGACATAATATCTGACTTGGTGATTTCCTGCAGGAGTGAGTTCCAGAGAGGCACTTATCTGTCAAGACCTAAAATAGCAGACCATTATTCATATATCTGAGGATTCGAGGGCTATGTTTGTTGTGATTTTGGTGAGAAGGTTGGTTGGCAAGGAAAAAAGTCAATTATGATACTCTAGAGCAGTGGTTCCCAACCTGTGGGCAGTGGAGCCCTGGGGGGCTGCAGAGCAGCTCCAGGGGGTCCACGGACAGGCAGGGAGCTGGGGCTGGAAGTGCCGGGGTCTCTGGTTGCCATGGAGACCCAGGCTTCTGGCCAGCCTGCAGGGAGCTTCCCCCAGGCTGGGAATTTTTAAAACTCCCACCCTGAGCATGCAAAGCATGCTCAGAGTAGGCTGCAGGGCATCCAGGTGCCCCAGCTCCAGGGGCCAGGTAATGGGGGAAAGGGACCTCGGGGGGGCTTGGGGAGAGGAAGTAGGGGGGAGGGGGGCCATGGCCATGGCGGCCCGGGAGAGGGGGGCCATGGCGGCCCGGGAGAGGGGGTCCACGGCCATGGTGGCTCCCAGCTCCCCAGGCAGGGGGAGGTGGGCCACAGCTGCAGCAGCTCCCAGCTCCCCAGGCGGGGAAAGGGGCCATGGCTGCGGCAGCCCGGGGGAGGGGGGCCATGGTCGGTGGCTCCCAGCCCAGGGGGCCATGGCTGCGGCAACTCCCGGCCCAGGGGAAGAGGCCATGGCTGCGGCAGCCCCCAGCTCCCCAGGTAGGGGGAGGCGGGCCACAGTTGCAGTGGCTCCCAGCTCCCCAGGCTGGGGGAAGGGGCCATGACTGTGGCCGCTCCCCAACCTGGGGGAAGGGGCCATGGTCGTGGCGGATCCCAGCCCAGGGGAGGGGGGCCATGGCCACAGGGAGCAGTGGGCCACATTCTGCACCCACACAGGCTGCATGGAGTGGCGGCGCCACATCCACCCAGGGGGGCCGTGGACTCCCTTCCCCCTGCAAAGGGGGTCTGCAGCTTTCAAAAAGTTGGGAACCTCTGCTCTAGAGTGCTGTTGTAAACTCAAGTTAATAGTCTGAAATGATGATGAAAAATGTGTTATCATTTCGTATTCTTGTCTGAAGTTTCTGAAAGTACTTGTACAGTTTGATGGTGCAATTGTAACACATCTCACTGCCAGCCTGGTAACCAAGGTTGGTAAGAGAGCACCAAATAATCAATACAGCTGATAGTCTTGGAGATGCTGAGTTCTCCACTTATACATGGCTTCAGCAGAGTTGTATCAACTGCAGTGATGAATTGGGTCTTGATCTCTGGGATGGGTGCAGAAAATAAAAGATTTTCCAAAGTATTACTTCCTGGTTGATCCTAGGAATAGTGTTGTCAGCATGCTACAGATGTTAAATCAGATTCTACTGTGCTCCGCTTCCACTAAGCACATGAGATGGCTCTACTTAACTCTGCATCCTAGTGCAGATTACAGTGAATTGGAAGCTCTCTAATTTATACTAAAAGACTAGCCTTGTACAGCCAGAGCACAATGCACTTTAGCTACTGTTCTTCTCCATCCCTGACATGATTCTCTGTGACTCAGGACTTCTGAATGCCTATTGGCAGCAGGTATAGGTGGCCATATAATTTTATAGGGCTTTCCTCGGTTGGAAATATACATAAGAGTTCCCTAAAGGGTAGCAGGTGAGGTCTTTGCCCAGAGCCAATAGCCCCACTGGTCATCTAAATCACAGCAAAATGTATATATGGGTAATAGTTTAGTTATGTTTCTGTGCTGAAAATTATGTTCTGAAGACATGTAACAAGGAGGTGGCAAACTTCAAACATACTCTTGACAGGCAGGTGACGTATGAGCTGCATAGCTCCCTGTCTGTGTTGTCTGCTGCACAATGAAGGTATATTGCAGGATTGCCAACCTGACATTTTACTTTTTACTGACATGACTATCTCAGCTTGAGTTCTTTTACTGACACTGTAAGCTTTTTACTGGCATCACTAAAAACATCATAAACTATGCAATAATGTTACAATATTATAATCCTATCATAATGTCAGCAGCAGAGGAAAGGTAGGGCTGCCAGACTGGAGAGATGGGAAAAGTAGTCAGAGAAATGAGGCAAGGGGCAGGAGGATAAAGGCAGGAATGCTGGGTCAAGGAGCAGTGAGGAACGATGAGGAAGGCTCTGGGGAGGAATGGCAGGGAGCCTGCCACAGGCAGAATAGGTGGCTGCAGGCACAATGGTAGGGGACATCTGTAAAGAGGCACGGGGCCCCAGGTGAATCGCCCTCTGCAGGGCCCCCACTCACCCTCCTGGCACTGGGGAGCAGGGCCAGCTGGCCCAGGGGAAGGGCAGCCCCTCCTCTCGCTGTCCGAAGCCAGAGACCAGGTGAGCTGGCAAAAAGCAGTAGCCTGATTCAGCACTGCCAGTCTGCCCCCAGCCACACGTGCTGCTTTTGGCTCTGTGCCAGAGCAGTGGGGAGGGGGGCAGGAAGCAGTGTGGCCAGGGGGGCAGTGGTATGGGCCCCATGCTGGCTCCCACCCCCTCCCCGCTGCGCCGGCACAGAGCCAAAAGCTGCACATGTGGCCGGGAGTGGACCGGCAGCGTTGAACCAGGCCACCGCTTTTGACTAGCTTGCCTGGTCCCTGGCATGGGGGGAGGGCGTCAGCGGTGTGGGGCCCTGGGCGGCTGCCCCTCTTGCCTTCCCATAGGGATGGCCCTGGCAATGGCACATACACACACACACACGCATGCATGCACACAAGCACATACCTCAGGGAGCACAGAGGGGCCTGCTAAGTGTAGAGTTTTAAGGGAGATCATAATCCAGTAAGGAGGACAGCATATTCAGAGCTGTATAAGAAGTCTTTATTGAAAGAGAACTGAGAAAGAGAGAGGAGACAGACAGGTTTTCCTAGCACCTAAACAACTCTCCCATTTATCACTATGGCAACCCCAATGACCCTAGGTAGTCCAAAACACCACATATTCCTCCCCATCTAATGAACGGTTGGTCCAGGGAGGCTGAAGGCATTGAAGGGGTGGCTGCAGCAGGAGAGACAGAAATAGTAGTTTCATGCTCTGATGTTGTATCATCAGTAAGGGTGAAGTCAGATATGTCTGCTGGAGATGCATCTTCTGGGTGGATATGATGGAGAAGCAGCTGATCTACATGCCGTCGCCAAACTAGGCCACTCTCTTTCTGGACAGAGTAGGAAACAGGTCCTGTCTGGGCAATGACCGTTGCTGGGACCCATTTAGCTCCTGAAGCATAGTTTCATGCAAGAACTGGCTGTCCAATACTGAAGGTGCGGCCCTTTGTTCTTGGTGAATGTCTGCTGACCTGGTCCTGCTGTTGGCGTTGAACCACTTGCCCTGTGTCTCGTGGTTTCAACAAATCAAAGCAAGAGCACAACTGCCGTCCCATCATAAGAAAAGCTGGAGATGCCTCAGTTATAGCCTGCGGAGTGTTTCTGTAGGACAACAAGAAGTTGTCCAGACGCTTCTGAAGAGGTGAACGTCCCTTTGCAGATTTTAGAGCTTGCTTCATAGTCTGTACAAACCTTTCAGCAAGTCCATTGGTGGAAGGATGATATGGTGCTGACCTGATGTGATGTATTCCATTGGCCTTCATAAAAGTTTCAAAATCCTGAGAAACGAATTGTGGTCCATTGTCACTCATCAGCTGTTCTGGAAGACCGTAACAACTAAAAAAGCCACGCAGGGTCTGAATAGTGGCTTCCGTAGTAGTGAACTGCATTACCGAGGCTTCTGGCCATTTTGAATGGGCATCCACAGCAATTAAAAACATACATCCTTCAAATGGGCCAGTAAAATCAACATGGATACGTTGCCATGGCCTTTCGGGCCAATCCCATGGGTGAAGAGGTGCCAACTGAGGTGCGTTCCGGACACTCTGGCATGAGGTACAAGCTCTAGCCGTTTCTTCAATGGCCTTAGAATCATAGAATCATAGAATCATAGGGTTGGAAGGGACCCCACGAGGTCATCTAGTCCAACCCCCTGCCAAAAAAAGCAGGACCACTCCCATTAGATCATCCCAGTCAGTGTTTTGTCCAGCTGGGACTTGAACACCTCCAGAGATGGAGATTCCACCACCTCCCTAGGCAACGTATTCCAATGCTTCACCACTTGCCTAGTAAGGAAGTTTTTCCTAATATCCAGCCTGGACCGCCCCAGCTGTAACTTGAAGCCATTGCTCCTCGTTCTGCCCTCTGTTACTACCGAGAACAGTCGAGCTCCCTCCTCCTTGGAGCAACCCTTCAAGTAGTTGAAGGTTGCTATCAAATCCCCCCTCAGTCTTCTCTTCTGCAGGCTAAATAAGCCTAGTTCCTTCAGTCTTTCTTCATAGGGCTTGTGCTCCATCCCTTTGATCATTTTGGTTGCCCTCCTCTGGACTCTCTCTAATTTGTCCATGTCCTTTTTGTAGTGGGGAGCCCAAAACTGGACACAGTATTCCAGATGTGGCCTCACTAGTGCAGAATAGAGGGGAATGATCACATCCCTTGATCTGCTGGTAACACTTCTTCTGATGCCTTGTCTAAGCCCGGCCACCAGAAATAGCTCCGTGCAATTTCTTTCATGCGCACTATGCCGCAGTGACTTGAATGGAGCTGTTCCAACAAACGTGGTCTTAATGAAGGTGGGATAATGACACGCATACCCCACAACAAACACCCGGATTGGGTCAATAACTCTGTCCTTCTAGACACATAGAGGCGGAGGTCAGGAGAGACCTGAGAGTCAGGTAAGAGCGTTCCATGCATCACGAAATCCATAACTCGTGAGAGTACTGGGTCAACCCGTGTTGCTTTCTTCACTTGAGAAGCCGTGACGGGTGTGTTTTCCACCTGTTCAAAGTAAAAGATTCCTTCCTGGCCCAGATCCTGACGGTGTGCCAGTAAGGGTAGCCTTGAAAGGCCATCAGCATTGCAATGCAAAGAGGATTTCCTGTACTTGATTTCATATGTGTATCCAGAAAGTATCAATGCCCATCGTTGCATCCAACTAGCAGCCAAATGTGGGATGCCTGTGTGTGGCCCCAAAATTGATGTCAAGGGTCGATGGTCAGTGAGAAGTGTGAACTTCTTTCCCCACAGGTACTGGTGAAATTTCCGAACGCCATAAACAATGCCCAGTGCCTCACGTTCAATTTGGGCATAATTAGTTTCTGCCTTAGTCAAGGAGTGTGAAGCAAAAGCAATCGGCCTCTCTTCACCAGAAGGCATAATATGTGACAATACCGCCCCAACTCCATAAGGGGAGGCATCACAAGTCAACTGTAGGGGCAAGGATGGGTCAAAATGTGTCAGAACCTTAGAGTTTACCAGTGAGCATTTAGCTTCATTAAATGCAACATCACAGGCTTCAGTCCAGTTCCAGGCCTTTTTCGGCCCCAGAAGCTCATGTAGGGGTTTCAGGAGCGTTGCTAATTGTGGAATAAACTTGCCATAATAGTTTAGTAAGCCTAAAAAAGAGCGAAGTTGGCTTACGTTCTGAGGTAGCGGAGCATCCACAATAGCCTTAACCTTGGCTGGAGACTTATGGAGACCATCAGCATCAATTATATGTCCTAAATATTCAACTGAGAGCTGGAAAAACTTACATTTGTCTCTGTGAACACGTAGACCATACTCTTCCAGTCTTTGCAAAGTAGCTTCCAAATTCGTAAGGTGTTCCTCCTCATTTTTGCCCATGACCAGGATGTCATCCAGATAGCACTGTACTCCTGATAAACCACTCAGAATCTGATCCATTGCCCTTTGGAACAAAGCTGGGCCTGAAGTAATGTCGAAAGATAAACGACAGTATCTGTACAACCCCTTATGTGTTACGATTGTCAACAATTCTTGAGATTCTTCCTCAACATGCATCTGTAAGTACGCTTGACTCAAATCAATCTTGCTAAATTTTTGTCCTCCAGCCAAACCTGCAAAGATGTCCTCAGTGCGGGGAAGAGGATATTGTTCTGCACATAACACTGGGTTGACAGTGACCTTGAAATCTCCACAAATCTGAATGGAGCCATCCTTCTTCACTATTGGGACAATGGGTGTCGCCCACTGGCTGTGAGTAACTGGCACCAAGACTCCCTCTTTGACTAACCGCTCCAAGTTTTCTTCCCCCTTGGGTCTGATGGCAAATAGCACCATCCTGGCCTTCAAACATTTTGGTTGGCAATCAGGCTTTATATTTAATTTCACAGTGATTCCCTTCATACTGCCTAAGTCTTCACCAAAAACAGCAGCATGTTTTGTTAGTACCACTGCTAGATTCATTTCTTCTTTAGTCAATTGATGCACTTGTGACCAATCGAGTTGGATTTTCCTGATCCAAGATCTTCCCATTAGGGCTGGGTAATTCTCCTTTACCACAAACAGTGGTAGCTTTATGGTCTGTCCATTGAGTTCTACTTTCACATCAATAGTACCCAACAGGGGAACAGCCTCTCCAGTATATGTCTTCAAAATGACTACTGTCGGCTTAAGTGGCAGATGTCTAAAGTCCTTCTCATACACAATGTTAGAAACTAATGAAACTGCTGCGCCAATGTCCAGTTCCATGCGTGTAGGTTTGCCTTCCAACACAGGTGTTACCCAGAATTTACGTGGGCCAGCTGTTATAGACAAAACATGGAGGGAATCTTCATCTTCCAATTGGGTGTCACTATGATCACCTGTATTCTGCTCTACTGCATGCAGAATTTCCCTCTTAGTCCACCAAACCAACGGCCCATTTTTCTCAGGTCTGCCTCTTCTGTTTGGCTCACCCTTCCTTTGTTTGCAGGCATGTTCAATGTGCCCTCTCTTACCACATTGTTGACACAGTAGTTCCTTAAACCGGCACTCAGATGCGAGGTGGTCCTGCTTCCCACACCGGTAACATTCTTGTCTCCCCGGTGCCCTGGGGGCAGGTTGTAGGGATACTTTACGGACACTGACCCCAATCTGTTGCATGTCTTGGGTGACGCGTTCCATGGAAACTGCAATTTCCACAGCCTTCTGCAAGGTGAGCTGACCTTCAGTCAATAGGCGTTTTCGTGTTGATTCACTGTGCAGGCCACACACCAGCCTGTCACACAGCATTTCCTCTAACATGTTCTTGAAGTCACAGTGTGCTGCCAGCTTCCGCAGAGCTGCTACAAATTGTACAACTGATTCACATTCCTCTTGGTTCCTTTGGTAGAACCTATACCTCTCAGCAGTTACTAGTGGCTTTGGGGAAAAATGTGCTCCCAGAACTTCCACTAGGTCCCCATAAAGTTTCTGCTCTGGTTTCTCCGGATAAAGCAAATCACATAGCAAATTATAAGTCTTAACTCCAATGACCGTTAGGAAAACTGGTACCTTCTTCTCATCAGTTATGTCGTTTGCTATTACAAAATTTTGAAATCAGGCTGTATATGTCTGCCAGGAAGCTGCCGAATGATCATATGCTCCAAAGGTTGTAGTAAGTAAAGCCATGATGCCCTCTTGTGGTTATTGTTTGTCTCTTCTCTTAACAACAGGCAGATCAGCTTTCAGAATAGCCAGCTAGCCCTTAGGCAAACAGATCAGCTTTCACAGCTACAACCCAACCAAGCAGTAAAATAAAGTTTTGCTTCTTACATTGTATTCTGGTTTTCCAGAGTTGCCAGGATTGTTGAGGATAGCCACTCCATCATATATCCCATCCTCTGTCGCCAGATGTAGAGTTTGAAGGGAGATTATAATCCAATAAGGAGGACAGCATATTCAGAGCTGTATAAGAAGTCTTTATTGAAAGAGAACTGAGAGAGAGAGAGGAGACAGACAGGTTTTCCTAGCACCTAAACGACTCTCCCATTTATCACTATGGCAACCCCAATGACCCTAGGTAGTCCAAAACACCACCCTAAGCATCTTTCTAACCAGCACCCTGCTGGTGCTCAGCCATGCATTCGGGGTGCAGAATCAGCCTTCGCTGGAGGCTCCATGATTTAATTCATGGAGATGGGCTCAATGGGGTATGCAGGGACAGGAATCTGGCTGCACAAAGAGGCCCCCCCAACAACCTCGTCTCAGCCTGACCATGGAGACCAGTTAAACAATTGCTAAGCACTGGTGACTGAAGTGCAAGGCCAGAGTGTGTCTGACACCCCCTACCCACTGCATCAGCTCTATGCTCCCACCTACCCTGGATCCTGCCCCCCTTTCTTGCCCCCTGGATGAGACCTATGGCCCACATGGCTTCCTGCATGTGCTTGAGTGCTGCCCCTGCAGTTGGATGCTGCCTTCTGGGTTCTAGTACTGGGATACTTCCACTTTCATGTATGCTGGGCCTGCCAGAATTCATAGAAATAGAAGATTTTGAACATTAGGACCCAGGAGGCAGCCTCCAAATACTCAGCTCACTGTGTAGAGCTGCCAGCAGGCTGTTCCTCCACATTGGCTAAGAGAGACCTGGATGCTGAGAGATTTTTATGGATGTTTTCTTTTAATTACGGGCTCATGGACTGCAGTAAAATTGCATATATTTTACTGAGAGTCCATAAATTTATGAGCGATTGGCAACTCTGGTGTATTGGTATACTGAACCTGATGTTAATCAACAGACTTCAGAGTCTTCATGAGAGGAAATTTACAGAAAGACATAAACAACAGAAAGGAATCTGATTTATGAGTAAAGACAGTGGTTTTGAACCCTGGGTTCGCGATGTGACTGGGATGGACCAGCGACACCCACCAATGAGACAGACACCAGTTCAAGTAAACAGAAAAAACTACTTTTATAGTGACACCTTAAACACCTTCAACCCCTTAACAGTGTAAAACAAGGAGATCTATGCAAAACCATTTGTAATCAACTAACAATATGAAGCAAAAATCTATATAGGACACTTATAACCAACTAATAGCATAAAGCAAAATCTAAATGAACACTTATAACTAAATGACAATATAAAGCTAAAAACCTATGCAGAGCACTTATAACCAAGTAACAGTGTGGAGCAAGAGTCTATATAAAGCACCTGTAAAACACCTCCAGCCAAACAACAGGATAAAGTATGAAAGTCTATGCAAAACACTTACAAGCTACAAAAGTACTTATAGTTAAATAACAGTATGGATTAATGACCTACAAGAGGGTGGCCATAATAAGTCAAGGACTTTTCTGGCCTTTTACTGCCTCAACAAGTGGATGGTTAGAAGTATAATCAGGGCTGTAGAAGTACATCCAGGATCTTTTCACTAACGGGGCAAGCTGACAGCATGTCTTGTCTCGTGAATGGAAGATCACAGCCAGGCCTGGCTATACAACACCAGAAAAACTTTGGATAAGACTTGATTTTTATGAGACTTGACAATAACTAATTAAATCTTGGTGCTGGGATGTGTTACAAATTTATTTTATAGATAACCATTCATTTTCAGTATTTCCACTTGCACTCACTGAAATCTCTGTATTCTGTGAAATAATCTTATACTTGGACATATGTAAGGGCTGTGACTTGAGCAGAGCAGTGATCTGAGGTGTAACTGGAAAGCTGAGGTGTTTCTTTGAGTGTTTTCAGTGGATGATGGGATGGACATTCCAGAAGGAAGCTCAGAGGACTTTTGGATTTGAGTATGCCTGTCGAACCACAGAGGGGCCTTTGGAGGCCTAAAGGTGAATGATTGTGTGCAGGGGTTAAAGTAACGGGGGGCACACTGGAACGCCATTTTTTTAGGGGCCAGCGTTCCAGGAGGTGGTGATGGATGTGGTGAGCTGGAGACTGGGGGTGGAAATGGAAGGATTTGAAGCAGCATGAGTCACTGGAGAAAGAGGTCAGAATGGGGGGGCTGGGTAGGGATGGAGGAAATTAGGAGGGCAGGGGAGGTGTGGAGGGGGTCATGGGGACAAGAAGACTGGGAAGGGGCTGGTGGGGCCTGAGTAGTGGTAGAAGGGACTATGAAAGGCCAGAGTGAGCACTAGGTGGGGGGCTGGGGAGGAATGGAGGTTGGGGGGCTGGAGTGGGGGTTAGGGATGGAGGGGGCTGGGGAGGTGTGGGGGGTTGAGGGTCTGAAGGTGGGTGGAGTGAAGACTTTGAGGCTGTGGAATTAGGAGGATTAGAGTGGGGATCTGGGGGCATGAAGCTGAAGGAATGGGGATGGGGGCATGGAGAAAGAGGGGTCTGATGGGGGCACTAGAGGACAAGGTTTGGGCCAGGAGTGACGCTGCACCAGAAGAAGATCCAGGGCCCGGACCTGGGCCTGGGTCCTGCCCCCTGGAGCCAGTTCAGTGCCTGGGCTGGATCTGGTCCTGGAGCTCCAGGAGGGGCCCAGATCAGGCTTCTGCTGCCACCAGCTGGCAGCCAGGCCCCGGATCCCTGGCCAGGGATGGGGATAACACTCAGAGTGCTGGCACTGGGACTTGGGGCACATGCCCCCTGTGCCCGGCACCAGCAACACCGCTGGTTGGGATGATGTGGGTTTGAGGCTGTGCTTCATTTGTGAGGAAAGAGCTGGTGGGGCTCAAGCAGTTTGTTATGCACTCATATTATAACTGGGCCTGCACATGCATGAAGGGGACCTGGACAATATGGGAAGGGGGCCCGGAGATTAGAAGGGTTTTGGGGCCCTTCAAATTATAGTTTAACCACTGATTGTGTTGACTGTGACCTGTAGAGTCAAGGAAGGGCTAGAGTTCGATTTATCTGCCCCACGAAAAGGCTGGACCAGATGGGTGTCTGGCTTTCCATCCTCCCAGCTAGAGGAAGATTGTCACTGCTATGTGGGGATGAAAAATTAAGTGATTAATAATAGGAATGACAGCGTCCCAGAAGAAGAAATAAATAGTAGGTCACACTTAAAAGAGAAACCTTTCCCTTTTTTAATTTTAAATGTAAATAAGAGATCTGATTTTTGGACACAACTTAGTTTATAGGATGAATCAGTGCTGACACTACTTTCAGATGCTCCATTGTATATATTTTATACTGCTTTTGGTTTTCCTAATTCCTTCTCTTCATATTTTTTTCCATGGCTTGTTTATATTTGTAGTACATATGCAAGTAATTTCAGAGACCAGGAAAAGCCCATCATTTCATGAGGGCATTGGAGAGGTTGGAAGTTAAGGGAAGCAACTGTTTATGAGAGATGTAATTTAGCTGGTGAAAGTCCCAACAGCCCATCTGTTTGGTTCTGCTGGAATTGTAGTTTCAGAGATGCTTTGCCAGGGTTTTGCAATTGCTACTGGGTATCTTTTATTGTACTGTTGTTGTAAATGATGTTAAGGCACTCAGAGCATCTTCTAGTGTGTTTTTATAAGTCACAAGGAAAAAAATAAAAATGAAATGGGCCCCCTGACAAAAGTCATTTTTTGGTACAGAAGACCAAAAAAAAAAAATTGGGTGAGATTGGAGAGGGCTTTTACAAAGCACTGAGAGAGAGCAGAGAAAAATGTCAACTTACACCTAAACATTTTAATCATAACTCTTAGCACATATATCAAATAATCTGCAAGAACTGAAGAAACCAGGTCACTGAAGTGGTGGTATTCATGGACAGGTTATTTTGCACAGGTTTTAACCAAAATTCTTGTATGCAGGTTTTAGCCTGCCTCTAACAGAAGGCTAATGTTCCTCAGCATCTGAATACTTCTTGACTCAGACATAGCAGTTCTACTTATTTTTGTTCAAATGCATATATTGGTTAAGTTTTAATAATTAAAATCATGAAATATACAAGCAAAGACACACTGAACAAAAATGAAATACCATATTCTCTAAATCAACCGAGGATGTAGGAAAGGAGGAGCTTATGGACATGCTGTAACTCTAAAATATTTTGACTCGTGCAGTGCAAGGTATGTTGGAATATAAAGTGAACGATATAGGACTATTTATTTGTTTACTCAAGCATGTTTGCAAATAGGTTCTCAGTCTTAAAAAGTGACTAAGAAACAATGCTGACACAAGTGCCTGGAGAAATGGGTCTCAGATAATCTATATCTATAAATATAACATTATAGAGACCAAATTTCTATTTTTGTCTAAAATTTTAAAACTTGTTTAAACACTGAAGCTGAAACCTCAAAGTGTTCATTGCCAATATATTAAGTTATTTTGAAATTGGAAAGTTCCAAAGGGGTAGCTGTGTTAGTCTAGTTCTACAGATGCTTGACAAAGTGGGATTTTCTCCCACGAAAGCTCATGCAATGAATAAATTTGTTATTCTTTAAGTGCTACAGGACTCCTTGCTTGTTTTGAAATTGAAGGCTATCAGAAATGGCAACAGCAAAAACAGATTAATTGTTCTTTGTTTAAATAGACAGCAAAAGTTGGAGAGTGAAAAAAACCATTCATGAAGATTCCTTTGTTCATTGGCTGATAGAGAGATGGGTGATCCACATCACTCAACTCCACAACTATCGTTCTAGGAAGGACGACCCAGTATTCTGAAATATATTTTTCTGTATCTTCCTAATACAGCCTCAAGAGTCCAGATATCATGATTCAGATCCCCTAAATCGTGACATTTATAAAGTAATAATAAATTTTGTCAGTTTTCGCGGGCTTCCTAATTTTTGTTAACCTTCTGGGGAGGGTGTGATAATTTCAGGTTGATAATTCAAGCTGAAATGTTCATGCCTTCCATCCCTTCAGCCTCAACTGCTCAGTAAGTTTAAGCTATCCTAACATCTAGGAAAGAGGGGGAAGGTTGCCATTTTATCCTTCTCCATCTCCATCCTTTAGCATTATTTTGCTCCTTTCCTATTTCCTTCAGTCCTTCCCTTATGTCCCTTCCCTGCTCTGACCTAGTCTCTCACTCTGTTCTGCTTGATATCCTTCCCCATTTCTCTGATTCCCATATCACCTTTTTTCCATTGACTCCTGGTCCCTCCCACTCCATCTTTTTGTCCTTTTATTTACTTATTCCCATTATCTACTTACCTGTGTCTTTCTGTTTCCCCGCCTTACCTCCACATTCCAGTGAGAACTACTGCAATTTTATCTCAAGTCAAGATATCTAGAGTCTGACAAAAAAACAAAAAACAAAAAACACACCACATAGCTCTTGGAGACAAATGATTAGGTGAGTTTCTTACCCTCATGTTTGCATAGAAAAGCTTGAAAATGTGACCTGAATACAACTTAAAGGCTCAAAGTCTAGAAGGCAAGTAAAAAGAATCCAAACTTTATCCCTGCACAGGCAAGCCATATATCTCCTGTAAGTGGTATGAGATTCTATTTAGGATATGTTATCTCCCCCTTTTCCTCCCATCTTGGCTATCTGCATAAAGAATGTAGCCAGGATTATTCTGTCTTAGATCCTTAATGGGAAGGAGGTATTTCTTTTCCTCCCCTTCCTTACCTGATACCATAGTCATTTTAATTATAAAAAATAATGAGTTTGAAGGTAAAGCATCTGCACAACATATGCAAAACCTGTGAACAGGGGTCAGGTAATTATATTTACCAGATAGTTATTAATTTTTAGGTGTCACTGAAATCAAATAAGGGTCTCTCCTCACGGGCCAGAAGACACAGCTTCCGGCTGGGTATAGGCCGCAGCTGCCAGCTGTACAGAGCCAGCAGCATTCCCTTTGCGGGGCTGCACCCCCACGCATTTTAGGAGTGCACTGCTCAGGGGCTGGCCCTGAGTTTCAGGGTGGCTGAGGCCCCTGGAGCCCCATATTAGCGATGCCTCTGGTGACCTGTGGCTCAGACCTGGCCTGTTGTTCAGTATCAACTTTATATTCTCCTACAACGTTAATACTCTTTTAAAAATCATGGCTACTAATTATGTATGATTGCCCTTGCCAGCAGGACCAGATTTACATTTTACATGCCTCCCAGGCCCAGCATCTTCAGCAACTGCCCTGCCTACTGCTGACCTTTGTGTTTTCCACATGGGAGAGATGACAGAGAGAGAGGGGCTGGCTGACCCAGCTCCATGTAGCGATGGAGAGGGGGAAGAAGGACTGAGGTGACCAGGTAGGCCAGCTCCAGGCAGGAGGAAAATGCTCACCCCTGGGCTCTTGTTTCTGGTCTAGTCTTGGGCCAGGGCTTCAGAGGCAAAAGGAGGAGCAGGGCAGTGGGGACCTGGGAAAGAAGTGGAGGACCAAAAGGTAGGGCCAGAGTTCTGGCATTTGTGTGGGAGCCTGAAAATTGGCTAGGGCCCTGACCATGAGCCCCATTGGCCCAGCTGGTAATCCCCCATGTTCAGCAAAAATGAGAATCCGGTCGTACCTTATAGATTAACAGATTTCTTTGGGCATAAGCTTTGGTGGGCTCCAGTCCAATTCATCAGATGCATCTGATGAAGTGGGTTGGAGCCCACAAAAGCTCATGCCCGAAGGAATCTGTTAGTCTATAAGGTGCCACAGGACTCCCGTTGTTTTTGCTGTACACAGACTAACACAGCTACCCCTCTGGAAATTTCCAGCACTGTTTAGGTGCCCCTAAATATGTTCTTACTGTGCCTACTTGGAAATCTGGCCCTGCTTGTCAGCAGACAAGTCTAGTACATACTAAAATTGTCTTATGCTAATCAGGTTATAACACAGTAATTTTGGAGGGTGGTAGGATCCTCATGATGTCTCTAGAATTAGGATAATCAGGTTGTTGAACCCCAAGTTCGAGATGCAACTGTGATGGACCGACGACACCCACCAATGAGACTGACACCAGTTCAAGTAAACAAAAAAACAAATTTTTTAATGATACCATAAAACACCTATGACCAGCTAACAGTGTGGAGCAATGACCTACAAGAGGGTGGCCATAATAAGTCAAGGACTTTCTGGCCTGTTACTGCCTCAACATCAGCATAGGCACTGACCAGCCCATCCGACGCATATTTTCCAATGGCTCAAAACCATTCCTTCTTGCTAGCCAAGAAGGGTGGCCAGCAGAATGAAGAAGTCAGACGAGAGAAAAAACAAACTCCCACACTCCCTCCGTATATACTGGGGGGTGGGGGGGGGCCAGCAGTTCAGAGTAGCAGTGGAGGAATAAACAACTATACAATAAAAATGCAAAATACAAATGGCTAATAAAACAAATGACAAAGTAACAACTATGCTAGGCAATAAACATCTATATCATGAAAAGATTATACAGGATACAAGTGGAATAATAAACAGCTACACAGACTATACAAAACTCAAATAAGGAAGCTACAATTACAGACTATACATAAATGGTACCAAAGAGAAGAATTAAGAGAGGTAGGAGGCTTATATCGATTTATAATACCTGTCCTAGCACCGTTGTGGAACCCAAAGCAAGGAGGCAGACCAGCTGCAACATCCCAGTACGTAATCATTCGGCCGGCAATTCGAGTACACCCAAAAGTCTCACGGGCAGGAACTCCCTGTCTCGGTTGGGGGATCAGTCCGACCGGTTCGTGATGTGCCCTTTAGAGTTTGAGGGTGGGAGAACACTTGAGCCAACCAAGGCAGGGGCTTAAATAGTATACTGCACGGCCAGAGTATAAAATAGCCAATTGGCAGTGAGATGCAGGTCAGGACCAATGATAAACTGGGACCCAGGACAATGATCCCTCCTTCGTGGTGACGGGGGTGCAGAGAAACTGTTCAAGGGGATAGAAATTCACCCCCCCCCCTTGATGACACAAGGCTAGGGAGGTAGAAACTCACCCAGGAAATCGAGGCTCATCATGGGAGATCGATACTGAACATTCTTCCCCTTGAGCTGAAAAGCCCGGAGATGAGACCCATCAGGGAGATCTACACAAAACATTCTTCCCTGTGAGCTCCATAGTCTAGAGGGCTATGTTGAGGGGGCTGGGTGGCCATTATGTCTGCCACCTTCATTGACACAGGTCTTCTCACAGCTTTCAGTGCTATATCAGAGTGCTGCATTGACCAGCATGTGAATAGCCTTTGAGCTCTTTTGTGCCCACCAAGGCGGCATGGAATAAATTATTTAAAATTAAATGATTCAGATACATCAAGCACAGTAGTTATGGATAAACAAATATGCTTGATGGTTGTGTTGTGAAATGAAGCTGTTATACAGCACAACTTTCATGTTCGTTGTAAACAGTTCAGATGACAGAATAAGTAACCTGTTACTAGTAGCACAGATATCCACTAAACCTTTTTTCTTCTACAAGACCCACCAATACTAGCTCAAGACAGTAATTAGTGTTACCATTCCATGCTAAACAAACAAAAAAAGTTCTTTAAATTAGCACAATTCTCACCATGGCCTTAGTGTGCAATTACTGTAAGTTTATTTTCAGTCCGTAAGCCCCTTGGGCAGGAACTGTGTCTCTTTTATGTCTTGTAAAGCATCATGCACTTAATTGTTGGCACTCAATATAATAAAGATTGTTACAAGGAGGTAATCTATTGGGCACACATAACTAAGACACTTTTGACTTAGAGCACTAGGGACCAATTCTGAAAAGCCCCAAATGCTGGATGCAATCTTTCATCTACTGCAAATTCTTCCGCTATGCAAACTATGAAGGTCAAAATCAAGTGATGGTAAAGAAACAAAGGAGGATAATTTAATTAATGCAAATCAACTTTGGCTTATGGAATATACACCTGTCAAACTCATTTTTTTATTTTGATGAGATTACAAGTTTGTTTGATAAAGATAATAGCGTGGACCTAACATAGTTACCCTTTTGTAACCCTTTGACTTGATATTGTAAGACATTTTTATTAAAAAAACTATAGTGATATAAAATTAACATGGCACATGTAACTGTAAAAAGGGAATTACCATCAAGCAGGAATGTTTCCCATGGACCTCTGCAGGGATTGGTTCTTGGCCCCATATTATTTAATATTTTTATCAATGCCCTGGAAGAAAACATAAAACTACCTTGATATAGGACTCCTTTTTTGTTTTGCTGAACTAGACCAACATGTTCCAAAGGGGCAGCCATGCTAGTCTTCTCCCATGAAAGCTCATAAAATAAATACATTTTTTTAATCTTTAAGTGCCACAAGACTCCTTGTTTGTTTAGACTAGCATGGCTACCCTTCTGGAACTTATAGTATGTAGATGAAACAAAACTTGGAGTTATGATAAATAATGAAGAGGCTAGGTCTCTGATTCAGAATGATTTGGATTACTTAGTAAACTAGATGCAAGCAAGCAATGTGTGTTTTAGTAAAGCTAACTGTAAAAGTATACATATTAAAGAACAAAGAATATAGGCCATACTAGATGTGGGGTTTGTTGTAGCTAATCAGCTAAACATGAACTCTCAGTCTGAGGCTGTGACCAAAAGGACTAATAAAGGAATCTGGAGATGCATAAACAGAGGAATGAACCTCAAGGAGTAGAGTGTAGGGGCATTGCTGATGCTGGGCACAGCACAAGCTCCCAGTCCCAGCATCAGTGCCCCAAGTTCCAGTCCTGACCCTGGCCAGGAATGTGCGGCTGGGCCGTGGCAGCAATGGCAACCTGATCCAGCCTCAACCCCAGCTGGGGATGAGAGGCTGGGCTGTCAATTCGGCCCACCCCAACCTGGGGCAGGATTGGTGCTGCCGGGGGCTGGGGTCCCTGGACCAGGCCCTGAGTTTTTTGGGACCATTGATGTCCCTTGTAGAGTGATTATTTTATGTCTAGACAGGGCTGGCTCAAGGGGTTGTGGCACCCTAAGTCAAATTTTGATTTGGCGCCCCCCCCCCATCTCATTCATGGAGCTTGTAAACAGTTTTCCAAAGTGCATAAATCTCCAGCATTTGCCTGCAGAGGGATTTAAAGTGCACTCTGCCTACATGACTTAAGCTGCAAGTTGACCAACAGTGCCTGCGTTGCTAGGAAAGAGTTGAAGAGGCAGGAGCCAGTCCAATCTTCAGGGGGACTAGGCACCTCTAAGAACTGTTACCTGAAGCCATGTCTGTCTCTTGCCTCACAGTAGAGCCAGCCCTGCCTCTAGATGTTAACACTGGATACTCTCCAGTCCTGGTGGCCACAGTTTAAGAAGGATGTTGATAAGCTAAAGACGTTTCAGGGAAAAGACATAAGAATGATTAAAGGATTAGACAATACCCTGTATAGTGATAAGGATGTGGTTAAGGCTAGGGTTACCAGATATCAAAGCATGGAAAGGAGGACAGGGAAGTATGAAAAGGAGGACATTGGAGAGCACATGAAGAAAATCTAGTATTAATGTAATATTCTTTTGTTTTTAGGAGGCCCTGGCATGCTTTCCCCTAAAAATAGGGTGCTCTGGGGTGTTCCAGCATACTTTAACCCCTGTAAGTAAAAAGCCAGACAAAATCATGTATTTTTATAATGCCTGTTGGACTGAAAATGTGAAAGTAAAAGGAGGACATGTCCTCCTTTCGCCTGACGTCTGGGAACCCTAATTAAGGATGACTTGCTTGCTCTCTGTAAATACCTGCCTGGGTAGGGATACCAGATACTAAAGCTTGGAAAAGAAGACAGGGAAGTAGGAAAAGGAGGACATTAGTGGACACATGGTGTCAATGCAGCATTAATGTAATATTCTTCTGGTTTTAGGGGGCCCTGAAACGCTTCCCCCTACAAATAAGGTATTCTGTGGAATTCCACCATACTTTAACCCCTATAAGTAAAAAGACAGACAAAATCATGTATCTTAAAATGCCTGCCAGACAGAGGACGTGAAGGTAGAAAGGAGGACATGAAGCTAAAAAGGAGGACATGTCTTCCTTTTGCCTGACATCTGGTAGCCCTATGCCTGGGAGAAATCTTTAATAATGGACTCATCACACTAGAGATGAAGAAATAAGACAGAAAAGGCGATTTTAGGGCAGAGAGCAATTAATGCCTGGATCAAGTCAGCAGGGCTCAGGGGGAGTCTCCATGGCTGAGAGTTTTCAACAGGGGACTGGCTGGGGCTGTAAAAGCCCTGTGCCAGGAGGGCTAGGGGGGCGGCCAGAGGGGTCCCCCGTGCAGCTGACATGTTGACCTCCCCGTGCCCAGCCTGGTCTGTCACACCGTCCCTCCAACCGCTGCCCCGGGACCCGTCCAAACCCACCCCGCTCTTTGTTTATTTATCAGGGCGCGGAGAGACCGCCCCACTCCCTAGCCGCTTCGTGCGCCCGCCCGCACCGAGCAGCTGCCGCAACAAACGGGGAAACCCCCCGCTCCTCGTCACGCACCACGCCCCGCCCCGCCCCGCCCCGCCACAGCGCCGGCGCAGCCGCCCCCGCGGGGCCGGAGGACCTTTCCCACAATGCCCTCGCGCGGGCGGCTTGGAGGCGTCTCGTTGTCCGTTTGCGCCGCCCGCCGCCACGCTGTTCCTCTGTCGCAAAAGGCGGTTGGGCAGCGCCGCCGCGCGGCCTCTGTGGGCGTTGCGCAGTCGCTGCCGCGCACCGACATGTGGCCGGGCGGCCGCTGAGGAGCCCAGCTAGCGGGGCAGGCGGTGACGGTGGCGCAGCGCGCTCGGAGCACGGTCCCGCCCCTCGCCGAGCCCTTCCGGCCGGGGCCACGTTCCGGGCTCGGGCTCGGCCCCGGACCAGCGAGCGCGGGTCCCGGAAGCCCCGAAGCGGCGGCGGCGGCGGCGCAGGGAGCCGGAGCCTCCATGTTGGGGAAGTTGGCGGCGCGGCAGTGACCCAGCCTGGTGGGGACGCGGGGCCTCTGCGGCGGAGCCGCGATCCGTGGCGCCAGGTACGAGCAAGGGGCGGCGGCGAGGCCTTTCGGGCGCTCCCAGGCACAAGTGAAAGTAGTTTCAGGCCGCACTTCCGCGGCCCGGGCTTGGTGGCTGCCGCGGGGCCTTCGCCTCAACTCGGAGCCGGCCGGAGAGTAGTTAGGGGCACGGCGGCGGCGGCGGCGGCAGGAGCAGGCGCGGTTTGGTGTCCGGCCCGTGCCAGGCCCCGGGTGTCCTGCAGGCGCCCAGCTCGGCGGCGCGTCTCCGGGCCGAGGGACACAAAGGGGCCCGGGGGCTGGAGTAACTCGGCCCCGGCCTCTGCCCTGCCCCAGGCTGTTCCCGGCACGTCTCCTGCCGCCCCGTCGCCAGCATCCGAGGGCAGCTTTTGTTCCCCACGGACAAACCTGCCACCCAAACAAATCCCGGCGGCTGAGAGGGCGCGCCTCGAGCTCTGGTAAAATCGCTCGTGCGGCAGCCCCGGGCGGGGAGCTAAACCGTGCGCGGCTCTGTCGGGCAAAACCTGATGTAGGCCACTTGTATAATAAAATGCCTGGAGAGAGGCTTGCTGTATTGCTATCACACGATCGGCGTGTTGCGCTCGGGCACCAAGAACTGCATTAAAACTTAAGCGCGGTGGTCAAGGCAAAGGGAGGTGCTGCCAAGTCTGATTGTTTTCATCCTGGTGTCAATTAAGTGTACTTTGTCCCTAGTGTAAAACTGGTAGTGAGAGGAAAATTTGGCCCTTAAATCAGTGAGTTTTTTCACTTCGTCGGTTTCAGAGGAAATGTTGGGGCCAGCAGGTTTCCCAAAACTTTGTTCCCTTGACAGCTATTGAAAGGAGTGCTGTCAGAGAAGAAGCTCCAAGTTTAAATGTAATCTTTACAGTTCACAGTCAATAATATAAGTAAAAGTAATGATAGCACTTTAGTTATTTAAAATTTGTGTATTTTTTGGTAGACTTTAACCTTCCCTGCAGTGTTGTGTTGCAAATGCTGTAAAACTACCTGTTGAAATACAGAAAATAAATAGAAGTAAACTTTAACTGTGCTTAGTATTCTGATGTGGTATTAATGTAATTGATAAGAGAGCTTCTTTTAGAGTTTAAATGAACACTATTCATACTTCATTTGTGAGTTTACTTTATTGCTTTGTTGCTTATTGGATTTCAACTTTTTTGTGCTTCAGGCTATTATTAATTTATATTATAATAGTGCCTAAAGCAGGGGTCTCAAACACAGGGCCATGGCCACTAAAGCTGTTTTCTGCAGCCTGCAATGACACTATCATTACCAGTATTTGCAATGTTGTTCGGAAAGGTTTCAGTGGTGTGCTAATATACTAGTCCTCCTGTGGCCCTCATGGTGATTTGAGTTTGAGACCCTTGGCCTAAAGGCTGCAAATAGCCTGGGTGCTTTTGTGCAGATAAAACAAAAGAGTTCTGTGGCACTTTTAAAGACTAACAAATTTATTTACCACCTGAGTTTTTGTGGGAGAAATTCCCACTTTGTCATATGTTTGAAGATGGGGAGTTCGAGTCCAACGAAGTGGCTATGTCTGCACTTGCAAGTTAGTTCGAATTAAACAGGCTTAATTCAAACTAACTCAGTAGCTTTTTATAGTAGGCTTTAATTAGTTCAAATTAAGGAATTTCTTAATTTGAACTAATGACAGCTTAGTTCAAATTAGTAAAACCTGCCAGTTAGTTTGACCTAAGCCCTTCATTTGATCCTTAGTTCAAACTAAGGGTAGTGTAGACTAGGATTTACCATTAGTTTGAATTTAATCAATTCAGATTAAGGGCAGTTAGTTCGAATTAACAAAGTGAACTAATTTGCCTGAAAGTTAAGTCAAATTTGTCCTCCTTGTTAATTTGAACTGATAAGTTTGACTTTAGTTCAAACTAAACTTGAACTTATTAGTTTGCATTAACGAATTCAAACTAACTTTTCCTAGTGTAGGCATACCCTAAAAGTGCCACAGGCCTCCTTGTTTATTTTGCTGAACTAGACTAATGCAGCTACTCCTTTGGAGCTTTGTGGAGACATAATCAGTGACATCATCTTCCTCCCAAAAGTTTACTATTTAAAATGAAAGTGTTAAAAGTATTAACAGAAATAACTGAGATGGGAGGTTGCAGTGCCACTTGACTTAAAAAAAAAAAAAAAAAAAAGTTAATGCTCCGTGGAAGATTCTTAACTGCAGCGGTAATACTTCGTATCTAAGTTAAACTTTGAAAAACTCATGGCTGGAATTTGTAATGAAATGCAGCAGAAAGCAAAATTTTATGCTACATAGCAAAATATTATCTGCCAGATATGGCAGGCCCATTGAGGTTGAAAAACAGTTACTTTATGCTGTTTCCTAGGTTCTTAAACTTTCTGAAAAGATTACCTTTTGGGCACTTAACATTTAGGGAATTTTGCCATTCAGCTCAAAAGTCTAAAACCCAAGTCTACCCCCATCCCCAAATGTTCTCTTTTTAAAAGTTCAATCTAGCATGTATAGTAGATATTTAGTGTAGAGCCCTGCAAATCTGCGGATATCCGCATCCACAGTTACAACACAGATATCCGCAGACCGTTTCTTGCGGATGCAAATTGGATATGGATCCTCATATTTTTATCTGCATAGAGCTAGAGCCCTGCAAATATGCGGATATCTGCGGATACAGCGTGGATATCCGTGGACCGTTTCTTGTGGATGCAGGTTGGATACAGATCCACGTATTTGTATCTGTGCAGGGCTCTAATTTAGTGAGGAATTAATCTGAGAAATGGGAATTAATGTACCTCTTATATAAGGTATGATACTTCTGGTGTGTTGTTTTTTTTTTTTTTTTTTTTTAACTAATAGTGTAAATCCTATCTATAGTACTAGAAAGAGGGGGAGAGAGTAATGTGAACCTGGTTCTATATACCGATGTGTGTATGTATGTCTCTGTGTGTGTGTATAAAACAATTATAAAATTATATTTATAAAATTTCCTTTGTAGATTCAGCTGCAGCACTTGAGGGTCTTGTTTCGTTAGTTTATACCAGGGCTCGATAAAATTGGCTCTGAGCTAGGCACTGGCATTTCTGTTTTTGTTTGCCAGAGGGTGCTGCCGCAGTGGAGATAGGAGCCAGGCTACAAACCCCAGTTGCCCAGGTTTTGTTGAGCCCTGGATTATACACATACTTGGTTAAGTGAACATTGAAGTAAACAAATTCCAGAGGGGCAGCCCTGTTAGTTTTGTTAAGCAAAACAAACAGGGAGCCCTGTGGCTCTTCTAAAGACTGTCAGATTTGTTTCTTGCTTGAGCTTTTGTGGGAGAAAATTTTAGGTTTATAAACACATAGGTTTCCTACATTGACATATGTGATTGTAAATAGTTTAGATAATCCATATGCAATATAAATTGAGGTTACTTTGTGTATAAAAGTGGGTTGAATGGGGTTCCTAGAAGGGACTAGAAGTTTGTATTTTCTAACTTTTTTTTGTTTAAACTCTTAATAATAACATTGCATTATTGATTTATTTATTTTTTCCCTTCTAGCAATCCGATTGGCCTGTAGAATGCAGTCTGATATTCCATGTACTGTCACTTGGAAAATAAACACGACGTAGCTAGCAAAACTTTACCAGTTATTTCAGTTATAGCTTTCAGGGCTTTATGCTGTTGAGTTAATATTCAATAAGTCTAAAAGGGGGTGTTGTAGTTATGTTGGCATTATCCTGTAATGTAGACTCAGTTCATGTTATCAGAAATAGTTTCTCCCATTGGTTTAGAACAGGGGTCTCAAACATACAGCCCCTAAGAGTATTTCCTGTGGCCCTCAACAACACTGTTGTTACCAGTATTTGCAATATAGTTGTATGAAAAGGTTTCTGTGGTACGGCCCGCAGGCTAATGTACTAGTCCTCATGTGGCCCTTGTGGTGATTTGAGTTTGAGACCCCTGGTTTAGAAATACCATGCTTCCAAGTAAACCTGAGGTCAGCGGGTGTGCACTTGGTCTGTTTCTTTTGCCCCCTTTATTTATCACTTATCTACAAACCATGGCGACTCATGGAGAGCTGTGCAAGGAAACATCTAGGAAAAGATCATGTAAAGTATAGGAGTGTTCTTTTGGAGGATAGATATTCTTCTAGGCAAGGTGGATTGATTTAAATAACCAAGCAGGAAGGCTCAGTTTTAAATGAGCTTTTCTGTTGTTACTTCAGTGATTTTCTATACAAAAGTGTTTTCTCATATAACCATTAAAGCATGTTGATTGACAACTAAATAGAGCCCTTTATGCTAAATTTGGTACATCTTTTCAGTATCTAGAAGGTACACTATAACTATATTCATTTATTTAAGCAATTATATTGCTTGATATTTTCAATTTTTTATTGATGGTATATTGTAAGTATGTTGGAAAATGGTGAATGATATTGCTCCCTTACTAGATACTTTAAGTTTTTGCTCATGATCTGTGGCAAGCTGCATTAGAAATGTAGCTGGAATTTATTTAAATACACAAACCAGCATATTAAAAAAAAATATTAAAACAACCTTAAATGTTTTTAATATATAGTCTTCACTTTACCAAAATGTTTCATGTTTTCATCTAAATAATTTCTTAAACAGAGGGATTAACTGTAATCAATGAGTTACATTGGTTATTTCAGGTCATCCTGGGAAATTTTTCTAATAGGCCAACATGATTGAAACTTAAGTTTCTGCTCATGGAAGTCTCTTGAAAATGAGACGGTCTCCTCTATCCTTTACGACAGAAGATTTTTGTCCCTTTTTTGCTTGCTTTTACTCAAAGACTGGGCGAGAGAGAGAAGTTTTCCTACCTTCTCCACTGTCAGTAGATTTCTTAAGTTCTAGAAATAGTCCAAATGAAGGAAATATTCTTCTGTACTTGCAGAAGAGACTATTGCATGGAAAGCTGTTTAGCACTTCAACAAATCCTGGTTTCGGATGCTTGGTTATTTCCGCCAGTTCAGTGGTATGACTGCTTGACATACTATTAGCAAACATGTACTGCTAGAGTGGTTCACTTTCAGTTATGCAGTCTGTGTAGGGTGACATGATTGGTGGATGATGCTCCATCTTCGGTAGTTAGCCAACTACTGTGGAACTACAGTGGAACTTTGGGTTGAGAATATTGACAAGAAAATGAGGTGAAGTAAATACTTGATGTATTTGCTTGTCTTCGTTGTTGGATATTTCTTTCTTCTGTGTCTCTTGAATTTGCTTCCAGATTTCAGCAGCATCAGCAATGGAGCAACAGTCTTTCTTCAGTTTGTAAAAGGCTATGGAGATAAGTTTCAGTATATTAGCATGTCCTCTACATGTCTCTCTGGTCTGATGTTGCCAACTCTGGCTGTGATACATGTGTTTTGTCATAATTTTCTTCACAAATTGTCATCAGAATAGTTCAGTTTCTTAATAAATAGGTCAAAATAGTCAACAATTAAATTCCATTATATGTCTTGGGAGAAATCAGTTTAGATGCCCCTGCTGTCGTCAGTGAAGCTGAAGCACTTATGGAAGTATTTTGCAGTTTCAGCATTGACCTTTGTTCGTGGGGTTGAACTTAAGTCTTTGGCTAAAATATGCATCAAATAAATACCACACTCGTATGTTAGATGTTTCAGGTTCACTTCATTATTTTTGTCAATATTTTTTTCTCCTCTCTGCTACATTTGCAGCATTGTCTGTGAGAAAAGTATGCCCTTGGCATTTGAATTTTTATTCATAGTTTGTTACAGGTTTTACTGCTGCTTTTACACATTTTGTTCTATGGTCATTTGAAGTATCAGCTGCTTATGTAAGATAAACAGCCCTGTCTTCTGTTTTCGCAGAAGCACATATTACTAGATCATTGTATACATTATTTTAACAATGAAGATTTGAATTAATGAAGTTCTTCTCATTGTTTTTGAATACTTTTCAATTTCCTACTCATATGCTGTATCCAGAAATGTCTGCTCTGTGGGTGGAGCATAGTCTGGTTGTAAATTAAATGTTTGGTCTGAACAAGATGAAGGATAGAATTTGTTGCATAAATGAATTGAGCAGTTTTCTCATCTTAGTACTCCTGCTTGAACTGAAACAAGGAGTCCTGTGGCACTTTTTTTCTGAACCAGGCTAGCATGGCTACTGCCTTGGAACTTTCTGGAATTTGTAAGTCCTCTTTATGAATTCATCCATGGTTTTACTGGATGATAAAGTTTGCTGCTTTTTTTTTTTTTTAAATAAAGGTAATTTTCTGTCTGAGGTATGTCTGGTTGCTGCACCGCTGGTTGTACGAGCCAGTAGGTGACTCTGAAGTTGTAGATATTGCAGTGATTGACAATCATAACCCCTTATGTGTAAGATGGACCTAAAACAAAATGGTAAAAAAAAAAAAAAAAAAAAAGTGCTCTTGTTTGCTGAGTATTTCTGAATTTATTGCTTTCAAGAAAATGCTATTGTTTATGAAAGACTTCTCTACCTGTAAGTTTATACCACTCTTAAAGTGTAATTTATTTTAAATGCAGTTTTGTAGGGAAAATGATTAATAAATCATACAAATTTTCTGCACAATTTAAATCTTTCTTTAGCAACATACCAACCCCAGATAGCTTGAAAAAAATTTAAATATTAAAATCCCTAAATGCCTAAAACTTTCCTTTTAAACAGGAAATCTGCATTTAATATACCTGGTTATATTGAGCAATAAAAAGGGGCTTCAGAAGTCCAGCAGTAGCGGTAAAAATGTAGTTGATAAATACTTCTGCAACAAACATTTTGACATAGATTGTTCAGAGATGCACCATTATCATCTTTTGTCGTTGCATTCTGATGATCGTTTGTCATAATGGTGCTTCATTCTGACAACCAGGCTTTGCATCTTTTTTGCGCTGTTTATATTTGGCATGTATTTCTTCTTGACATACAGGTAAAGGAATGTCTTGAAAATATTCCTAAATTGAATCTGTTTTTATGACTTACAGCTATGCTGGTTTGTGGGGGGTTTTTTTCTTTCATTTCCTGGATGTTGAAATTAACACTGGAGGTGGGATTCTGGAGAATATTGTCTGTACTTCTCACAGTGTCCTTGTTTGGCACAAGCATTGCTCATTTCTGGTTGAAAACTCGGCTTCTTCTCCCTTGTTGGATAACTCCCTTACCCCAAAAAACCAAAAGAACTAAAAGTCCAGGCCTTCTGCTTGTGTAGCCCACATGCATTTTGCACCTCAGTGTTTTAGTTGTTGAGGGGTGGAGGGAGAAAGCAGTTGAGAAATGTAGTGGATTTCTGTTTGTATTGGTCTTCATACATATGCAAGGAGACAGAGCAAGCCTGTTTACTTGAAGCTCCTGGAACAGGCGTGGGCAAAATACAAACTGCAGGCCACATTTGGCCTGCCTGACTTGTCTGTCTCATTTGCCCTATGCTTCCCTTGCCAGCTGTCTACCTGCGCTCCCCAGCTCCAGGATTAGCTTCCCACCCCCTACCCCCAAATATTATTTCCCACCCTGGGCTAGAACCATCCAGGAGCAAGGGCTGGTAGTGACTGGGCTGATCAGTGTTTTTTCCATGAACTGTAGCATTAAATTTCCATGGCAGGTAGAATCATGAATGTTAATGACATGGGAATTGAGCTAGTCAAAGCTCAGATAGGGAGAAGCTGTAAAATAGGAGGAGTATGAGCCTTCCTGAATGGGCTCAGTAGATGATCCTAATGAGATACATGACAGTGTTTTCTTGAGTCAAAGGTCAGGTGCCAGTGTTTGTGATGACTGTGCCATTTTCTTGTCTTCAGTAGCACAGCCTCTCGGTCCCTCACAGGATCATGCCCTTACTACAGAACATGACTAATTATGCCATACTTGTAAAAACTTGACTTCAAAAGTTAGATGCTTTTTTTGATTCTCTAAATGAAAAAAGCAGCTTTGAACTCCAGAGTTTTTGATAGATTCATGGATTCAGTATATGGATTCAGCATAGTTGTTTTATTTAAATCTTTTAAAAGATTGTAAGTTTGGGCCTTAACATAGTTTGGATCAAGTCCATGTTTCATTTTAAACAGTTGTTACTTTTAAAAAGAAAAGCGTCTCATTTAAATAACTAAGTAAAAATCAGATTATCAAACCTGCTTCAGGGTCTTCTGAAATTAGCAAATTAGGGGACTTTTACCTTTACAGGAAAACAGTACTCTGATCTCAAATTATAGGAAATAATGATCTGTCTGTATGAAAAATAAAATTAATCTAAACACTTCACAAAATGAGACCCTTTACAACTGAATGAAATGAGTCTATTAGTAGCTGGGCTTATTTGGTCATCATTGTGACTAGGAAATTTTGGACACTTTGAGAAGAACCATATATAGAGAGCACAACCTTAATAAATCTCAGTGACAGTACTGCAGTGAGAAACTTCATTGTCTCAAACAGAGACTGAGCAGTGAAGCAGTATAATCTTTTATTATAGCAAAACTATCCTATCTTCACTCTGTCCCAGGTCCAACTGTATAAAAATCCCCTCTAATCTGTTGCGGGGACTAGAGATTTTCTATTTTTTAAGATCAGATGTCAATGGCAGTGAGATATCATCACTGCATATTCCATGTCTTTTTATATCTGTTGCATGCTGGAGATAACTGCACATAGCAGACATGTCACCTCAACTGGAATTTGATTACACGTGACAAAGTGGAGGGCCTCATTTCTGTGTCACAGGAATTACCTTAACTGTGGATGTTGCATGAATAAGACTGAAGTTAAGATTTGGATTCTTCTCCATCAATAGCCTCGCCTCATGAGGAGTAATTGAAGCCAGAAACATTGAATTCAGAATAAAGATTCCAGTTCAGATTTATCCCTTCTTTACAATTATTTCTGTCTTTGTCTTTTTTGTCCATTACTATGGCTATTAAATAAAGCAAACCTCTCGGACCATTAGCTGCAGTACATGGTGGTATTTTTCTACCCTCCTAGCCGCCTCAAAAGTAGACATTGATGATGGCTAACCACTGCTGCTGGTCACTTGAGTAAGGGCCTTCAGAGAAGTGGTTTTCAAACCATGGGTCATGACCTATTACTGGGTCACAGAGCATTAGGTACTGGGTCGTGGCGCAACCTTGCTGCCATCACTGAAAAACTGAAATGCATTGCTCAAAGATGTAGTTGTTGAGTCATGGGCATAAATTATTTTTTTGCAACTGGGTCCTGAGGAAAAAAGTTTGAAAATCGCTGCTGTAGGGCAGGCTGTAAAAGGAGTTTATACTAATGCTCTACCTTCCTTAATCACCCTCGATTATTCCACAAAATATCACTTTCCTCAGCTTCTCTTCAAATGAGTAGAGTTAAAGTTCAGTTACACTTTTGTCTTCTAAATTCTTTAAAAACATTTATTTTTAGTTTTCCTTAGTTTTTAAAAAAGGATCTATATAAGCAAGAGTTTCACTAATACAGGTACCTCAAAAACCAAACTTCATTTCTCAAATGAACTAGCTTTCAAAATTCAGAACTGATAAGTGGTTTTATAGTGTGTAAAAAGCTTTTCTCAGATCACAATTAGAAGCAATTGAAAATGGTGTGCATTAGCCATGTTAATAGACAGCATTTGAGGTTTTCCCCTCCACTTTTAGGTACTTTCTTAGTTGACAAATAATTGTTCCTATTGGATTTGTTATACAAGGATTGAGATGAAAGCTCTGGTGTAAGAAAATACTTTAAGCTTATGCTTAAATTTCACCATCTGCTTGAACTTAAGCACATGCTTAAAGTTAATTATGTTTAAATCCTTTCCTGAGTAAAAATGCTTTCTTCAGTTAGGCCCTTAGTGTATAACAGATTTGTATTTTAGAAATTAACCCATTTTGGATTTTAATTATATACTTTTTAACACTTTCCTTCTTTCAGACAGTGCAACTATTTTTAAAAAGTCACTTAAAAATTGCAGTGAAACTGAACAGTAAGAAAATTCACTATAGAAATATTTCCTCAAACATCTGAAAATGAAAATAAGGGTTTCAGTCAAAAGCCTTTCTGTTCTGTGTTTATGGAAAGCTGTCACTCAGTGTGATTGAAGAAAGAGGAAGTCGGTTCTTCTGATTCCATAGCTTTTATTTGATGCTTGTTTGCGCTGTGTTCAGATCTCTTCAAATTGGATTTTTCAATAGCTGTATGCTTTTCCTCTTGGAAATCTTTGAAATAAATTTTCAGTTTTCATACAACACATTTTCAGTTTGCTTCTAAAGTCGGTCTTTTTATGGCCCCAAAATATTTTTAATGTGAGAAAAGTTTTGTATTGGAGGTGTGAGGCAATCTTGGCCGTTGGAGGTGCTGTTGGCTCACACGTATGAGCTTTGGATTCTCAAAAACCTGAAAGACTCATGCAGTGCTATACTTACAAAAAATTGTCTGATTTGACTGCACTGCTGAGCTCTAACACTCCGGGATTGTACAGTCCTTGTTGTTTTTTAAACTTTTTCCCCAGTAATTGTTTCTTCTTTGACTCTTTCTTCTATAAATTTCTGTTATCCTCAGTACGATGCTACCTAGTCACTAGTCAACTCTTGTTAGTCGTAAGTCTTTTAAAATAATTTTAAATAGTTGAGCAATGATAGTCTCCTGGGTTAAGTACTACACAGTTTCCTTCAGAAATTTGTGTAAACATCCAGTGATGTATTCTTTGGATAGGAATGCAACAAATTAGTATGCTGTCCTGTTTTTATAAAAAAGTAAAAGTGTCACTCGTGATGCATGCATCCTGTACATTTGTGGTTATAGGATGGGAGTGTACTTAATTTAGCTTCCTATTGACCTGAAATACCTTATGTTAAATGGTGATTTGTTTTGGACTTTTCCTAGAACTAAGGTATGAATTAATTTTGTTAAGCAGATGAGCCAGTTTATGCACACTGAAAACATTACTGTTGCATAATTTTCATCTGCTACAGAGATGCATTGAATTCATGTTCTCGTAAATATTCATTATAAAGTTTCTAATGATTCATTAATGAGATTTTTCATAAGTTAATTTAGTCTTATTTCAAATATGTTGCTACATAAAACAGTACTAATGGAGTGCTTTGTTTGGTAGCTTCTTAAATTTTTATGGACGGTAAAATAAGGCATTTTACGTGCCAGAGCTAGAGTTCTGGTCTTTTTGATTTGCCTTCCACATCTACATCTCAAAATTAGTGAAAACTTGCATGTTATGCCATTAAAACTTGCTTTCTTAGTTTAAAAACAAACAAAAAAAACCTTGCACATTGTGGACCGGTATTGATGGCTGAAATTTTGCAACCTTAAAGTTAAACTGCTTTGAGTTATCACAGTGCAAGGTGACCAATAGTTTGGCACAATTAAAAATGATTTTCTTCTCATCTTAATAGTCGAACACCCAAGGACATTTGGGCTGTATGATTTACCTCAGTGTTAACAATGAATCATTTGTACGCATCCTAACTGCATGTTCTGGGGAGGCGTGTTACCTGCTGCCCTTTTAATTTTATTTGTGTGGGTGTCAAAAATATTGAGAACTGCTGCAATCAGTTTTGATGATGATGATGATGATGGAAGCTATATTAAACTTTGTGCTTCAGGATTTAAGCCAGGGGTTAGATGATCCCACGTCTGCATACTGCAGGTTTCTTACGTTCCTCTGAAGCATGTGGTTCTGGCCACCATTTGAGACATGATACTGGCTTGGATGGATATGGGTCTGGCAATTCCTGTCTTGCTAAATTTTTGAAGTGATGGCTTTGTCCTTGTTTGTGGGTGGTTTTGCATGTGTTACAGTTACTTTATTTTGGGATAGCCCTTAAGCTCCTTAAGAGTGGGAACCCTGTACAGATCATTTATTTAGAAAGGAGGTCTTTTACGTCTTAGTTTATCTGAAAGCAATCTCTTGCAAGATTCTCACCTGCCTTATATCTGCTGTTTGGAGGGAAGTCGTGGATGGGGGGAGGGGAAGATGCTTTTGTGGGACTAGCTGGCTGGTGGTTGTCTTAGTTTGAACACACACAATTATTTGTAGTGAATAATTGCAAACTTGCTTTTTATAGAGACAGAAGCATTCTAGTGAAACTGTATACTTTTATCCTGAAAAGTGATGGAGTTGTTAAATAGTTTCCATGTTTGTCTCAATGATTTCTATATCACATTTTTGTCAGTCTACCTGTAAGAGGATAGTGTTCTTGTTTGACAACTTTGACATCTAAACATGGAATCTGAAAGTCTTTGGCTTTTGCTGTTACCAGTAATACTACTACAGGTGAAATTTGCCTTTATTTATACATCTGTAACTCATTGTATTGATCTTGAAAACACAGGTGTAATAGCAGAACTTGGCATTGCATTTTGAACATGGTGGATTCCATTTTATTCAGGAACTGGAATAAATCTAGGGTGATAGTAGTGTGTTGACTTTGTCCATCTTATCAGGAGTAGAAGGTGTTTGTATAATTTTATTTAAGCTACCAGATATGATTGTAAGTGTACAGTGAGAACTGTCAAAGATAATGGTTTTGTTTTCATAGCCCCTTTTAATAGCAGAACTACAGAAACTTTATAAAAAGAAAAGAGTTAGTGGAAAAATGCTAGGCCTTGTCTGTACTCTCTGAAAATGTTTTCCTTAAATCAGTGCAAAAGCCCTTCTTACTCTGGTTTGAGTGTCTTGTTTCAGTTTCACTTAAACCTTTTCCTAATCAATTTATGCTAAATCAAATTTAGCCCGTTTAAATTGATCTTTGTTCAGACGCTTTTGCACCTGTTCTACTAAATAGCTTTTAAATCACATCTCTGTTAAACTCATGCAATTCTGTATGTAGGAAGGTCCTTAGCAAGTTGGAGCATCCAGAGGAGAAAGTCACTTCAGTCATAATCTCCCACTTCATATAAGTTAAATACATGATTAAAGATTTCATTAGCTCATAATAGTGAAGAATCTGGCACTGTTCCTTGGTGCCTTCATTTTCAAATAGAATTTACTAACATTTGTCAAAGAAATGTCTTTTGTGAAGACAGGAACTGGAATTCTCCTTGAAAGCCAGCCTAAATCCAAGTTTGAAATTTATAAACAGCTGTCTTAAAGTTAACACAGCTCATTCTTACTTAGTGGAAAATGTTTGTGCTCAGTTATCTGAAAAATTGCTAACTGTATCTGGCTATTCCCACAGTTCATCTCTAGACTGAGATTAAACAAGAGATTACATGCTAGAAGGTAACTTCTACAGGAAGTTTATAAACACATGAAAAAGCATCTTTTTAATCATCGTTGTTGCTGCTGTTCTTAAACTATGTTTATCCTGTAAATAGAATATTAAATTTTAGTTATTTCTCTTATTTTTGGAATACTTACCTGGTGTCATCTTTGCTGCTACTCTTTACAAACAGTCTTTTTCTTTTTTTTAAGATATTGTGTCTCTACCTCTCTGACTGTGGCAGCATATAAAATAGTGCAGTGTCATGCATGAAATTGTGAACAAAATCCAATATAATTAAAATTCAAATACAAAATTCTTCAGAAATGTGTATTAACCTGATTGAACATTCACAGTTCGTGTGCAGAATCAGGAGAGTTTCTTAGGAGACTGGACAGATGAACACTGTTTTAGCTCCACTTTGAATGCATATTTTCCTCTAGTGTGAAGTTAGAAAATTAATGTGGGATACAATGCAATAAGTGAGCTCTGAGAAATGCCACTAAAGCATTAGTAAGGTTTACATTCGCTCTAATTTTCTTACAAGTTATTTGTTCTTGAGGAAGACAAGTACTTGATCTTTTAATAGTTGTTTCTTACCCTCAGCGTATTAACTTGCTTTTAAAATTCTTTGTTTTCCACAGTTTATCAAAACTCAACTGCTGAACACATTCCAGATTCTTTGGATGCTAACGTAATGTAAGTGCTCTTAAAAAACTTTAGCTGTGCTCCTGTTCTGTTCCTTTTAAAACTAGGTGGAGAAAAGTAGTCTTTGAGTTTCTTCATGTAATAACTTCTTATTCATATTTTCAGTGAAATAAAAACATACAGCTTTTCTTTTGCTTTTGTGATTGAAAATGTTGGTCAGTTTGCAACAGGGAATAAGATTAGAGATTTATCAAAATAGTCAGTCAGATGATATCCTTTGGTTTCTTCTACCAAAATGTTTGGGAGTTTTTAAAACAGCACTCATTGCTTTTTTTCTAATAGAAAATCTCCAAAGCAAGTGCTGTAAAAATATTAACCCAAGTGTCCCAAGATAACCAGTGTACTTGATTTGTTGGATTTAAATTATGTCCATCTCTCCCGTTCCATTTTGTCTGCTTTCCTTTTTTTATATTAGATAGTGTACTGATGTTGACAAGATTTCTGCTTAAAGCACCTGTGAGTACTACTGTATACTTGTTCATAAGAATAGATAATACAGTGAGAGGAAGTGATGTACACTTTGAATAGTTTGTCACAGTAAACTGTAGATGCATCGTTAAGTTGCCAAAATTGGGGACCTGAGAGCTTAATACTACTGTTAACTCATGTTTGGAGACTTGAAAGTTAACTGATGGGTTTGCCTGTCAGCTTAAAGTTTGCAGCTGCTTTGAGCTTCTGCTATTACCATATTTAAGTGTCACTTTTGTCATTAAAGATCTCAAGATACTTTTGAGAGGTGGGACAGTAACCTTGGTGTTTTACCAGAATGGCAGTTCAGGCAAACTACTTTTATGCCTATTTCAAACTTCCCTTGCAGATGATTACTGTATTTTGCATTTCCAATTCTAGGCATGTGTCCATCTACTATACAGTGGCACATATCTTCTCCTTGTTAAGTGTATTGGGATCATTGTAGAATGTGGATGAAAAGAGCCTCTGTTTAAAAAGTGGCCTCTCTCTCTCACTCACTGCAAAAAGATTCAAGTCTTACTTAATGACAATTGAGTTAAAATAAACATACTTTACCAAAACATCTTCCTCCTCATTTAAACTCTGGGCACAAGCTTACTTTATTATTTCCTTTAAAAAGTGAAAGGAAAGGTGTAAAAATTGAAAATAAATTTGAAATTTGACCTTTGGCTCTCAGTGGTCCCATCGTTAAAGCAGTTTTAAATTGTGTTTAAAGTGTGACATGTAAAACTTTCAGCCTAGTCTTCATTGCATTTTTCCCTTTTGCCAAAATTGCTAGGTGAAAGTTCCAGTACCTGATTTCAATTAATGGTTCACCCATCATTGTGTCCTTTTCCAGTTGAGGTCATTAAAGAATTTTATTAAAAACAAATAGTTCATTTTTGAGTGATGGTCCCTAGTGTGTTCCAGTGAGGGTTATATGTCTTTGCCATGCTTTTAGAGCTGGAGATTTTTAAAGTAATAATGTCTGCTAATCCACTTATGGACCCCTGCTCAACCTCCTGGTTTTCATCCAACATGATAAACTGGTTGGCTGAAATGACTGCATCCTCAGTTCTTCTCACCATCGCATGATCCAAGTCAGAGCCTCTGCAGTTCTTTGGTCTCTTGTAAAATAAACAAGGAGTCTTGTGGCACTTTTAAAGACTAACACATTTATTTATCTGACAAAGTGAGATTTTCTCCCGCAAAAACTCATGCAGTAAATAAATTTGTTAGTTTTTCCTGAACTAGCCTGACATGGCTATCCGTTTGGAATTAGTTTCTTGTGATTCAGTTTCTAAAACACAGGAAAAGACTCTTTGATTCTTGTAAATAGTTAGTATTTTAGTTGTTTTTTATAGGTGTTTTCGTGTTAGTAGTAGTTTTAGGATTGTAAGCACTGTGCTGGTTTCCTGTCCCCTGCCACCTCCTCAAGCACCCATGCCTGTGTACTGGATTATGGTGAAGACGCCATGGTTGAAGATCAGTACAGTAGAATGTCAGACGTCAGAATTACAGGCCGCCGGTCAATGGTACACCACGTGGTACCAGAAGTAGGCAATCAGGCTGTGGCAGAGGATGCCCCATCGGCAAAAAAAAAAAGGGAGGAGGATGCAATTTCTGTGCCTTGCCTGAATTGTATCTAAAGTGCTCTAACCTTAACCCTGTTCCCATGTGCGATGTACGGGGTGAAGACTTGAGGTTCACAGGCACTGCTGAAAGCATTTGCTGCCAGTTCAAGGCAGCCTAAGCAAGCAGCAGAAGTGTAAGCCACCAGTTGAGAGAGGAACAAACTGGCAAGTTCAGTCTGAGTTAGGGAAAAAGCTGCTGCAGCCCAGACTGCTGCTGATGCAAAGAAATCATGACTTGGAGCATAAAGTGCTGGAGTCAGAGCTGGAGCCTGAGCTATGGCCAGCATGCAGTAGACTAGAAGAACACCTCCATTTTAAACGGCTACTGCCTGCATACTGGTGGCATGCTGATACTGCCTAAGTATTGCCTGTGGCTGCACATTTTGTTCAGAGCTATGAACATTTCAGAATTATCTAACACTCTCTGTACCCAGAGTGTTCCTATCTTTGAGGTTCTACTGCACTTTTTGCCCTTGCTTGTTTTCTATGATGAGCACCAGAGCTGCCTTTACTGTATGGTGAATATCCGTCATTCCTTCTCAAGCTATACCCAAGAAGGCTGAGTTCTCTGCCTCAGGCGGCACTTCATGGAAGTCACAATGAGCTGTTGATTAGAACCAGGCTGAGGAACTTACTTTGCACATCAGCCTGAGTGATTGAGGATGCACTTCCTGCTATGGAGCTCCAATCTGATTCTGGTTGTACCAGTGCTATGGATCTCATGACAATAGTAGGGAGTCTAGAAGCATGCAGATAAGCCTGGCAGTAAGTCTTCTTCCAGACCAAGGAAGGATGCTGCTCCATACATGAACTCCAGCGATGGTGAAGCAGTGCATTCCAGAGCTTACAAGCAGGATTAGAAGTTGCACAGATTTGACATCTGCTGGTTTTGTCCATTAAGCTGCATACTCCTTCCAGCGCAGCACTGCTGAAGTCAAAGGATCCTTAGGTTCCAACTAAGTCCTCAACTCTGGCTCCCAGCCTGGTTCTGACTGTGGAGTGCATACTGCTGACACAAGGGAAACTTGAGGCTGCAGTCTTGTGAATACTTTGCATTGGAGAAGGTCTCCATGTCTTCCGGTGCTGTTGTCTCTGGGGGAGGGGTATGCTCTCTTACATTATACTTGCATTTTGTCAAGTTCCAAAGGGGTAACCATGGTAGTCTAGATTTTTTGGGTCACCTTTCTGCCCATTCCTGTACAGTGTTTCCAGCATCATCACCATTTTGAAGTGGGCTCTGATATTTCAGCTTTGGAGGACTGGGATGGAATGTGAGGTCCATCCCTCTCATAATGTTCGTGTTGTGTCATATCACCATCCTGGAACTTTGGGCAATACAGAAATTGTTTCTCAATTGCATCATGTTCTCATTATGTCAGGCAAAGCTACCACTGTTAAATACACTGACAAACAAGAGGGCATGAGATTGCCTGCATTTTGTATAGAGGCAGCTCATCTTTGGGATTGGTGCATCATCCACAAAATCCAGTTGTCACTTGCCAGGATTTAAAATTATTGATTAAAATTAAAAGGGTTAATTGCCATGATTAAAGATGAAATAGTGGACCTTCTCAAAAGTAAATTTGTGATTGACCAAAAAAGGGAGTACTGTAGCATGGTGGTTGGCAACACTTTCAACCCCTGGGGAACTCCAAATAGCAACCTCTTAATCTCCGATGCCACCAGCAAATACACTCTGTTAATTTCACAGTTGGAGGGAGCTCAGTGCTTTTCCAAGGCAAAGCTCTCATCATTAGCTGGTTGGACTGTATTAATTATGCTTTTCCTTCCCTATTGCTCTTTTTCCCATGTCCTGCATGTGATCAGATGGGAGATGGCAATGGTCATTCTCATTGTCTCATTCTGGTCTCACCAGTTCTGATTTCAACTCCTCCACATGTCAACATGTTACCCACCTCCACTGTCAGCTTTCATGGTTTCAGGATCTGGCATCCCAATCCACAGACACTCCGATTCAGAGCTTGGTTTTTGGATAGGCATTTTAGCTAGAGCAGAAATGTTCGTTAGCAGCACAAGCCATCCCATTGAGTAGCAGGACAGAATCCACAGTGAGGCTTTATAGGGTGAAGTGAAGGTCCTGTACGACCAGGTAGGCCCAACAGAGGGTCTTTTCCCTGAAGTTGTAGACATCCTTCTTTTGGACTATCTCCTCTCCTTGAAGCAGGCAGACCCGTCTGTCAAGTCCATCAAGGTGCGGATAGCTACCAACCATGTCTTTCAGTTCCCTGTGGAAGAGCACGCCATCTTTACTCACCCCTTGACTACCATGAAAGGTCTCCTGTGGCTTTATCCTCCCATTCAGACTCCCCCCCCCCCCCCACTCCCCCGGCCAGTGGGACCTCATCCTTGTCCCACAGTGTTAATGAAATCTCTTTCTGAACCTGTGGCCTCCTGGTCCTTGCCTACTCTCTGATGGTCACCTTCCTGGTTGCTGCTGTTTCCTCAAGAAGCATTGGTGAACTGGGGACCATGATGACAGACACCCCATTTTCCCTTATTACCATGGTCTGTGGGGACAAAGTTTCCCTGGGCTTGAACCCCAGGTTTCTTCCAAAAGTTTTATAACATTTACTACTTCAAGTGCTGCTCCTATCCATTCCGTTGTAGGTGTCTGCACGCCCCGTGCACGGCATGCCAGAAACTTTTCCCCTAGAGTACCCGTAGGGTCGGCTGTAGCCCCCCCTGGAGTGGCGCCATCGCTGCTCCCTATATATGCACCAGCCGGCCCCGTCCCTCCTCAGTTCCTTCTTACTGCCCTGTCGGTCGCTGGAACATTCCTTGGCCTCGAACTGCTTGCACGTGGCCAGTGACATTCGGAGTACCCGAAGTTTCTTGTTCTTGTTGTTTTTGTTGTTAGAGTTTAGGTAGTAAAAGCCCGCCCTGGGCTGGGCTATGCCGGGCTTTAAAACTTGCAGGCAGTGCAGGAAGCCCATGCCAGTGGACGACCCGCACGGCAACTGCATATTCTGCCTGGGCGAAGCTCACCTGGTTGAGAGGTGCAAGATCTGCAGGGGCTTCAAGCTGAGAACACAGAAAGAAAGGGTTCGGCAGCTGAAGCTCCGCATGATGGAGGAGGCTCTTCGTCCGGCGCCCGGTGACTCGGGATCCAGCACGGCACCATCGGTGCGGAGCGCACCAGCGTCTTCGGCACCGTCGGCGGCACCGAAGTCTAGCTGCCTGAAGATGCACCGGGAGCCCCAGCGCCGGTCGGCATCGCCAGTACTGCCAAAGAAGAAGCGGGTGGACAGGGGGCGTTCACTGCGCCAAGCGACAGTGGAAAAGGACTCTGTTCAGAGCCGGGTGAGCCGACCCATTTCTCTGTCTCCAGCTTCTGGGCACGACCTTCCTGAGAGACCGCTCAGCCCGGTGTCGACCTCCTCACCTACCAAGGACATCCTGGAAGAGGAGTTAATCCTGCCGGCCACGCCTGAGGCGTCGCGGCAGCGCAGGCTCTGTCGAGCCACTTGGCACTGCCGGCACCGGCTCCGGTACTGGGGCCGGTACCGTCTCGTGGGAAGCAGACTCCACTTGCGACTGGCCAGGGGCGAAGCCGGGTACCATCTTCAGACCAACGGCACCGTTCACCGGTACTGCCTCCAGTAGTGGCTGCAGCCGGGGCTCCCCACTTCCGCTCCCTGGTTTCCACCCGGCACTGTGCATCCCCACTTCGCGGACACCGCGATCGCCAAGACAAAGATCGGCACCATTCCCCGGTGCAATCCTCGTCGGCACTGCCATGGTCGCCACGATCCAGCCCATCGTTGAGCTCGGTGGGAGAGTCAGCACCGCGTGGCTCGTATAAGGAACTGAGTATGCAGCCACAACAGGCCCCTGCGGTACCGCCATTCCGCCCCCTGTGGTCGGCTTGGCAGCCTGGGATGCAGTGGCCTTTTTGGACTCCTTGGGCCGTCCAGCAGGGACCGGCCTTCGACTCAGGGACCCCCATACCAAGTTTCCGCATCAGGCTTCCTCCATCTGCGGCGCTCGGCGCTTCCCCCGGTACCAGGGAGACGTCAGAGGTGCAATCTTTAAGGGACGACCAGGAGCGGACCAACCTGGCCAGCGGAGGCCATAGCATGAGGTCCAGGGCGCCGTTGGGGGGTCTGGATCTTGGAGTCACCCTCTTCGCCGCCGGATGAGGCTGTGGCTGGGGCCAAGCTGTTGGCTATTCTGGACGATACTAGGGCTCATCAGGAGCTTCTCCGTCGAGTAGCCTCCGGGTTAAACATTCAAGCCGAGGAGATCGCAAAGGATGCCGATCCCATGGTGGATATCCTGCTCCCAGAGGGCCCGGGCTGGGTGGCTCTGCCCTTTATTAAAACTGTGCAAAACACAACCAAGGCCCTGTGGCATACCCCAGCCTCGATTCCCCCTACGGCCAGGCGAGCTGAGAGGAAGTACTTTGTGCCCTCTAAGGGCTACGAACATTTTTATTCTCACCCCATCCCCAGCTCGTTGGTGGTAGCTGCAGCAAATGAGCGGGAGAGACAGGGTCGTCCTGGTTCAACCCCCAAATCCAAGGACGCTAAGAAACTGGACCTCTTCGGCCGTAAGGTCTATCCCACAGGGGGGTTGCAACTAAGAATAGCCAATCAACAGGCTATTCTTAGCCATTATATGTTCAATGCCTGGTCGGCCCTAGAGCATTTTAGTGACTCGATGGAGCAGGACTCCAGAGCAGCCCTGTCGGCATCCATCAAGGAGGGCAAGGTTGTGTCAAAGGCCTTGTTACAATCGGCCTTAGACGCAGCCGACGCGGCTGCTCGCTCCATGGCTTCTGGGGTTACTATGCGGCACAGTTCATGGCTGCAGGCCTCAGGTCTGCCCCAGGATGTACAGGCCACAATTCAGGACTTGCCTTTTGAAGGTCCAGAGCTGTTTTCGCAGCAGACAGACGCCCGCCTTCAGACTTTGAAGGACTCGAGGGAGTTAATTAAATCCTTGGGTCTCCACACACCGGTGAGCCAAAGGAAGCAATTCAAACTGGCTCTTCCAGCAAGGCCTTACCACTGTTGCCAGGACGATGACAGGCGAAGGGGCAGGGGATCTTGTAGGCCCTCAGGGCATCAGACCAATGGCCAAGGGGTCTCACGTCAACCGTCTAGCCAGAAGACGACTTTTTGATGTTTGGCGCGGGCGTGACTTAGCAAGCGCCGGGGATCCAGAGACTCCCTTGTTCCTCAACAGACTGGGCCGTTACGCACCAGAGTGGCACAAGATTACAAAAGACCGCTGGGTTCTCAGGACAATTCAGGAGGACTATTCCCTCCAATTTTCTTCGTTACCCCCGCAGGGCCCCCCTAAGTTACATGGTTCCCTGCGGGATCAGGCCCACCAGCAAGTACTATGGGAGGAGGTGCAGGCCTTGCTTCAGAAAGGGGCAGTGGAAGAGGTGCCACTAAGCTGCAGGGGCAGGGGGTTTTACTCACGTTATTTCCTTATTCCCAAGGCAAAAGGGGGCCTGCGGCCAATTTTAGATTTGAGGCGCCTCAACCAGTTCCTTCGAAAAATTCGGTTCCGGATGGTGTCCCTAGCCTCAATTGTTCCGTCTCTGGATCCGGGCGATTGGTATGCCGCCCTTGGCTTACAAGATGCATACTTTCACATTGCGATCAGCCCACGGCACAGGAGGTTTTTACGCTTCATCGTCGACTGGAAACACCTGCAATTCACGGTGCTACCTTTCAGCCTTTCCGCAGCTCTGCGGGTATTTACAAAGTGCCTTGCGGTAGTAGCGACGTATCTCAGAAGGAAGGGGGCCACCCTCTTCCCATACTTGGACGACTGGCTGGTCGTGGGCAAGTCGTGTCAGGAGGTGCTATCTCACCTGAGGTTGACGCGGTCCATGTTCGATCGCCTGGGGCTGCTGATAAACGTTCAGAAGTCGGTGCTTGTTCCCACACAGTGGATAGAATTCATAGGGGCGGTCCTCAACTCAGCGTCCACAAGGGCGAGCCTTCCTACCGCCCGCTTCCAAACCATCAAGCAGGCGGTGGATTCCTTAACGAAATTCCCCCTTGTATCGGCACGGGAATATCTTATCCTGCTGGGCCTCATGGCAGCTTGCACCTTTCATAGAATCATAGAATCATAGGGTTGGAAGGGACCCCACAAGGTCATCTAGTCCAACCCCCTGCCAAAAAAAGCAGGACCACTCCCATTAGATCATCCCAGTCAGTGTTTTGTCCAGCTGGGACTTGAACACCTCCAGAGATGGAGATTCCACCACCTCCCTAGGCAGCTTATTCCACTGCTTCACCACTCGCCTAGAACCTTTGTGGTTCCCCTCGCCTGCCTACGGATGCGACCGCTCCAACTGTGGTTGGTGGGGGTGTTCTGCCCGAGGAGAGACAGTTTGGACACTATGGTCACCGTGCCCGCACCGGTGCTAGAGACCCTTCGTTGGTGCGGCTGCGAGACCAACCTGTGCTCAGGGGTTCCGTTCTAGCTTCCCCAACCATCGCTTCACTTGACAACAGATGCCTCGGATGTAGGCTGGGGGGGCACATCTCAGCAGCCTCAAGACACAGGGCCTGTGGTGGGATGTGGACTCCCGGTTACACATCAGTGTAAAGGAGCTCAGGGCAGTGCGGCTGGCGTGCGAGGTGTTCCGAGAGCATCTTTGGGGCCGAACAGTGTCGGTGCATACCGACGACACCACCACGATGTTCTATGTCAACAAACAAGGCGGCATGCGCTCTCGTCTCCTTTGCCAGGAAGCTATGAGCTTCTGGGAGTTCTGCGTTCGCTACAAGATCCACCCAGTGGCATCGTATATACCGGGTCTCCGGAACTCCCTGGCGGACGAGCTCAGCCGGAGGTTTATGACCCACGAATGGTCTCTCCACCCGGAAGTGGCGGAGTCACTCTTCCGGCGGTGGGGTTATCCCCGTCTGGATCTGTTTGCCTCTGAGCTCAATACAAAATGTCAGGACTTCTGCTCCTTCTGGGGGCGCAGTCCCGGGTCGAGGGCGGATGCCTTCGAAATCCGCTGGGGACAGGAGGGGTTACTGTATGCGTTCCCTCCAACACCGCTAGTGCCCAGAGTGTTGTGGAAGATAAAGGAGGAGAGGGCAAGGATCATTCTGGTTGCCCCAGCGTGGCCAAGGCAGCATTAGTTTTTGGCTCTGATGTGGTGGTCCAGGTGCAGTCCGGTTCGGTTGCCCCTCAGACCGGACCTGTTGACCCAGGACAGTGGGTGACTCCTCCACCCCAACCTGGAGGCCTTGCACCTCCACGCGTGGTGCCTTCATGGTTAACGGACAGCAAGCAGTTGTGCTCCTCCCCGGTGAGAGAGGTTCTGTGTGGCAGCAGAAAACCCTCCACAAGGACTACGTATGTAGCTATGTGGCGCAGATTTGCACAGTGGGCTGGGGCCAATGGGGAGGACCCAACGTTGGTCTCGATTCACCGCATACTGGATTATTTATGGCACCTGAAGTCGAGTGGGTTGTCATTGTCATCCCTGAAGGTCCACTGAGCGGCAATTGCGGCTTTCCACGGCAACTCCCAGCATAGCGCACTTTTCTCCGTCCCCATAGTAAAAAGATTCCTGACAGGCCTCTCGAAGCTGTACCCGGCGGTGAAACCGCCTACGATCCAGTGGGACTTAAATGTGGTCTTGTCACGACTCACCAGACCACCCTTTCAGCCATTGGCAACATGTTCACTGCTATACCTGTCATGGAAGGTCGCGTTCCTGGTGGCCATCACCTCAGCTCGGAGGGTATTGGAGCTGCGCGGCTTGGCAGCGGAGCCACCACACACCCTGTTTTTTAAGGACAAGGTGCAGCTGCGCCCTCATCCATCCTTCAGGCCCAAGGTGGTGTCACACTTCCATGTGAACCAGGACGTTTGCCTGCCTGTCTTCTGTCCAAAACCCCATTCGTCAGAGGAGGAGAGGTGCCTCCATTCCCTGGACATGCGCAGGGCACTGGCCTTTTATATAGAAAGGACAAAGCCGTTTCGCAAGACCCCCCAGCTCTTTGTGGCAGTGGCGAATAACAAAAAAGGCCAGCCGGTTTCTACGCAGAGGATCGCTTCCTGGATTAAGGCTTGCATTAAGGAATGCTACAAGCTGGAAGGTAGACACCTGCCAAGGGTGACGGCCCATTCGACAAGGGTCCAAGCAGCTTCAACGGCATTTCTAGCGGGAGTCCCGATCCTAAACATATGCAGGACAGCGACGTGGTCCTCCCCGCACACCTTTGCGCAGCATCACGCCATCACCCAGCAAGTGCAGCAGGACGCAGCAGTGGGAAGGGCGGTGCTGCAAGCTGTCTGTGATGTCTCCCACCTCCAAGGTAAGGCTAGATACTCACCTACAACGGAATGGACAGGAGCAGCACTCGAAGAAGAGGTTACTTACCTGTAACCGGTGTTCTTTGAGAGGTGTGCTCCTGGCCATTCCAATCCCTCCCACCTCCCCTCAGACAGTGGGAGAAGGAACTGAGGAGGGACGGGGCCGGCTGGTGCATATATAGGGAGCGGCGATGGCGCCACTCCAGGGGGCGCTACAGCCGACCCTACAGGTACTCTAGGGGAAAAGTTTCCAGCGTGCCATGCACAGGGCGTGCAGACACCTACAACAGAATGGCCAGGAGCACAGCTCTTGAAGAACACCGGTTACAGGTAAGTAACCTCTTCTTACCTGCTTTCTTTCTGAAATTTCATGGCTCAGTCCATTTAGTCCCTTGACATCTACCAGGCCCTGGCTTTTTGCCTGCAGGGGATGAGATGTTCAGGAAGTCCGCTCAACTATTTTTTTGCTATAGCAGAAAGAATTAAACGGCAAGCAGTCTCCACTCAGAATTTGAGAGTGAGTTTTGGGATGCATTGTACTCTTGTTATTGGGACAGTCTCTCCACCCCTGGGAATACAGGTCTAGTCCATGACAGCACAAGTGTTAACTATCGCTAAACTCCAGAAAATACTGCTTATGGACATGTGTTGGGTGGCTGCATTGAGTACGTATTGTCCCTTTCCATTATGCTTTGGTGTGAGACTGTGCTATGGATGCCTCATTCAGCAAGGCTGTTCTCTGTTCGATGGTTCTGTCATTTTCCTCACACCCTTCACCTAGCTAGATACTTACTCTTAATCATGCTTAGTGGAATACAAAAGGGACCATTACTTAAAGAGGAGGAGGAGTTACTTATTGTAACTGGATGTTCTCTAAGATGTGTGGTCCCTATCTGTATTCTAGTCTTGTTCTCCTTTTCCTCTGTTGCAGACTTCTTGGTTTTTCATTGGAGAAGAAACTGATGGTGCGGTTGATCTGCCCTGTCTTTTATTGCCTCAAGCAAGGACATGTGCACGGAGCAACAGAAAATCCCTGGCTTCATACGCATAGCGCATGTGTATAACCTTCAGGGGAATACAGATATGAACCACACATCCCAAAGAACCCTCTTCAGATTCAGGAGCTATTTAATAGATTGTGTGCACAGTGTTCTTGATGAGAAATACAGACTTTGATTTCAAACTTCAGAGCAATGTATAAAATTAACAATGGCCCTAGTTTTTATTTTTTTCTCTCTCCCCCTCTCCCTTACCCCAAATTAAAAAAAAACAAAACACTGATCTTGTTTTTGGGGGAAAATGGCAACATACACATTTTCCATTATCTAGGTAGGCTCTTTTCTTTGAGGTAAGTTTGGGACTTCAAAATCTAGTACAGATTATGCAACCCTTGTCATGCAGCTAACATTTAAATGTGCACAATTCCCCTCTCTGAGACTATTAAGTATCTTCCCTTAATAGGCTTTGAAACACACCATTAGAATTTTGTTGGCTTAATTCTGGAAGTTTCTTTAATAAACTTTGTATTCAAGCTATAAAGGAAAATCTAGTTTTTTCTAAAGTAACATTTGATAAGAGCAAATCGTAAATGCAAGTCCTCTTTTGTTACTTAGGAATCATAGGATTGGAAGGGACCCCACGAGGTCATCTAGTCCAACCCCCTGCCAAAAAACCAGGATCACTCCCACTAGATTACCCTAGCCAGGGTTTTGTCCAGCTGGGCCTTGAACACCTCCAAAGATGGAGATACCACCACCTCCCTAGGTAGCTTATTCCAATGCTTCACCACTCACCTCGTAAGAAAGTTTTTCCTAATATCCAGCCTGGACCTCCCCAGCTGTAACTTGAAACCATTGCTCCTCGTTCTGTCCTCTGTTACTACTGAGAACAGTTGAGCTCCATCCTTCATGGAGCATCCCTTCAGGTAGTTGAAGGTTGCTATCAAATCCCCCCTCAGTCTTCTCTTCTGCAGGCTAAATAAGCCTGGTTCCTTCAGTGTTTCTTCATAGGGCTTGTGCTTCAGCCCTTTGATCATTTTTGTTGCCCTCCTCTGGACTCTCTCTAATTTGTCCATGTCCTTTTTGTAGTGGGGAGCCCAAAACTGGACAGAGTATTCCAGATGTGGCCTCAGCAGTGCAGAATAGAGGGGAATGATCACATCCCTTGATCTGCTGGCAACACGTCTTTTGATGCAGCCCAGTATGCCATTGGCCTTTTTGGCAGCAAGCACACACTGCTGACTTGTATACAGCTTCCCATCCACCATGACTCCCAGGTCCTTTTCGCCAGTGCTGCTATTTAGCTGATCACTCCCCAGCCTGTAGCAGTACATGGGGTTTTTTCGTCCCGAGTGCAGGATTTTGCACTTGTCCTGATTGAACCTCATGAGATTTCTATTGGTCCACTGCTTCAATTGGTTTAGGTCTCCCTGAATCCTGTCCCTGCCCTCCAGGGTGTCTACTGTTCCCCCCAGTTTGGTATCATCCGCAAACTTACTAAGTGTGCAGTCTATCCCATCATCCAGATCATTAATGAAAATGTTGAATAGAACTGGCCCCAGGACTGACCCCTGGGGCACACCACTCGTTACTGGTTGCCAACTTGACATGGAGCCATTGATTCCTACACGCTGAAACCGTTGATCTAGCCAGTTTTCTATCCACCTTACAGTCCACACATCCAACCCATACTTGGAACTCATATAGGAGCCTGTCTTTGTTTGCTGGGTAACTGTTGTGCTGCTTAAACCTGCAGAAATGCATGTTCCTGGTGGTCACATGACATTGGGAAGTACGCTTACTGGTTCACTGTGATTATAGTAATGCTTTCCTGTTTTGCCTGGGGAAGGCTCTGTAACAGAGATTCTTTATGCTCTGCTTGACTTCAGGTGGAGCATAGGACACTGAGCATTTGGTTAATGAAGAGAGTTGGTCATGAGAGCATTCTTACCATGACAAGTACCAAATGCTTTTTTCTCTAATGATACAAGCCATTGAAGGAGGAGGAAGCTTGGTAGACACACCCTGGGCTATGTCCACCCTGGAAAGTGTGTGCAGTGGAAAGGATGTTAGTGTGGTCCTGGGCTGAAATTGAAGGGAGTTTGGCTATGGCACTTTTTGCTTATCACTTGGTTGTCCATGGCAATAGTGGTTGAGATGGGGGGAGGAGAGATTGTTGACACGTAATGGGATACTTTGCTTGTTTGAACGTGTGTAGGGAATCTTGCTGGTTTCGGTCCCATCTGATCTCTGTAAAATAGAGAATTTTAGGAGTGTGCTTCCTGGTCTTCCTACTCAGTCTTCAGAAAATTAGGGAACCTTGGGGAGAATTTCCAACCCCACAGTGACTGCTGCTTCCTCACAGTGGTTAAAGCATAATTTGATGGGCCCTGGAACCCTGATCTCTGGGCCCCCTTCCCATCTTGCAGAGGTCTCATACATGCAGCCCCTAAAGCTATTTCTTGCGGCCTACTATGGCACTATTGCTACTGATACTTACAATATTGTCATATGAAAAGATTTCAGTGGCGAGGCCTTCAGGCTAACATTTTAGTCCTCATGCGGTCCGCATGGTGATTTGAGTTTGAGATCCCTGCTGTATTGTCTGGGGCCCCCTTCACACACGTGGAAGCCCCAGCCCTGGGAGGCATTTGCAACCACTTCTCAGTACCATACACATTGGTTATTGCACCATGAAAATATGGTATCATACCATGAAAATACTGGTCCCAGTTCTGGCCTCAGAAGCTCTCTCCTCCACCTGTGCACTGCCCTGATCTCGATCCTGGCCTCACACTCTGACTCCACCCTGCCCCCCCCCATCCTGATCCTGGTCTCTCACTCTCCTCTTTGCCCCCCTACTCCCATCCTGGTCTCACACTGCCCCCCATCCCTGATCCTGACCTCACATGCTGCACTCTGCGCCTCCCTCAGTGGTACTTGGTCTTGGCATGAATGCAGAGAACTGGACTCAGTGACCTCGCATAGTCCCTGGCCAGGGTGCTCCTGCCCTAAGTATGGACCTGAGCTTGCTTAGGGTGGGAGATTTGAAAACTCCCTCAGCCTGGCTGCAGCTCCTGGGCCAGGGCGGGGTGGAACATTCAATTCTACCTGGTTTTTCTTTTTTGTTTTTTTTTGTTTTTTTTTCTCCAGAGCCTTGGAACTCTGGCTCCTCAAATTTATGGGCCCTGGAACACAGTTCTGGGGCATTCTGTCTTACTTCAACTGCTAGCTTCCTGCCCCTGCGGCAAGGGAGCCCTCAGAGACAGCTGTTCAGATATAGAAAATTGGTGTGTTTCTTTCTGGCTTTGGAGGCCTTCAAATAGGCTCAGAGATTTATAGCTCTGTGTGTGTGTGTGTGTGTGTGTGTGTGTGTGTGTGTGTGTGTGTGTGATTCATTTAAAAAGTGTATTGGAAACTAAACTTGGTTTTCACTTTTTATAAAGTGGGGCCAGCTAAAAATTGAGGGCTATTTTATGCTCCCTTTAAAATGTTTCTAAAATAGCATGTTTAACTTGGGCTATAATTTATTTTAATATGATACTGCTTTTATTCATGGTTTTCATAGCCTTTTCTGAAGCACTAGGTGGCTAATTTACTTGAGATTACATAGTTGAACATTTTGTACAAATAGAGGAATCTCAATTGTTTCTCGCAGTCACTTGTTTAAACTATTAGGCAGTACAGTCTCCTGAAATTCAGAGTGGTAGTTAGTGGTATTGTCAGATATAGCTGTACAAAAATGACTAGCCAGATGTCGCACACATTTCATTGGTGCAGTTTTTTGAGCGGAGTATAAGGACGTGTAAAGTTAGGTCAGAGAGAGATCGTCCTCAGTTCATGGACAGTTGCAAATTCAAAACATGAAGTCTTGTCTAAATATGGAAATTGTACCTGTCAAAATGATTTTAAAACAGATTTTAGTTAAACTGAGGGAAACCTTTATGTGTGCATGCTTAGACTGGCGCATGTCAATTTACCTTAATTCGGGAGTTGGCAAACTGTAGGAGTCAGGTTGCCATGGTGCCTGGGTTTGTAGCCTGGCTTCTGGTTCTGCTGCAGAAATGCAGCAGAGGAGCGTCCTCTGCCAACCAAAAATAAAATTGCTGGCACCTAACTGGGAGCCAATTTTGTCGAGCCTTGGCTTAATTCAGTTAACCTCAGTATGCATATTGACCAGCATATAATGTTTTTAAACTGTGAAGCATGAATTTACATAAATATTGGACATTGAAAAAGACAGGTAATTGCATTGATCTTTCTGACTGAGTATAGATATAATGCTGTCAAAGCTTCTTTTCTGAAAGAGAAAAGTATAAAAAAATATTCCAGTACAGTGTGGTGCTAAACATTTTATGCACACAATTCAGTAAACTCAAAATGGATTCTCACAGCAGTTGTAACTGCTTTGTGTATCACTGGTTTTAATATATAGTTTATGCTCACAAAGGGGTGAAATACTTACCAAACTTCTAGTGCATCTGATTTTTTTGAAAAACGTTTTTGGGTTCGCTATCCATTTCCTGGGTGAGAACTGGAGAGCCCTCCTGATGTCACTTTTCATGGCCTTGAAATCATGTTGTTGTCATCACAGTTTCTCTTGCCTCTTCTGGACCTCAAAGGGCAAGTGATAGAACGAACTTCTCTACATGGGCTAAAGGCAATAAAGGTTCTAGCCAGCTTTGGGTACTTGTGTCTGTATTTATAGCAGTTGTTCCCAAACTTTATCTGGTTCACATGCTGCCACCTTAAGAAATTTGTTTGAAGTACCACATGCAAATTTTCTCTTTCTGTTCACATTTATTTTAGGCCATAAGTATTTGCAGGCTCAGTACAATAAGGTGGTAGAGATCTGTGTGAGGGAAATTGAGAAGGGATGCTGGTTGGGGAAGCTTGCAGGAAGAGTAGAGCTAATTGAGAATTTTTTGTCAAAACTGAAACTTTTCACAGGAACGTACCAGTAAAGACTAAACTGACATTGGCAAAGGTTTTGCAGATTCAAAACTGAATTTCTGGTCAAAATCAGACACAGGCCAGGCCACACCCCATAGCTGCCTGCTGGTCAGGCCACTTGTCTGGGATGCGAGTCCCAGATTCATTTTCCTTTTCCAGTTATTATGTAGTTTATACAAAATAGAATATTTCCAGCAGGAGGTACTGATAAAGACCTACACTACAAAAGCTTAGTCATGATGTCTTCTGTAGTCAGACCAAGGACTTGATGCTGGGTCTCCCTCCTTCCAAATAAATGCTGTCACCACCAAGCTGTTGGTTATTTTAGAGCAAATGGGTTTTTCTGTATCTACTTTTTCACAACAAAATTGCAAGGTATCACCTATGTCTTGATGCAGAATTATTATTTTTAAATCACAGTTTTATGAGACGCGTATCCACTTCATGCCCACTTCTGATGAGGTCTGGCTTAGTATAGGGTTTCTGGCTGCAGTACAGGCTTGATGTGTTCTGGTTAGAAAAGAGTAGGAAAGAGGAAATTTTGGTCAGAAGTGAGAGAATTTAACCTGGGCATTAGGCAGCTACATCCCTAGTTTGCCCATATTCCATGACTGCAGGTTCCAGTTCCCTTCCAGCTCTAAGCTGTGGAGCTCTATTAGTCCCAATGCAGTCTCTGCATCCCTGAAAAGTTTTACTCACGTGTCTTAGAGATTTCACAGACCTCCTTCATGGGGCTGTGATGTAATTGAAGAGACTTTCTCAGCCCACCGTTTTTCAAATTCCAGCTGCATTCTGCAAAGCTTTCCTGGGTCCTTGGGCTTTCTTATGTCTTCCCCTTCATTCTAAGGTCCCCCAGTTCTCCTTGGGGCTGTGCTTGATTCAGGTAGGCTTCCCTAGCCCAGAGGTGGTCTTTTTGATTTCTGATTCTGGGTTCTGTCCCAGGGAGCCTGTTTCTTGATTTGATGCTTCCCTGTAATTCTCTCCTGGGACTCTGCCCTTTCTCCTCTTGGGAGTTGCTTTATCATTTGGGTTATTTCCTGCTAAGTAGGCATGTGCATTATTAACATCTGTCCCCATTTGCCACCTAGACATCTCATTCCTTGAATATAGGGCTCATCAACAGGGTCATGTCATGGAACAGTGGTTAGCAGGTCTCAGCCCTGCTAACCAAAAGAATCAAACCATCTTCTCATGACATACCGCTTCCAACAAACTTATGCATCACCAGTATCACACATGCCACAGTTTGGGAGCTCCTGGTCGCTAACTTGTGGAAGAGGTGTTTGATGCCTTATATAAAGGGCACTCTTTGCTCCTCCAACATGTATTTGAACATGCATCTTTTTGGAGTGTACATTTCACTTTCTCTAGATGCCTGTATGGTGGTTACCTTTTAGTGTTACATGGTCATATTAAGCTCTGCACATATGATTAAAAGATTATAGCTGAATCAGGAGCAATCTTGTTTGAGCACCAGTAAGAAATGTGTTTATTTTTTGGATAAACTATGTAATATCTGTGCGGTCTGAATCTTTCTTTTAGATAAAGGGAAATAAATGTAAGAAGATAAGTTAATACTCTTTTTTATTAATATTATGTTATTAATATTAATTGGATCTTGTATGTAGTGCAAAATCTTATATGTTCACATTCAATAAAATGGCAGTTATGTTAAAGTGGGAGCCTTCATTTTTTTAAAATCCTGACTCTTACATAAACTTTCACCTTTAATGTTACATTAGCTTGTGTTCCCTTTTACGTACAATGGGAAGAAAATGTAGTATCATATGAAAGTGGTGTGAACAGCTAGCTGGGTACAGTTACTGAGGGAACCATATAACTTTGAATTTCAAGGGGAGCTTCAGCAGCATTGATTAGACTTGTATATTTCCAAAAGGGAAAAGTATAACTCAGAAATAAAACAGGCACTCTATTTTAAGACAGCTACTTAAGATCCTGAAAAATCTAAATGGTAGATGTCTGGTTTCAGTTCCAGAGTGAGTAGTGTCAGATACCTTAACAAGGGAATTCAATTAGGGATTTAGAATAGACAGGCTCTTTCAAACCTTTGATAATTAACATTATGCACTCTGGTAGAGTAAAACAGTTCAGATTTTTTTGAAGTTAAAGTAAATGATAACTGTACAAGACTGCTGACAGCAATACTGCTCACCTTCCTGTTCTTACCACAAGGTAAGTAAAAGTGTTTTGGACTAACCAGAAGGCAGGAGAAGTCTCAGCAGAGTTATTAGCTGTGTTGAAAGGGACTGCTGCAAATGCAAGTGCATACAAACACCAGATCTCCATAGTAAGCAGCATGGATAGTGAAGTGTCCAGAGGCTGGAAGATTACTGGAAGATTTACAGTCAGTAGTCTTTGAGCAGCAGCAGCTGCTTGGAAAGTGGGCTGTAGTTTGGAAAGGGTACGTCTGTGCTACAGTTAGACGGTGAGACTGTTTAAAGGCAGTGAAGACTTCTGAGCTTGGCCCATAGCCTGGGTTCCAGGAGCCTGCAAGATAGGAGAGTCCCAGAACCGAGCATGCAGTCTGAGCCTGGAAGTTCACACTGCAGTTAAACAGCTTTGCTGCCTGAGCTCAATGAGCCCAATCCATTTGTTGCTGGCTGGCCATAGGTTTTTAATTGCAGTGTAGACGTATCCTCAGCTTATGGAGAAGTCATTTCCTCTCCCACACTGCTTCCCTCTTACAGCCTCTGTGCTACCAGAATTAGTTAGTTGTATCTAACCTAGCTATAGATGTATAAGTAAACCTGTCTCTTACCTGGACCTGGCAACATGTGGGACAGGAATTGCATAGACTCCCGGGTATTGTACATATGTTTCAAACTGTAGAATGGCTCAAACCTCTGCCTTTCTGTTGGAAGCTTGTACGTGTATTGCTGCTATCTCCTCCTCTTCCTCAAACACTGAGTCACTAAACAATAAGTTGCAGCAGGAGGACAGGGAGATTCAGCTATGAGATTCTTAGTGACCTATTACCATTGTTATTTTCCCAAAGGTTCACCTTGTGATCTAAAGAAAGGTACCCTTAACTGAGCGAAAAAGAGCAAGAAGCTCGTATTTTTCATCCTCAGCTTGGGAGACCTGGGATAGGTCTAGCTCTTGATTCAGTGGAGAGGCCGTCCTTCAAACCTGTTTGTTTCCTATGCAGTTTTGTATCAGTGAATGGTCTGTATGTCTCAGGAACCTTTTCAGTCTCCCCCCTCCCCCCTCCATTTAATACTTTCACCTCTGGATGATTGTGGAAGCTCTGTGTCTTCTATGTTGATGATTCTCAGATCTCCACCTGGACTTGTGGTCTGTCTCAAATCCCATATTTCAACCAGCCTTACTCACATTTTTCTTGATGTCCAGGCAACAGGATGAATTCAACAGGGCTAAAATATCTTACTCACATCTTCCTCCTTAAACCCCCTTAATTCTCCCTGGTGTCACGCTACAATTTCAGTTCTTCAGCTTGAAGCATCATCTTCAGTACTACTTATTCCTCCACATGCATCTAAGTGATTTTCAAATCCTGCTGTCCCCCTTTTCCTCTCCACTGCCGAGTGGGAAATTGGTGCAGCGTAGTTCCTACACTTCAGCTGAATATGGAGGAGCCTACCTATGAGAACTAAAGGGCCCATCTTTTCAAGGAAAGTTAAGGAGAATCACACTTTCTGGTAATAAGAATGTTTTTCCTTTTAGAATCTTACAAAAGTTTGAGGGATATTTTGTTTTGTAGTTCCCCTAAAATTTCAGCTGTAACACTGTTATAGTTTTGATATTAAAAGATATTCTTTATTAGATTTTACCGTGACTAAACTGTTTACATAGCCTTCTATGGTGGTTCAGTGAGACAGGATCAAAACAGGCCAAAAAAAAAAAAAAAGGTGCCTATTAACTGTTCTATATTCCAGTGGTTCCCAACCTTTTCTCTGCCGTGGCACACCTTGATACCTTCAAATTTTTTGAGGCACACCGCCATTAAAAAAAACAACAACAACAAACCCTCATGAATATGCAAATTAACTTAAGTTACTTATGAATATTCATGAACCATGGCACTGTTTTGGAAATGCTGCTATGTGGTGCAGTAGGGGTAGCAGAGCAGGGGGGCGAAAGGGAGGGGGTCAGGAGCCGTGTGCAGTGGCAGGAGTGAGTGTGGGGAGCAGCGCAGGGCAAGGGTGGCAAAAGAGGATGAGGGCAGCCATATGAGGAACAGCACAAGAGTGCTGAGAGAGGAAGGGAGAACACAAGGGACTTTGTTGGGGGGCAGGGGGAACCTGGGGAGTGGGAAGGTAGGGCAGGGCAGCATGTCGCAGCATCCACTTCCCCCTTCTCCACAGTGGCTCCCTGCCACCCAGGGCAAATCCACCCCCCACTGTTGCTCGCTCCCACCCAAGTGGGTCCTGTCCTCCCCACCATCCCGCTGCTGCCTGTGATGGACCCTCCCATCACTACAGGGGCCAGAACTAGGCCTCCAGGCTCCAACTACACCACCTCCCGCACACAGCCACCCCACAGACCCAGCTGCACGCCCTCTGCTACGCATCCACTCCCACCCACCTCTGCTACACACACACACACACACCTGTTCCACACAACCCCCAGCAGCCCTCCCCCCAAAGCCCTTACTTGAGCTGTTTGCAGGCTGGCTGACAAGCTGCTCTGCCCTGCAGGAGGAGATTCACACTCTCCCAGCCTTCCCCAGCTCTCTGCTGGCTGGGCCTAAGGTGGAGCCACCAGAACTCTGCGTTCTGGCTGCTCCTGATATTTTTAGGGGGACCTCTGGAACTCCCCATTCTAGTGCCTTCCTCTATTTTTAGGGGGCCAGAATGCTGCCTGCCTAAAAATAGGGGGCACCAGAACTGTGTTCTGGTGCCTTCCCCCTTACTTTAACCACTGCCTTTTTCCAGCCCTGCACAGCCTAGGTGGCTGGGCTGAGCAGGGAGGGAACTTTAACTCCAGCTCTCGGGGATGCTTGCGGCGCACTTTGGGTGTTGCCACGGCACACCAGTGTGCCCCGGCGCACTGGTTGGGAACCACTGCTATATTCTGCTCCTCTCCCTGAAAAATATGTCTGCAAATACATAATAAAACAATGGAAAGCACTGGAAAATCTTTGCAAAGTTGGTAGTGGCTAATTTCTTTAATAGGAATGTAAACCTGTATTAAGAGTAACCAAATTGTTATGTAAAATTTTTCAGGCTGTATTTCTGAAGCAGAGATGAAGAACAAAAAAAAATGTATTCCAGATATTGAAGATCAAAAACATGAAGACATGGAAGGTAACTTGTGCATGTATATTTCTTTCACTGAACTTGTATTGTGTCATATAGGAAATTGATAATGTTTGGAATTACTTGAAATCAGTGTTAGGGAAAACATGGAAATGTTTTATTGTCAGCAGTCAGGTTTGAGCAATATGCTTAGGTTTTTTTTTTGTTTTTTTTTAAATCTTTATCAGAATTAATAGATGAAAGGTTGTGGAAATTAATCTGTAAACATTCACTAGTTAGCAAAATTTAGGTTTTCTTCCACTTGGTAAGGACATGTTTTACAGTAACTTGTTCAACCTGATTACAGTTCTAGAGACAGAACCAGACCTCTGGGCTTTGGTCTACACTTAGCTTGAAATTCAGTGGCAGTTGCAGAGTCTTCACTGACCACTCAATCAATTTGGAAAGGTCGATCTTACGGTGGTGAATTTGCCACCATCAGTGAAGACAGGCTGTCAGTCAGCTGTAGGTGGGGATTGACTCAGACCTAAATTTGTATTGTTTGGAACTTAATAGCAATGTGTTTTAACAAATTTGAGTAAAATCTCTTCATTTGTGTTTGGGTGAATGGAAAAACATGAAAACCCTGAGTGAAGGAATTACTATATTTTGCAGAAGTTTTAAAGTTGACGTTTTGCCATGGAAATAGTTCTGTTTGTTGCAGACTATGGGTTGAACTCAGTTTATTTTGATTTGAAAATAAATTCTGATTTAACAAAAATTAAAAACATTGCTGCAACTGGTATTGTAAGGGTTATATGGTTGCCTGGCTTTTTAGGTTTTCTCCAGTCAAGTTAAAATTTCCTTTATTAATATCATTGTTTTGGTCAAAAGCTGGACTAAATAACAACTGAAACCTTGATTATTTACTTGCCACTCTGCTCTTATAAGTAACAACTAGATGAGCTGTTAACTTGCATTCAGAATATTAAACTTGAAGAATCAGGAAGAGGCTAGTAGGTATACTAAGAGTTAGCACACTTATTTTTAACACAAATGGTTGTATTCACATCTTTTGTCACTTAGTTCTGGAAACGAAAAATAATTGTCAATGTTGTTAACAGGAGAAGAGAATGAAGAAAGCTGTTCCTGTTCTTCTGCTGTGTCATGTGATGAAACTGACAGATGCCCAATCTGTCTAAACTGTCTTTTAGAACAAGAGATTGGTTTCCCTGAAAACTGCAGGCACTTCTTCTGCATGGCCTGTATTCTTAAATGGGCTGAAGTAAGTCTCAGAACAAAGATGTATTCTGTTCTACCTCTCTGAAATGAATGGGGAGACTAGCTGGTTGGATGTGACCATTTATTTAAATCTATGAATATGTGTTTTAATTAGGTTCAAAATGATTTAAATTACCTGTTTATATATAGGCTTTCTCCAGTATTTTGAATACTCCGATATTTAAGTCTCTTTCTGAAGGTCATCCACTTACAAGAAATTAGCCAATTTATTATTGCTAGTTTATGGGCTAGATGGGGATAATTTCTGTTTAATATTTGCATTGCTAACATTGTAAAAAAAAAAAAAAAAGTTTGATTGTATCTCACTCCACAACAATTTTTTTTTTGTTTCCCTTATCTTATATTGTAAGCCTTTCTGGGCAGGCGTAATGTCTTTGTGAGTGTCTGCAAGGCACCTAGCATGCTGGAGCTCTCCATTTTCTAAGTCTCCAGTTTGATGCTTCTCTCCAGAAATTTATATAGAAATTTTACTTCCTCCAGATCTTTCATTGTGGGCACTTTACTAATTGACGTAATGTTAATATCATAATCCCAATTTCTCTTTTCTGTAATGCTGATTATTTTTTTGATTGTATACATGTTTAAAGTAAACAAACTGTCTTCTGTCCTTAATATTCTTTTCTGTGATTTTTATTTATTTATTTTTTTAATTCTGTTCTGTCAGAACTGATTCTGTGGGAGAAAAACTGTTGTTATTCCAGGGTTGTCAAACCTGGTTTCAGCTGCAAGTAAATGTGAGCAGTGAATTACTTGTCTTGTGTATTGCTGTCTTGGTTTCCTAGTGTAATTTGTAACATTGTTTTCTTCTAAAGTATTGCCTTTTTGAGTTAGTGTTCTGTTTATCTCATGCGTACAATACAGATAGAGAGTTTCCTCTTCTACGATCCTCTTGCTATAGTAAATGAGACTTTTGGTTTAAATCAGGAGTTCTTAACCTTTTTCGACCGGGACTCTGGCTAAATTTGGGAGTGAGCTTTGTGACCCATGGTTTAATTTTGAATTAATATATTTCCTTTGATAATTTATTAAAGAGGGTCATGGTGACTCACTCTAAATGGTAGGGCAACCTGTTTTTGGTTCCCAACCTATAGGTTAAGTGGCCCTGGTTTAAATGCATATTTCACTAGATCACTAATCATATGTTTAGAAAATCAGATCTCTGCTCTCTTGTTTCCTTCTCTGATAGCTTTTTTTTTTATTGTCATTGCGTTGTTCTACTGTTTAGCTTTAATCTGCAAGGTCTGATTAAGATCAAGATCTCCATTGTAATAGTCACTGTGCAAAAGCAGATTAAAAGGTTTTCTGTCTTGTCAGCTTACAGTCTGATCTAAGAGTCAAAGATAAATTTTAAACTTGCTTGTATGTAGGCTGAGTAGTTTTTTTAGTTGCCTACAGGTACCTGCCTGCTTGTCCCATTATGGCTAAAGATAAATGGAGGTGGAGAGGAAGCCTCAGATAACTTTAAGAAGGTTCCTTTCTCCTCTGGGGCTCAGGAACCTATCAGCACATGTAATTACGTAAATGTAATCTAAATACTTTAAGGTATGGTGGGATGATGCCAAAATGCCTTTACTGGAGGAAATTTGTAAATGATTTACAGAAGTGTATTTTAAATGTAGCCACTAGCAGCATGTAATGTAAGATGATTTGGTAACTATTTTTCCTAATAAATTATTTAGTATTTAATATTTTCTGTTAACTTTAAGGGGATTTGTGTTTGAGTAAAGGAGTTGTTTGATATTTGCTTGTGTACCTGGATCTTCCTGTATGATCGCTTGATCATTTATAAATAACTTTCAGTTACTTTAACTTATGAGTAGAAATCAGTCACTTTGGAATTCGGAAGATGTTACAATAACATATCTTCTCTGAAATGTAAAATGACTAGTTTTATACCACCATAAGCACGAGACCCTGAAGATCGTATGGTTTATTTTAAAAGATATCTTTCACATCTGTGGGAGGAAAAAATTAGTTACCTGAAAATTATAATTATAATCTCCCTTCTCCGCCTTTCCAAAATATGAAGCCTGTTTCCAATATGTTCTATAAAAATCAAGGCTGAAAAGAGTTGCTCAACTTGATGTGAATTACTGTCAGATTTCTGTTTACTAAACACTAATATTTACACAGTGACAAATGAGATTTTTCACAGTCAATATCTCCTTTTAATATGTTCAAAAAAAAAAAAAAAAGGTTTCTTTATTTCTTCCCAGTTCTCTGTTGTCTGATTGTGTTGGTCAAGCAGACCTCTACTGTGCTGATTTTATAGGTAGAGCAGTTCCTTAGCAGAGAAAAGACAAGTACACAACAATAAGGAGAGGTTGCTCACCTTGACATTTGTTTTTTGTGGAACTATTTTGTATGGGTCTCACTCCTTGATCTTAGCTCTCCAGCAGGAATGAGGTGATATCCACAAAAATCCATCCTCACATCTGAGAGTCTTGTATCACTATGGAGCTTACCTATAAGCCTGGAATGTTTTGCTTGTTTCCTCCCCTCGGAGATCAACAAAAGGTTCTTCACAGAAGCTACATCTCCAGTAATTACTCCTGCGCAGCGCCTACTCTGCTATAGTGTCTACTCACATGCCCCTCTGCCTTTTACTCGGGTCTTGTCCTCCATTACTTAAGTTTATTATTTTGGTGACACCCAGGCTCTTCAGCAACCACTAGATCAGGAGCATCAATAGAAAAGCGAGTCGCTGAAGATCTTTAAGAGGAGTTTGTTCTGTTGCCTGGGTTCTTCTATTTGGCACTGATGTAGCTTCAGCACTTTGGCAAGTAACAGACTTTTCTCTCCTCTACAACTTTGCATGAGGGTTTAACCCATGGAGGGGTAGAAAGAGGATACTTTTAGCATTAAATGAACAGGTGGAATGTGAGTGATAGTACGAGGAAGACTAGAAGATTAAAGAATAAGACAGAGGCTGCAGGAGTCTGGCCAAGGTCTGTGTGAGGCCAGATCCATTTAGATGGGGCAAAGGAAGACTAACATCTAAGAGTTGCAGGAACCAGTCCCTCTCTGCAGCAAGAGAACAGCATGACACTTAATTACATTTTGAAGATGAATTTCTTTTCCATTTCAGCTAGTTATAAACTTCATTCCTGTCAGTACTTGTCGTACAATGATGCTGTCCTTTAGTATTGGGTGAAGCGACTCATGTACAGTGTTCGTAAAGAGCAGTGGGATCCCTTTGGTATGAAAGGCACAGTATGAATATGCTCTCACATAATAGAAGGCTGGAGTTCTGTGAAATTTTTGTATGTATGCTATGACCCAAAAAACCTTTAATACTATCTGGCAAGAATATTCTGATTCTGGTGAGTACCTTCTGGTTCACTAAAGAATATTATGGGAGGGCTTAAAAGCCAGGGTCACACTAGTCAGTGTTGTTTTGAAATGTACAGATGCTTTGTGAGAAGTTAGGTATGTATGCTGAAATGTTGTGTATCACAGTAGTGGTGTAGGAGACAGGTTTCCTGTCAAAGGATGATGATTTACCTGTCTCTTTTAAAATGTAAATTAAGTATTCTCTCATCACCCATCAAAGCTGAATGCAGATTAAGGGTTATAAGAATTTAACAAAGGAACTGAGAAGTATACCAATACAACTGGGGAAGAGAACCTTATCTTGATAATCCGTAAAGGGTTCCCTGGAGTATATTGGAGGAACCAAGAAAAAAAATCCCACACATAAAGCAGTAAAAGGACAGTGTGTTTACATTCACAAAAATGGGATTGCTGCCAGTGTTGGTTTGAACATGCTATAGAAGGCTTTGGGTGATGTGAACTTCATGAGACAGGAGGTTAACTTAAGTTAAATTTAGTGTCTAGAAAGTGTTGTGTGTGTGTGTGTGTGTGTGTGTGTGTGTGTGTGTGTGTGTGTGTGTGTGTGTAAAAACTTTTTCATTATTCCTACTCATCTCTTTAATTTTTGGTAATAAATTAATCCTTGTTTTCACTATAAATATAGCTGAAGGCTGTGACTTAGGCAAGGTACTGATTCTGAGTAGAATCATGCAAGCTGTGGTGTACTCTTTCTGTCTTTGGGGATAGAAGACCACGTATTTCTGTGACTGTTCAGTGAATAGGGGACTGAACACTACGAAGAAACGTTTCAAAGAAGCTTGGAGACTAAAGTACCTGTGTTGTTTACCTGCAAAGCAAAATATATTAGCTGGTATAGCCTAGAGCAGGGCTTGACAAAGTTGGCTCCCAGCTAGGTGCTAGCAGCTTTATTTTTGGTTGCCAGAGGGCACTTCTCTGCTGTATTTATGCAGTGGAGCTAGTCTTCAGGATACAAATCCTGGTTGCTGTAGCAATCTGGCACCCAGCTTTCGTTAAGCCCTGGCCAAGAGCAAGAGTTTGGGTGTCTTAGCAGGCTGGTGGCATCAGAAGCTGATGTTCAGTTAGGCACAGCCAAGTCTCCCATTATGCAGAAGACAGGGGAGAAGGTGGCTTTTGGTCTCGGAATTTTCACACATTCATTTTATATGTACATATTTGAAAGGTGTAGAAATAAGACAGAAAATCATCTTAGACCAGTGGTTTTCAAATTTTTTTATTTGGGACCCAGTTGAAAAAAATCATTTTATGCCTGTGACACAATAATTTCATCTTTGAGCAATGCATTCCAGTTTTTCAGGGGGGTGGGAGTGCTACAGCTTGAATATCTTCTGCAACCCAGTACTGGTTTGAATACCACTGTTTTAGACAATACTTTACACAGCAAGTCCTCTTAAAAATGCATAATGTTAACAATTGCAATTTTCTTGTGTGTTGCATGAACGAGCTCAGCTCCAACTTGTACCAAAAGTAGTTGTGCTCTATGAGGACTGGTGCGTAACAACAAAATTAGAGTTGAAGGAAATTACTGAAGTTTGGATTTTTATAAACGGGTTGCTCCAGAAAAAAGGATAAACTTTTTTTTTTCAAAAAGATTCAGAAATAGCATTTCTTACTCAGTTTCCTTCAACCCCTCATCTGTAAAGAAACTTTTTTTTTTTTTTAAAGGAACGACGACCCTATTTTGAACCAAGACAAGGGCACTTAGTTTTAAGGGGAGCTTGAGTTATTCTGTGGAGAAAAATAACTGCAGGTGACTTCATGTAACATGATTTCTGGAGAGTAATTCTGAGCTAGGTGCTTCGGTATATTCTATTTCACATATAATAGTTTTGGAAAAGTTCAGGAATTGGGTGGAATTGAGTTGGTGCATCCTTTGTGAAGGTTGATTAAATGACTAATGTGAGCAAGTTGTAACTTGGCATTTTTCCAGCAAACTGCTTAGTTTTTGGTATTTGGTACTGTTTGTTAGGGAGTATTAACAGGTTTACATAGCTATGCCATGTAAATGTCAGAAGCAATGATAATCAGTATTAGGGAAACAAGATAGTATATTTTATTGGCTTAACTTTTGTTGGTGAGATAGACGAGCTTTTGAGCCATACAGTGCTATTCAGGTTTGGCTCCACCTTGTTACTCTCACCAATGGAAGGTATTGTCTTATCTTGTGTCTCTAATATCCTGGGATGATATCTTATCCTTGTGTTTCTAATAGACTTACACAGCTATAACTACAGTACGTACAGTATGTATGTCAGTGAGCTTTTGTTTAGACGTGTTTTATAAGAGCATAGTCATCAGAGCTTTCCCTTAACAAGATGTTACCGTATTAGAGTAAGCTTCATTATACCTTAGACATGTTTCTGATGATCTTATTAAATTGAGTGAAATTCAATTACACATTGAACAGAATTTATCAAATATTATTTGTATTTTTTTAAAAAGATGAAGTGTGCTGGGTTATTTTACAGGTTAATTGGACGTGGTCTGAGTATTAGTGTAACCAGATATTAGATATCCATTTGTCCTCTTATCTGTTTTTCTGGGTGTGTAATATGCATGTTAATTTTTCCATAACACAACTTTCTATATTAATTGAATCTTCCTCTACAGCTGGACTGTTGTTCTTTCTCCAGTGACAGGCTATCAATAGCTGAGCAGCTCCTAGTGGATGGGAGATTAATTCTTCATTGCTTCTTGTGTAAGCATTTCTGCTAAGAAGCTTGAGAAAATTGAATGAAAAATCTAGAAAGTTGAGATCTTTCTATATGTGTGAATCAATAATAGATGAAAAATCTTTTTTTCAGACTATGGCCTCATGTCCTGTTGATCGCAAACCTTTTCAAGCAGTATATCAGGTTGATGCATTAAAAAACTGTATAAAGGTAAGTCCAGAGTTCTTTTTCAAATACATTTCAATTGTAGGAACTTGTGGGCCATGCTGAAGCTGTTGTACATAAGTCACTGTTATTAACTAAGATTTGCTAATTAAATCAATGTAGTTTGTGAAAAATACAGTTTAATATTTGGTAACAGTTAAGTTGTTTTGGAACAAGAAGTTCTTTTTTTCCCCCCATATCAAAATGTTAGATTTTTTTTTTTTTTTTTTTTTTTTTTTTTAGTCACAATGCTCTGGTTATATTTGGTGCTCATACAAATCGTTTGAAGTACAGCTGTTGTGGTAGAGCGCACACGCGCAGACAGTTTCTCAACTAAGCAGAAACAAAACTATACAAAGGGTTTTTTTGTAGATCAGTGTCAACATCTTGAATTGCACCTGGAAGCAAGTAAGCATGCCCAGTGCAATTCATATATAATACACTTCCTGTGACTAACAGCTCAATAAGCTGTCCGCAACATCCTTCAGCAGCCGTGAAATAAGTGTGTTGGATTTCATTGGAAGATCAAGCACCGTTCACCCGGTGAGAAGTTTGTCAGCTGTTTCTTGTGTTTCCTGGCAGTGGAGGTTGTCTTTGACCTGTAGCCAGAAGACTGCCTCCCATCAGTAGAAAACTACTTTTTAATCTAAACTTTTTTCTTTGTTCTTTTCTTCTGAAGAACCAAGGAAGTGACTGATGCAAGATAAATTAAGTTCTTGAGGATGTGGGTTTTGTATTGGCTGCGGGAGAAGATAAACCTAGCTTCTGATGTCAGAGAGGTCTATGGGAGACCTATCTGGAGAACAAATATTCAGTCTAACATAGAAAGATATAACAAGGTCCAGTGGCTGGAAATTAGTGCTAGACGTAGTCAGACAGGAAGTAAGGGATGTGGTGTTTTTCTCTTTTTAAAAAGTGAGGGTTAATTAACAACTGGAGCAACTTACCAAGGGTGGTTGTGGATTTGCCGTTGCTGGTGATCTTTATGACAAGAATGGAAGAGATGCCATAATTTAAACAGATTAATTCAGGGAAGTGTTATACAGGAAGTTGAACTAGTTGATTACAATGGTGCCTTCTGGTCTTAGCCATGAATGTTGACAATTGTGTTATTAGCAGCCAAACAGGACAGCAAAATATTGTTGTTAACACAGCAGAAATTCTGGATGTTGATCTAGGATGACAGATACAATTAAGATTTGCATAAAGTTGCAAACAAAATTTTACGTGAAGCCTCATGGTCTATCATTTAGAGCTCTTGATGTGTGGGCTATTTGGATATTACAATACTATAAATTCTTCTATTACTAAAGAGTCTAAGAACCCCTGTCATGGACTGGAAGACTGTGGCACAGGGTTCTGTGCAAACAAAGAGGCTCTTCTTCCAAAAAAGTTGGTCTAGAACAAGGGATATGCAAAGGTATAAAGATGAAGGGATATGATCAAATGCAAAAAAATTCAGAAACTTGCTGTGGGCCCTTTGTAGAAACTCCCGGAGTAAACTCTGACTTAGTTAAAAGTTGATCTTATAAGGGGAACTGCTTCTTCCCACTTTCCCGTCCTTTCTCAGAGCTCTTTATCTGAAATCTGACATATTTTCACTAACTAAAGAGAGTACCTTTGTTTGAATGATTGAGATAATTAAGCAAGGGCTTTTTAAGAGATGGAATGATGGTGGTGAGGTGACAGTATTCTGATTTGGAAATGATTAAATTGTACTAAAAAAAATTGCTTAGACTTCATATTTGCTAATTAGTCCTTTCTTAGATGCAGACGTGTATTCAGCTTAGGTGTGTGCACACTCGCTGCACTGGAACTAGCAATTTTAACTAGCAGTACCCATTGAGGCTGTCTTCCTTCTCCTCAGTCACCTGAAGCTGTGCTGACTGACCACCCCCAACCCCTTCAGTTCCTGGATACCTCCTGTGACTGGATTTGGATCTCCGTGTGGTTATAACCTCACAACTTAGCAGTCAGCCTTAGCCTAGTTTTTTATTTTATGCAGTTGATTTTAGCTTGAGCTGGTAGTTTAGTTTGGTTTTTTCATCCTGGTGATACCCTTATCAGGGTTTAAGTGCTGTCCATCATATTAGAGAGTGATCCCTAACAGAGGTCCCCAGACAGTGTGTGTTTTCTATTGGTGAGGACTGCTTCAAAGAGCCTTGTTTAATTTGCAGATGTTCAAAAAAGGGGGCCCAGGACCATCACCTCAAGCAGCTGAGTCGAACAGACCATGTGGCCTGATCTGATATCAAAGCCATCATCTGTCTGACAGTCATCCTTAGTGTCTGAGGATACAGCTGTTTCATGTTCAAGAGCAGTACCTCTTCAGAGAGGTGGAGGGGCTGTTCTCAGTCAACTACACCAAGGAGGAAGTCACATATGACCAATCAAGACCGTTCTAGGTCTTAGGGTGACACTTTTGCCCCCTCTAAGGAGAGCATGGACTGGCATGGAGCTAGTAGGCAGGATGGCACAGGTACCTCTGATGCTGCCTTATTATAGAGAGGGAATGATTGGAAACCCTTTGCCATTGACTCTGGTTCTGGCCTCCAGGGATCCATTGACTCTCTGGTACTAACAGAAGAGATACAGGTTCTAACTGTGTCCATGTCAGCATGCCAGGCAGTGCCAGGTGTCTTGTGCTTTTTATCCCAGCCTTTGTTTGTTTAGGAGTAGGGCTTTCCCTGGGCTGCACCACCTATCGTGTGTTCCATGGCATGAGGCGCTGTTAGCAGCTCATCCCAGCGCTCTTCTTCCAGTAGTAGTGGTAGAGCTGGTATTGGAGCGAGTGTGGAGAATCTTCTCAGAAATCCTGCACATGCTTCACTGGTGGCTTTTACCATCATGAGTGTTGGTACTTTCGGGTGTTTTGGTGGCACAGTTCACAACACAGCCTTCAGCACTGGTATGCTCAGTGATGCCTCCTCAATCTGAGGCACTGCTGTCTGCCTCATTCTGGATGATAGATTATTCAGAATACTTCCTCACCCCCTCTGGTCTCATGCTACTCATGTTGCTGGTATCCAAAGCGTCTTCCACATCCGAGTCAAGGTTGTCATCCTCCTGCTCTGCATCACTCACATGTTCAAAGGACCACTGATGGACTTTTACGGTCCCTGAGCTTGGTGGGTCCTGTAGTTGTGATGCCCTGAGTAGGCATCTACTTCTTGCAAGTCACTTAAGTGGAATACTCATCTGCATCTGCTCAAAGAAGAAGAAATACTTATTGTAGGTGTGTTTTTTTGAGATGTGATACGGATGTGTATTCATCTACTCACATTGCATCCCCCTTACTCTGGAGTCTCCTTACGAAGTTTAGGGAAAAGGTCTTACAAACTAGTGGAGGGCCCAAAACCATGAGAGAGGTGTCACACCTTTATGGGTACCGCTGTGCAAAATCTCTGGCACCAGTGCACCCAGTATGTACGTGCCTAAGTATGCCTTGCATCTTATAGATCCACATTTATGGTAATAACTTTCGGATTGGGAGGTAGTGCGTAATGCTGTTTTTAATAAAATCAGGTGGATAATGATGGAAATACTTGCTATGAAAATTAATCTTGTCAGACCACTTTGAGTATAACCACCTTGTTCTTGCAGAACTTAAATACATGGGCAAAGCCAATAAGCCCATAAATATCAAATTAAAAGTTAAAAAAAAAAAAAAAAGCGGGGGGGGGCTGAAAGGCCATGGACATTTTGGAATTCAAATGGTTGTGTCTTACGGAAGTTTCTTGCTTTTTGGGTGGAGCTTGTAAGATTCAGGAATAACCAAGTCCTCGTTACATTAGTTGTCAAATAATTTTTTTATGCTTTATAGTGTGCTCTCTAATTCCAAGACCGATTTCATTTTTATTGCAGGTTCAGTTGAAGAGACAGTTAAGAGAGAAGGGAGGAGAAGAAAACTGTTGCTGCAAGAAGGGAAAATGTGACCACATGAATACAAAAATATTTATGAGGTTGGTGGTATTCTGTAAAATGTAAAGGTAATATGTGAATCCCAAATACAAATATGGCTGTCAGATTTACAAGAGGGAGACCATTTTGAACTTTTCCAATTCTAATAAATTTGGGTACAGCTTGTAAAATATCCCATTCACCCGCTAGTGACAGAGAAGTACACTAATGCCATGTCTGCTTGACTGTAGTAAATATTGAATGAGGATTAAGAGTCATCACTTGCGGTTAACCATTGAAACCTGGGCTGAGTAGTTCTTCAGAGGTCAACTGCGTGCGTGTATGCTTTTTCTAATCAACTTCGTCAAGGCATTCAAGAGATACAAGTAGATTTCAGTGAAATTTAATCTCAAATATTAGAATTTATATATTTAAAAAAAGACATAGCAAGATATTAGATTTTCTTTAAATCAGTGCTGGGGATTTAACACTTCTGTTAATTTCAATGGGAGAAATTTCTGGCTAAATCACGTACACTGCTTTGAAAAATATTAATTTTAGTCGTCTTGCCACACTGAGGGCTGCTGCTTTATCATATAATGCATATGGCCTTTTATCAGGACAAAGCAGTTGCTATTGGAATTGAAGAACCTCCCCTCTTTTATTTCACTAGTGGGAGCTCTGACAGTACAATCAATGAACACGCGTTGTCTCTTTACATATTGAAAGAAACTTGTTATTGATTAAAACTGGTGCCTCTTGCTTTTTCTGGTTCATATGGAGGAAGGGATGATTGGTACATTTTAGAGCCGCTATACCACTGACATAAGCCCCCAGTTTTGATGATGGCTGCTTCACTGTAACTCTGTTTTATAATTCTTACGTCTGTATCTAAATGAGCTTATTTAACAGTAAAATAAATTTTAGGCGTTAATTTATGAAAAGAACAGTGAAGGAGCCACAGTAATACTTTCCTTACTTTGTTGTTTGTGATTTCAAGTGAATTCTGACTCCAGAACTTACAGCAGTTCAGGAAGCAATTAGTAGCTGTTTCTCCTAGATGCAAGCATGCAGATTTAAAAATTAGTTTTATGTGCCAAAATATAGTATGCAAATTCACCAGCAGCTGTACACTGGATTAATAAACTAGTTTATTTGTAAATCAGTGTTGATGTGCTTGATGTATTTTCCTGAATAAAATTTTAAGTTGCCCTTTTGTATTATGAATTTCTAAAACTATTAAAAGATTAACTGCAAAAGTTTTGCTGAAAATTAAAAATGTGTAAGATCTTTACTTGTTGCAGGTTGCAGAATAGTAACAGATAAAATAGTCAGTTTACCCCTTACATAGTTTCTCAGTGATTCTCAAATTGATCTGGGAATTGATAACGAAAGTTTTGACTGTGCAATTCTAAAACTAATTGCTCAAGACACAGCCAGTTAATGCAAAAATTTTGCATTGCAGAAGTTGAGAATCTTGACTCTGATCCTGCTGTCTGACTCCTAGGGCCTAGACCCCTGCACCTTTTGACTTCAGTGGACTCTGTGTAGGTTACACGTGAAACACATTGTTGCATCAGGACACTCCTTTGTCAAAAGCATACTGGTTAAGACATTTAGAAGTCATGTAGGAGCAATGTAAATTGGTTATGGTTAACTACATATTAGGTCTTTTCCATCTGTATGTTCTATCAAGGATTATGGAAGTTAAGGGAAAAAGGATAATATTGTTCACCATTCAAGGTGAGAGGTAATAAGCAATCAAAGTGCTTGAATCTTGCCATGGTTTTAATGCTTTTTGAGGCAGTGACTCTTGTCTAGTGCAGTAAAATCCATCGGCACTACTGCAAATAACTCTTTGTTAATATTACAGGAAGGATGCATGTGAAGACAAAGGACCATTAATAACAAAACTCTGTAAAGATTTGAAGATCAACAGTAAGTTGATTCCCACCCCCCTGCCCCCAATACCAGACTTCCTGTATGATAGAATTAAATACACACCAGACCATACAAAGTTAATGTGAAAACTTTCTTCTTTAATCATAATGAAACTGGCATATATCGCAAGTGAAATGGAGTTGGTTCCAACCAATCAGGTGTTGTTCTGCATCATGAAACCATTGCAGAGTTATTACAGTTCAGCACACTGGCACTCTCTGCTAACAGAAAGCCCATAGCTAATTTATAGCAATTTAGATCTGAGGTGCTTTAACAATAATCTCAGGGGGTGTGTTCAAAGAGCCTTTCTCTAGTTAGTAATACCAGCATCTGCTCTGACCTCATATATCATAGACTATAAAATTTCACCCAGTTGTCTTGTACCAGGCCCAGTAATTTGTTTAATTAAAAAAATATATCTTCTTGTCTTGATTAGAAGACATTGAGCTATAAAATCCACTAATTCCATTGACAGTTTGTTCCAGTGTTGTTAATGCTCCCTGTTAAATGTGTGTGTCTTATTTCCTGTTAGAATTTGTCCTGGCTTCAGTTTCTAGCTGTTGATTCTAGTTATGCCTTTCTCTACTATATTAACCATCACATAAGTGCCCAGTATTTTCTCTCTACAGAAGTGTTTATGCACAGATCAACTCACTTCTCAATTTTCTCTTTGATAAACTAAACATATGGAGCTCTGTAAGCCTTTCATTGTAAGAAATCTTCTCCACACTGACGTTTTTTGGCTCTTCAAACCTTCAGAATTTCAAATAGTTAAAAGAAATGGGGTGTGTCTGGACAGTTTGTGAAATCAGCCTTGTATCTTGACAATATTGTTACTTTTTTTCAGTAATGTGTGAGTTCACAAACTTTTTCATAACATTGGCCATAACCAAATAAAAATTTGGTCTCATTGATCCCTTCCTCTCTTATTCCCAGTTTTATATCACTTCTCCTCCCATTCATTATTTCGTATCATCCTAATGGCAGTGATAGCAATTGCTGAGTAGTATTTATTTACATCATCATATTTTGCTGTCTCTTAAGGCATTTTTGTAGTTGAAAATAGAGATTTAGTTCTTTGGCATACCAGATCTCTGTGGCCTATAAGTACTTGATCCATGGGCAAGTTTAAGAATTGTTTTAATAATCTATTTAGTTTCTAAATTAAAACTCAGTAACTTTGGTAATTTGGAATAGATAAATTTAGTTCTATTAGTATCTCTAGTATTAGTATTTCTGCTGAGAAATTGTGTGTTTGCTCGTGCTTCTCTGTAATTATATAGGTTGATGAAATTTCATGTTTATGTTGTGATTTATATAAATTAATGGGACTACTCAATATTTTATTTTCCATTCTTGTTTTACAATATGTGCAAGTAGTAATACTCTTTCAAAGCAGTCCCCAGCAGGTTATTCTCTTTAAATTACTTCTCATCTCTTGTCTTTAACAGTAAAATCATATTTTGAGAGATTCTCACTTAACAGGGCATGTAATATTTGTTGCATGAATGCATTTAAATGTATAATTATAAAGAGCAAAATGTGTTAAAATTGACTGTCATTTTAAAAGTGTGTCATCTTAATTTTTGTACAGGTGGTATTTCAGATAATGAAAGAAATAAGGAAATGGCATCTGTGAAGATAGACAAGGTTTGTTCCAATAATCAGTGGAGAGATCTTGGTTGAAACTAACTAGGAAGTGAAAGTGTCACTTTTTTAAACTTATAAAATAATGAACAGTGTTAACTTGGTGTTTGATATAAAATAGTGCATACATGTAGTATATTTTGTAAATAAGCAAGTGATTTAAGTAATACTGGTTATATGAACTTTTTCCTATGATATTTTACTTGCCAGGCAGTTTTATAGTTAGTGTATTTTGTTCCCTTGCACTAAAGTCACAAGGGTACCCTGCCATACAGTTTCCAGTTCTGTATCGTAGCATCTGCCGTGCTCAAGGAATGTTCTTCTCCAAAGAAATATAAGACTACTTAGCAACTTAAGGCATCAGCCACAATCTCTTAGAGCAGGCAAAGACATTAGTATATAGGAGCCATGGAAAACAGAATGCTTAATCATCAGGGATACTTAACCAGGTAATTTGCTGTTCCAAAAAACCCTAAGCATTCAGATTTAGAAAAACTCCATTTTATTGGATTATTTGAAGGCAGCCAATTAGTCTTCCAATTATTCTGCCTTTTTTTGTATAATTTAATATTTCACTAAAAGTGAAGAGCAAAGGTTACTAGAAGCCATGAAGTAGGCACCCAGTTTCTTCCTTTTCACAGCTAGCTGTGGTCATAGAGACCTTCATGTGTCCAGAGGTTTTTTCTGGGATCTTGCCTAAGAATTTTTATTTGCTGTTTGTTATTTATAAACAGTTACATTCTTAAATAGTTCATGTTTCATGCCCCCTACTTTTCCTGGTGTTGGATTCACAAACCTGGTGCCTGGTGTGCCTTAAGAATGTCTGTATGTTTTCTGTATCCATGCTAAATAAAGTTGGGCCTTTACACCTTGGAGCTCAAAAGTAAGATGCATTCAGCTCCAGACTTCATTTTCCTGTGATTGCTCCCACAAACTAGGTCTTTTGATCCTCTGGTCTTTTTGGTCATTCACACGTAGATACAAAATTATCATTCTTTCACTGAAGCATCTGAAATGGGGAAATAGACCTTTGACAGATCAGCCCCTTAATCTGGCTCTGGGGTAGATGAACACTATAAGGTTCTGGTTTCAATGCTATTTGTTGTGCCATATTTAGAACAGTCTTAATCATTCAAAGTTAAACTGTTCATAGAAGGCAATATGCTATATACATAAGGTACTTAGTCTTGCTCCTGCTGAAATAAATGGCAAATACTTCTATTAATAACAGTGGGGGAGAGATACAGGGCTCAGAATTATCCATAACAAAATTATTAATGCTGTTTACTGTAAGCATCTGTATTTCATATATAGCTAGATTTCAGGGATATTTAACTGTATGGAAAAGGAAGAACATGGTATGCCTCTTAGTCTACAGGTTCTAGCTGTATCTTCACAAAACATTGTCATATTGCAAGGGTTCATAGCAGATGCATTCCTTTTCAGTGAGTACTGTTTCAGTCACCTATTGTGCAATATACATTGGGGGTTGAAGCAAGAGTGGTTACATACATTGTATGGTAACTGGAGTTTTTTGAGATATGTGGTTCATGTCTGTATTGCACAACTTGCCCTCCTTTATCTCTGCTTCAGAGCCTTCATTCATAATTTACAGTAGAGAAGGAGGCAATCCATGTACCAACCTTGAGTGCATGTGTACCCACATGGAATGCAGATTGGGGGCCACACATTTGGGAAAAAAAACTGCAGTTATTATGATAGGAAGTAATCTCTTTTTGAAGTTTTCTTATGTTAAAAAAAAAATTAATGAAATTGAAACTTGACATTTAGTAGTTCTTTGAGGGCTTGCTCATGTCCATTCCATGCGAGTACATGCACACTGTGTGCACAGTTGCTGGAGAGATTTCAGTGTATCTGTAGGTTTGGCGCTAGCACTGCACTTAGATGCACAGGTAAAAGACATGCCATCAGCCTTGCACGCTCATTTCCTTCTTCCCAGTTATGATGGTTGTTTGAATGATCCTTACCCAGTGGTTTGTACTTTATATCTGTACAGTTATTATATTAATTGTATATAGTGAATGTATCTAACAGTATTAGTAGTTGTCCATTTTATCAATGGACTTTGTCCAGGTGCTAGGAATATCCCGCTGCCTGGATTTCAAACTGTGTGTCTTCTGTGTTAAGCCATTGCCAGTGAGTGATCCACACTCTACTTGTCTAAAGTGCCCAGGCAAGCCTCACATTAAGGAGAAGTGCCAGATCTGCAGGGACTTTGGACCTTGCACAAGAAAAGATGCACATTTGGCTGTAGTCCTTGCCAAGGGTGGCAGCCCTCAGATGACCATCAGAGCTGAGCTGTTCCAAATCTGCATAGAGCACCTCAGCACCTGTATGGAGCGCTCTGCATGTGGAAGTATGCTTTTATGGCACTGCTGTCTATACCCAGTGCTGAAGAAAAAGCAGAGAGTGTAGCTAGTGTGTTCTCTTGTGCAGAAGGACAAGCAGGGATTGACTCAGGTAGTGAAACCTGTGTTGGGCCACTCGTCCTCCCACAAGCATATGATGGTTACTTTGGCTTTGCCTAGAGCACTGAATTCAGTTTGACACACCACCAATCGCTAGGAGCAGCCATGGGTTCAGACATCTGGTGCTTCCTTCAACCCCAGAGGCTTTTCAGGCAGCAAAGGGCCTGCTGTCTTTCTGGGTCAAGGCAACTGGGACAGAAAGGAGCAAGGTGCAGCAAGCTTAACCAAACATATAAATACTTCTCGGGAGCATGGATTTATATTCTGCTTCCATCCATTGCAGTTCTCATTTCCATCTCTGCCTCTTTTCCTGTATGCTTCTTTCCATTCTGCTGCTGCCTGGTTTGCTGTAATCCAAGACAGTTCTGATATCTGCTCGTTCCTTTTTCTGTTAATAAAGTCTCTTGTTCACTGCCCCTCTGCAACTGTGCACAACTCCATATACCCTAGAGACCTTATCTGTCCTAACCTACATATGGTCCTGTTTGCTGTCCAAATGGCTCCTTAGGGTCTCTGTGCTAGGTAGGTCTGATGAGTCAGAAGTTAGACTGACAATGGTGGAGTAAAGAAATAGTTGAATTTCATTTTTCCATTGAGTGTTTCTAGGACAGGTGATGAATCTTTTGTCAAACAACTCAAGTTTCTTAAACATGCAAAGTTTGAAACCTGTCATCTTTCTGAACTCTCTTGTGGATGTGTCTGCTATGGGCTTAGGTTTTTGTACATATTGTGTGCCTCACTAGCTAGAAGAGTTAGGAAGAGCCATTAGAATGGAAAAAATGAAAAGGGGTCTAATTTTTGTTTCCTGTGTCAAGCCTAGAGAGAGCTTCACTAGGAATAATTAATTGGCCCATGAAGATCACATGTATAGAATTTAGAGCTTGAATTTGTCACTTTAGTATAAAAGTTTTAGATCTGCTTTAACTGCAAATCTCAGTAGTTTTAACTGTAGCACCTTGGGTGTATATCTGTTTTAAAAAAAAAAACAAAAACACACGCATGAAATCTTGCCAGTGAAATTTAAAGACAGTTATGTATTAAATGTTGTATATGCTGAAGATTTTGTATTGGCTTTCATTTAAAATTTTATTTTTTAGCCCAGAAGACAGACCTGTTCCAGTGAATGCTTTAGAAATCATTTCTGCAATAGCTCTCCATCCACTGGGGAATCCTTCTATAGCTATAGAAATGACTGGTGAGTATTTGCTAATGCTTTATCAAAATTATTATACAAGTTTTAGTACTGTAGGTACTGTAATTATAGTTAAGTAATGTCATTATTTATATTTCACAGTCCCAAAATGTATATAATTTTCTTGCACTCATTGCTATACCAAAGCCTGCAGTTTTCTTTTAAAATCTTACACTGGAAATAAAGATCTAAGCTCAACAGTGCATCTCTGTACGCGAAGGCATATCAGTCCCTGCTTAAGTCTCGCTGACTTGAATAGGATTTAACTACATGCTTAACTTTAAGCACATATGTGATTACTTTGCTGAATTAGACAAGATCGTTTTCAGAAAACGATGAGAGAAACCTATTCAGAGTAGAGTCCGAATGGGGGAAGAGGGGGACTTAGGTTGCTGTGCAGCAGAGAGGAGAATGTTGTTGACCTTATCTGGTGCAGAGAGGAATACTATTCCATCTTCCTGAAACAGCTTTTGTTAAATTGCTGAGTACTTTTAAGTAAATAAATAAGGGGCCAACAAATATTTGGGGGTTGTTCACGTGAATGGTGATGGATTAAAATTTGAGAACTTTTGATGCATATTAAATGTCTAAAGAAAGAATAATAATAAAAACTATCAACACTAAGTGGGTGACAAAATGGAGAAATTGTATGTGATATTTAGTATTGTATAACTAAAGAAATGCACTTCCTCACTTATCCCATATGCATCAATACTAGTATGTCAGAGGAAGAAAGTTTCTTCATCCTGTAAGCTCATCAGACCTTCTCTTCTGACTGTTTCTTTGAGAATTTTCTAGTGGATTGATGAATGTTGAAACTCCCTTGTCCTTTTAAGGAGTTATTAATTTAAAGTTCTGTACTGAATTCCTCCATGTCCTTTCGAGTTGTGGTCCTGGAAATGACTTCCAAACCTAATCTGTCTCTCTGGTGTCATAGCTTCTGGAGCTCTACAGTGTTCTTAGTTATACGTTCAAGTGGGCATTCATGAAAAAAAAAAACTTAAAAATTTTAAAGAATATTTAACCTTTTAATACAATTTAGGAATAATTGACTTAATATATTTCCTTGTATCAGCTACTGAAGTACATAATATCCAGGACTGTCATAATGCAAACTTATTTTAAAAATGTTCTGCAATTTATCTTTCAGTACAGAATTTACAGAAATCGAGACAGTGGTCAGGCAGAAAAGACAAGAACTGGAACTGTCGTGGTCCTCTCTATTAGCTAGAGTTGAAAGGTAAAGAAATGTTTCCTGTCCAAAATGTTTAATGGTTTTAAATGGCTAACAATTTAAAATGGAAGCTGTCAGGTTTGAAATCACATTGTTCAGTTGTTCCTTAGGTGTGATGCCGTGTACATAAAACTAAAACCTGTTTTAGATAGTTATTTTTTTTTATGTTTTCATAGCTTCTTACTTGCTACTTTTATGTAAATTATTTTTATTGTATATCCTGGTACTTGCTTTTCATGTTTCTCAGTTTGATAATGTTCTTGTGCACTGATGTATTAATCTGCATATGCTGTTTTTCAGACATGAGTTGCATATGCTGTTTTTCAGACATGAGTTTAATTGTGTTTTGCATGATTTGAGGGATTATCATTGTTCAATATGTGCATGTTACCTATTTTAATAATATTTCAACAGAGCCTACCAAAATCTTTAAATCTGTTAGTTTTACCCTCTCCCGAGGTCAGTTGTGGCTTTCTTCAACTTTGGGAGGGAAGATCCACATGTTTTTTTGCCCCCATGGTGGATACAAAGGGGGGGAGGAGCAGCTGGATGGACCTTGACTGTTTTAGCAATTGAACCACATACTGTTTCAGTTTCTTCTTTTCATAGGCTCAACCTGTGGCCTTTTGAATTTGAGATAAGTTATACTGGCTGTGTAATGGGAAACATTCCATAGCTGCTTTGAATAGTTTCTCAATTTTGTTCTTGTGTGATTCCATTTCTTTGTTAATTAGCTCATCAGATTTCACTGAGGCTGTGCCAATAGTGCCATCAGCTCATCTGTCAAATCCCTCCAAAATCTCCTTCAATTGCATTTGTAAGTTTAGCGTCTTAGTATGCTTATTTTTTTTTGTACTGAGAAACAGAGGACCTTGATTGAGTTTTCACATGCTCTTGGTGGTTTTATGCAAAAAGTAGACAAATTTCCCGAGAACTCAGCGGAATGTGATTGTGAATAAGAGAGAGCATCAGTCTTCCGCTTTCTAACAGCCAGATAGGATATTTATTGCAGAAGCCTTATTTTTGGACTTTGAAATATGCTTTAGGAATGTGTTAAGTGTTAAACTTTATCAACAAGACAGTGCTGAACATACATTCATCATAAAGTTTTGAAAATAATTGCATCTCAGGAGTTCTCTTATAACTTCAAATTTATTTCTGGTTTTTGAGCAAATAGGAGACTTCTTGTATATTTCTGCATGCTCAGGTGACATAATCAGCAGTTCAGAACTTTTCTGCTGTTTTTCAATTTAAACAGAGAATCAATGTCATTAAGAATAAGAAAAAATTCCCTCAACAGATGCATGTAACTGTTAGTCAAGCCTAAGAACAAACACAATACCTTGTGTTAATGTTAGTGTTGATGACTATAGTTTTTCTTTCTTCCTGTATTTTTACTCTTGTTACTTTTAGTGGTGTACCTTGGAGTTATCCTGTCTGAAGGAGTTAAACCCTTAGGGAAAATACTTCAGTCATTTCTTTAGATTATTTTATTTTTATATATGTATTTTTATCCAGTTGAATTTTGGCCTCATGTGCTATAGTGTTTTAGTCACTAATATTTGCTGTTTTGGGGGTTTTAAAGAGCAGAAACTGCTCTTGATAAATTTTAAGTTGTAAACCTGCAGGAGGCTGTGGAGCAATAATTACCTTAATCATTGTAATTTAGATTTTTACTTTGGGATGAGGATAATCATAGTATCAGGGATGTCTTTTAGAGGATTATCAAACTAGTTTTTGTTCTGCTTTTCAATTTTAGTAGAAAGTTTGTTGTGCTTGATCTTGAAGAATTCAAGAAAAAAATCCTATGAGATGAGCATGAGTTTTCTTACTGAATTCATTTTGATGGTGTTTGCTTTCATATGGAAAAATTGCTTAATTACTTGAGTTCATTCAGTGGATTTTCTACCACTTCCTTCAGCTATAGGCATGTTGAATGAGAGACTTACATATAGGTGTTTAGCAATCATTAGAGATTAATCTTCAGCTGCAGTATTGATCAGTAACTTTCATGTTTACTACAGGTAAAATTATAAAGGATGTGGTGAAATCAACACTGAGAAGCAAAAAATAAGATGAGATAGCCAGCTTCTCTGCAGAACCAGTCAAGTATCCTGCTTAGTTTCCAGAAGTTTCTGGTCAGTTTAGTTCTGTTGAAGATCACAAGTCCACCTGGTCATCAGCACCCAGTGACAGTTGTCTCTGTCAGCTAGCTACATCACTTTCCTCAGTCACCAGTAACTTTACCCATTCTTCTCATCTGCCTCTCTAAACAATTCTGTAACTTTTTTGTTGTTTCCTAGTAGACAAAACAAGAACCTTTGATGGTCATCACCTTCCTTTCTGTTGTTAGAATTGTTTTCATTTGCTGATTTAAGATGTTTAGGTTCTAACTTCAAAATGATGCAGAAGTTTAAAAAGGCGGATACCTAGATGTTCTGTTCTGGTTTTTGATATTCCCCAGCCCTTCAAAAACTCTGCCCTCCCCATGCAAAACACTCTCAGTTCTACTGAGATGCTCTCTATACCAATGTTTGCTAACTTCCCCTGTCCTCACCAGACCGATTCAGTCTACATACACAACAAGATGGTGTATTGGCTCCTTTACCTCCGTGGACCTAAATTCTTGGTTCTTCCATACACCCACAAAGAGAGCTGTTCTGGGGGAAATGAAAATTCTTCTCTCCCACTGTTTTCCCAGCACTGCTGTCTCTGAGAAGAAGGAATATCCCTTCTCTATGCTTCATCAGGAGAAAGTTTCTTTAAGTAACATTTCTTCTGGGTAGCCAAAGGAGGGGAGATTATTCAGCAGCAGTTTGCTCCTTCTCCTAGTGAAGTTCTGGCTGAATGTGCCTTGACATGAGTTCATCCCTTGCTTTGACATGTATATCATTAAAAACAAAAGGGACTACAGGACTGCTCTGGAGATTTTACTGAAACCTTGTATGTCTGCTTTCATCTTAAGGATTGTAGGGAGTTAGTTGTTTTGCCATAGTCAATGAATAAGTAAGGAATCCCAAAAAATAAATTTTTTCTGGAAAAGAAGCCTACTCACAGTCAGTTTTGACTAATTGTGTCATTACCTATCAGTCAGCACTAGCTACAATGTTCTATCTTTGAATGTAGGGAAACATGATACTACTGTATTTGCTTAGTAAATTAAATGACATTGTATCTTTTTTCCTAAAGCTTTTTCATTGCTTCAATATTTTTTAATGTTACAGAATTCCCTTCATGTTTTGTGAAGCTGAAGCCGAAACCTTTCTTCCTACTTCCATTATTATGCCACGGACTGTTTTTCCAACACCCACCCTGCCTTTGGAAAACTTTGGTAAACTTTTTTTTTTGTAAGTTTTATTTATAGCTCATATATAAATTGTTGTCCAACTATGGTTCTTTAAACTAGATGAAGTGTTCAGTTATAAAGAAAATATATAATCAAATGCAGTTCAGATTGTAAACTTCAAACTCAGATATTTGCATAATCAAATCCCAAGGTTAGGGGATGATTTATAGTGCCAGCTTCCAAATAATTGTTTGGTTCCATAAAACACTCATTTTCTTCATTTAGTGAAGAACAAAATGTTTTCTATATGAAACTTGCTTACTTGATCATGTATTTCAAAATTATATGAATCTTAGGTTTATTAAATCATGTAACCTTAATCATGCTTGTTGAAAGGATGAATAGCAGCTTTGCAGGTAAATTGTTTAAAAACCTGGACTGGACAGAGCTTTGTTAAATATTTTGCAGGGAGCAATCTTGGCGGTGGGGCTAGATCAGTATTGGATTGGTAAGACGCTGCCCTTCAGTGGGGGAGGGGGGGACGGACTTGCAGAATCATTTCATCTTTAAGGTCCAGTAGAAATATAGGGGTGAGGCAGCTGGTAGCAGCCATCCAGTCTCTGCTCTAGTTACTCCTGCCTTCAAACCTACTTAAATTGGAGCTTTTCCTCCTCTCTGTTCAAACTGCACAGCTCTGAGATGTGAAGAGCAGAGCTTCGAGATTGTGGAGCTATCATCACACCTCTTTGAAGCAGTATTGTCTCAGAGTTAAGTTCTTGGCACACAGGAAGAGAGGCTTCAGGGCAGTGATTCTCAGCTGCTGTCATGACTCAAAAATGCCTGTTGTGGCCCCCCCACACACACACACAGCTGGAGAGCAGGGAACAGCTGGCCACCACACTGGCAGCCTGTCTCTTAGCTTCAGGCAGGCAGCTCTACTCACCTGGTAGGATAGGAGATGGGGGCGGGGTGTTTTTAAGTGCATGCAGAGACCAGGACAGGGGAGTGGATTTCTGTGGGAGTGTGGGTTGGCCCCTTTTTTTTGGAGGTGAATGTGGGGCTGGGGAGGGGGTGAGAGCTGAAGCAGTGGGACCCTGGGGCCAGAGCAGCAGGGTGAGAGTGGAGAGGCTGAAGAGAGAGGGTGGCAGAGCCAGGGCTGGGATGAGAGCGGGTGCTATGGGGAGGTCAGACTCGGGGGGGGGGGGGGTGGAGGCTGCGGGAGGAAAGGGGTGGGGGAAGAGACTCAGAGTCTAGGGTGGAGATGCTGGAGGGTTAAGGGTGAAGGGGCTGCCAGAGGGAAGGAGATTCAGGGGAAAGAGAAGTGAGGCTTCTGGGGGAGCCTTGGTGTGTTGCCTATGGCTGGGAATCCTCTCAGCTGTGTCATGACCCTGAAAAGGTTGAGAACTCCTGCTTTAGGGCAGCGGTGCAAACAGCAAAAATAAGGAAAAAGCTGTGGGGGATGAGAACTGCTCCAAAGATCAAAGTACAAAATTGTAGCAAGCAAGAGCTGTTACCCTGTTTTGGGTGGAGGGAAGGAGGCAGGTATTGACCATTAAGGGCTCTAGTATTTAGCAATGCTGTTTAATTGGCTCTTCCTGTCCATTTGCTTATCCACTACTATATCCATTAGTAAGAGATGGACTTGTTAGCTGGATGCCTCTGCAAAAATCATCAGTTACTGAATATTTAACGTTGACATTAAATCATAAGTGTTTGCAGAATTGACACCAAGTGGAAATGATTACAGCTATCTATACTTTTTTGTTGCCTCATTGCTTACTTTTGGTTCCACAAGGTGTTAGGTTGATTGGTCAGTTTATAACTCAAGTTCATATCTTTCAGCTCTAATGTAATTTCAAAAAGATTAAAAATTAGGATGCTAGTTGGTGGTCTTGTTGCCAGAGGATGTTGCGAAGGCCACAACCATAACTTGGTTCAAAAAAGAATTCAGTAAGTTCATAGAAGATAGGTCCTTCAATGGCTGTTACCAAAGATGGCTGGAGGACACAACCCCATGCTCTGGATGTCCATGAGCCAGCCTCTGACTGCCAGGTGCTGGAAGCGGCCAGATGACTCCATAATTGCTCTGTTCTTTTCATTCTTGTTGAACCCCGGGTTTGTGATGTAACTGCGATGGACTGGTGACACCCACCAAGGAGACGGACACCAATTTTCAGTAGAAAAAAATTTATAGTGGTCTCATAAAGGCATACAATGAAATAGCAACAACAATGCCTATGCGGGGGGTAAACAGCTACACAGTGAAAAAGACTATGCAGGGTACAAGTGGGACAATAAACAGCTATGTAGTAAAAGGACTATACAGGGTACAAATGAAAAACCACACTTTTATAAACAATGCATAAATGGGAAAAAGCTATACTTATAAACAATCCCTAAAGGAAAAAAAAAGACTACACTTATAAACAATGCATAAATGGTATTATAGAGAAAAGGAAAAAAAAGGGAAAGAAACAACTCAAGAGAGGTAGAATAACTGTATCAGTTTATAATACCTGTCCTAGCACCGTAGTGGAACCCAAAGTGAGGAGGCAGACCAGCTGCAGCAGCCTAATACGTAATCGTTTGGCCGGCAATTCAAGTACACCCAAAAGTCTCGCGGGCGGGAGCTCCCTGTCTCAGTCGGGGGGTCAGTCTGACTGGTTTGTGACGTGCCCTTTAGCGTTCGAGGGTGGGAGAACACTCGAGCCAACTGAGGTGGGGGCTTAAATAGTGTACTGCATGGTCAGAGTATAAAATAGCCACTTGGAACTGAGGTGCAGGTCAGGACCAATGATGTAACTGTGACCCTGGACAATGATCCCTCCTTCGTGGTGACGGGGGTGCAGAGAAACTCATCAGGGGGATTGAACCCCCCCCCCCCCCGATGACACAAGGCCTGGGAGGCAAAAGCTCACCCAGGAAATTGAGGGCCATCAGGGGAGATTGGCGCTTAACATTCTTCCCCTTGAGCCACATAGTCTGGAGGCAAGACCCATCAGGGAGACCAATACTTAACATTCCTCCCTGTGGGCTCCATAATCTAGAGGGTTACGTTGGGGGGGGTGGGGGGGCCATTATGTCTGCCACCTCCGTTGACAATTCTCTCAGAAGCATTTAGCATTGGCCACTGTCAGTAAACAACATATTTGGCTAGATGAGCCATTGGTTTCATCCAGTCTTGTGTTTATATTGAATCTGCAGATATAAGCAAATAGTATAACATGTTGAAACCTGTGAGATGGTGAACAACGTTGACTTGGATGAATTCATGACTCCTTTTGCAATGGCCATATTGTATTTGAAGAGATGTTTTCCACATCACGTTTGATGCAGCTTCTTAGGCCTAAGTACTTGCTAGTTGGCCAAAACAATGTCACATTTGCAGGATACCAAGGACCCTGTTTTCTTGGTGATATCATTTGAAATAGCTCAAGTCGCCTGAGATTCCTTCTGAGGACTTGGAGCCTTCATTTAATACCCATTTTGGATTTTCTCATACTCTTGACTACATATTCCTTGTAGCAGTACTATTTCTGTCACCTGTTGTGGTGGATTCACTGTCACTGGAAATCTGTACTTAATTTTTAATTAAAAGTGCTGGGGTTTAGGGAATCTTTTTAATACTCATAACTAATGCAATAGGTACAAAGATGCCCGGGGTTTGAACTGTCAAACTTGGAGGTGCTGGAGCTCAGCCCTAGCTAGCCTGGCACAAATTAAGCACTGCTGGAAATGTTTTAAATCAGACTTTTTTTCCCCCCTAAAAGAAATGCTCGAATTTAAACTCAGAACAGTTCAGGGAATTTTATGGTGAAGCTATCAAGAACTTTTTTGAATAGGCGTTCATTTGGTTTTGGGGGTTTTTGGATATTTCCAAAGCGTGGAAACCAAAACATTTCCTTTGGAAGGGGTGTTTGAGGGTGGGATTAAATTTCAGGGAGAAGAAAATATCCAGTTAGTCTATGGGTTAGGGCACTCACCTGAAATGTGAGAGAGCTGGATATTCAGGTCTCCCTCTGAATTGACCAGAGGACAGAGTTGAGCTGAGTGCTTGTCTACACTGGGAGTGGGATGGTAATTTAGTTTTTAGGCTGTTGAATTATAGAAGGTGAGTGATCACAGCAAATTGCTTTCTCAGGATCTTGCATTTCCAGTACTCATTTTACTTCCTGAAATGCATTGCATTGTGGATAGCAGGAACAGAAGCTTATGAGGAAGCAGTTGTCCTCTTTTCTCCCCCTACCCCCCCCCCGCCCTCTTCTACAGAAAAAGAAGCAGGAAAAACTCCCCTTGCTGTTTCTCTGCCATAGGCATAACAGAAAGGCACAGTGCTGCCTGTGGAGAGGAATTAATTGAAAACTTCTGGGGCTGCAGGCAGGCAGGGGAGGAGGTATGTTTCTATGGTAAAGCAGACAGGAAGAACTGGAAAAGCTGCTCTCTGGCTACACTGAGCTAAATTTGAATTGTAGATTTCTAACTCATGCTCCACCACTTAAGGAAGTGGAGTTCACAGATCAAATTAAAGCTCCAGTTTTTTTCAAATGTACTGCTCTGACAGTGCTGACAGAGGCTGCAGAAGATCAAGGTGAGTAGCATTATGTTTCATTTCACTGTCGATAAAACAAACAAGGAGTCCTGTGGCACTTTAAAAGGCTAACAGATTTATCACTTGAGCTGTTATGGGAGAAAATCCTGTATCCCCCACGAAAGCTAATGCAATAACTAAATTTGATAGCCTCACAGGTCTCTTTGTTTGTTTGTTTTTTTTGTTGAACTAGACTAAACTAGATTAAAGTGGCTACACCCTTTGGAACTTCACTGTCACTGTAGACCAGAGCTGAATTTCCTACGTCCCAGATGAAGTTGATTACCACCATGCTGTTGGCTGTCTGCACTCTTTCATCTCCCTGTCTCTCCTGGTTCTTGGTTGAAAAATTTTTTTAAGCCTTGGGTTCATTACAGTGTGGAATGAGAAAACTTTAGGAATCCCATGTCTTTGAAGTATGGGAATCAATGCCTCTAGTTCTACCTATGGCTTGGAAGTCAGACTAGAAGATGATTGCAGTTGCCCCTTCTGGCCTTAAAAAGTATATTATTCTGTTAAATGTTTTTAAACGTACCTTCACAGTGTGGTGTTAGATTGTATACCCTTACTTAATAAGCAACACCTCTGCTTAGTCTGTTTGTACTTTATCAGCTGAGTAGGAACTGAGAAAGATTTGTTACTAAATACAGTTTTGTTTTATGGATTCCCGTCTTGGTTAAGTTCAGTTCTGTTAAGTTGAAGGTTTTAGCTTGTAAAAGCATGGAAAACAGAAATATTCAGTCATCTTTTGTCATTAAGTCTTGGAATTGTGGGTTTATAAAATACTCATATGTTTTATGTTTGGTTTTTGTGCAACCATGGCATATACTGCAGAATCCATCTCCTTTAATTGTTTGTCTCTTATAGTTGAAAACAGAACCTTAAAAACGTGCGTTTAAGCATGAACCTGTGCTGTTGTGTTGAGTCTGCACTCAGCCTGAAACACTAATATTAAGAACCAAAGAATCTAAACTTCTGTTAATGTTTTAAAATATAAACCTGTACAGTTTAAATATCATTATTGTTAACTTTTTCACTGTTGATCATATTTAGCAACAAAAGCTAATTTGCTAACCTCATAGGTGGTGACCCAAACCAGGCCACATGCTTGCTTGGATGTCGGAAGTCCTAACTGTCCCTTTTCCAGTTATCAAAATTTCCCACTTTGCTAATGACAATTTTTATGAACTGCCAGTACAAAAATCTATGGAAAATTCCAAATTACTGGCAATGAATGAAATGTACCATCATAACAAGAAATGAGATACCATGCATCTTGTAATTTTCATCATGTTTAAAAGAGAGAAAAAAACACCATTTTTAAATTTGCGAGAATCTGCTGAAGAATTTTTTTTTTGTTTGCTTTTAGTCACTGGAATGCTGCAGAAGTTAAGGAATTTTGCAACTAGTTGAATTCCTCTTTGCCATGGAATACCCAGAGTCTTATTGATAAGCTGTGACTGTAAGATTTTATTAGGAATTGGTGCTACCAATTACACTTGTTACTTAACCGCTTTTTTCATATGGTAATTGACAGTTGCATCAGTGGCCATTTAGAAAAAAATCTTACAGCAGTATTGAAGTTTTTAGCATGCTGTATCTGCAGTCTGTTATATGCTTAAAATGTCAAACACGGCTGTAAAATAACCTTTTTAAAATAGCATTCACTGTAACTCTTCAAATGCTAATAGCAAGTCATGCTGTGGTGAAACATGGTTGCTTGTTTGTTTTGAATGTTGTTACTGCCAAGCCTAGTCAGTACATCTTCAACGAGCTAATTTTTTAGTCAATTTCTGTTCTTTTGAAGAAGCAGTATCCATTGGACAAAGTGCTAGATTTAGCCCTAATGGTGTCTTGTACCAAGATTTGGTTTGTGCTATTCCTCAGCATCTGTTCTTCATTAAACTTAAAATGCTATGCTTGAGCTCACATTGCATTTAAATAATATTATATTTTAATTTATACTTTTTTCATTAGATCCTTCAGGAAAGAGATATGCTGTTGCATGTACGCAGGAAGGAGAGGAGAAGAAGCAAGCGTCTGGCACATCTGGCACTAGAGGAACAAGAAAGAAGACTACAACTACTACTCCTAGAAGATCTGCACGGAACAAAAAAACTGCGACAACAAGTCAGTCTCGTAGCTCACCAAGATCAAGTAATTCTGGATGTGATGCCCCACATGACAATAACTCAGCTATAAATGTTTCTTCATCTGGAGAATCAGAAAAACCGCTTCCAAAACGGAAGTCTAAGAGAGGAGTTAAACAGCAGGTACCTTTGATTAAAAAGAAACTTAGAAGTTCTCTGCGTTCTGAAAAGTCATCCAGTGACTCAGTGGAAGATGACGAAGCTGCCGAGTCTGATACACCTCCAGTATTGGATAAAGACCATTTGTCAGATATTGAAAGCAATAACTCCTGCCTTATACATACAAATAATGCAGAAACAGAGTCTGCTAATGGCTCGGAAAGCTGTGGTGACCTACAAGAGCCTGCAAGAGACGACGACAAAAAGCAGGATATCTTAGAAAATTCAGACTCGGGTTCTAATGTCGAAGACCCTCCAGAATTAACCTTAGAGATTCAGAAGTGTGAAATAAAAGAGGTTAATAAAAATGTTGCAGATTTTGAGACTAAGAGTACCTGTGGAAGTACTCCTGAACATTTAGAACAACCAGTGAATAGTCACAGGGATGAACTACTTGAGGATTCAGTAACACTGACAGAAGTGGATCGGACATTAGGTAGTTCCCAAGATGAACTGTCTGAGTATCCAGAATCTGTGGCAAAAGTAGATCAGCCTTTAGATAGCCCCAGAAGCGAATTAACCAAGCCTCCAGAATCCATAGAAATAAATAAATCTGAGGATGAAGAAAAGTCAGCAAATTGTAAAACTGCAAATATTGAGAGCATGAACACTGTCCAAGATACTATAACAGATGTATTAATAAATAATATTTCTTTAGACAGAAATAAATTGGACCAGTCTTTGGAAGAGGAGCCCATACCTGTGTGTGAGGAGTCTGGAACTACAGAGCTACTCAAGATAAATGTTGAATCATCTAAGAAGCATTTTAATGAAGATAACAATGAAATGATACCAATGGAATGTGACTCATTTTGCAGTGACCAGACTGAATGTCACATTGAACAGCTACCACCAGTTGATAGTGTAAAACAAGAGGAGACAAAGTCATTGCAGCAAGATTCTGAAAACTGTACATTATGCTCAGGTCTTTCTAACCAAAAAGAGGAAGCTAGTTCTCAAGAAGCAGAGTGTTCAACAGAATTTAAAAAAGATAAAAAGACTCGAACTAGAAGGTCTAGATTTCACTCTCCATCCACGACTTGGTCTCCTTCCGGGAGAGAGGGTAGGAAATCTCAATCACCGTCTCCCAAAAGGGAAACTGTCAGAGAGGGCAGGAGGTCTCGATCACCCAAAAGGGAAACTGTCAGGGAGGACAGGAGATCTCCTTCTCGGTCCCCAAAAAGAGAAACCATCAGAGGGGGTAGAAAAATGGCATCGCAGTCTCCTAAAAGGGAGACTGTCAGGGAAAGCAGAAGATCTCCTTTTCACTCAAGAGTTAAAGATTCCTCTCCAAGGCAAAAATCTAGGTCTCAGAGCAAAGACAGGGATAGTGACAGAGATGGACAAAGGAGAGATCATGATAAGGAGAGAAGAAATAGGAGATGGTCAAGATCCCGGTCTCGATCTAGGTCAAGATCCAGATCACGAACAAGAAGTAAGGGTCTTTCATTCACTAGGAATGAGAGAGGTGGTCACTCTCCTCGGTGGAAAGAGAGATGGACAAATGACAGCTGGCGAAGTCCCAGAGGAAATGATAGATACAAAAGAAGTGAACAGGAGAAACAAAATGAAAATATGCAAAAAGGAAAAGACAATACAGACAGTAGTACTGATGAACAGTATTCTTCTGAAAAGCATAAAAATGATTGTCCAGACTGGGTAATGGAAAGGATAAATTCTGTTCCTGAAACAAGAAGCAGAGAGAGAGAGAAATTTCAAGATCCACAATGGGAAGAAAACAGGCATAATAATTCAGGACATTCTTGGAATAAAAATTTTGGTTCTGGGTGGATTTCGAATCGTGGCAGAGGTGGCCGTGGTAGAGGTGGCCGTGGCAGAGGTGGTTTCATATATGGAGACCAGAATGAAAACCACTGGCAAAATAGAAAACCCCTCTCAGGAAACTCAAATAGCTCTGGGAATGAGGCTGCAAGGTTTCCAGAACATCAGTCATACAGACGTAAGAATGAACAAGATTTTTCTTTTGATACACCTGCTGATAGGTCTGGGTGGACATCTGCATCTAGTTGGGCTGTAAGAAAGACTTTACCTGCAGATGTACAGAACTATTATTCAAGAAGAGGGAGAAATTCCTCAAGTCCACAGTCTGCCTGGATGAGGCAAGAAGATGAGACATCTGAGCAAGGTATTCATTTTTATCTGATCTTTATAGTATTTAAATGTAGAAAATTTCCATTAATATTTTTTAGAATACTACAAGTACTATATAAATTAAACATTCCTACGTTGCTGTTTTGCGCAGTAAAGGCTAACCATTAGTAAGTGCAACAAACAAAATTGGAAAACCCCATTAAAAAGTAGCCTTTTTGTCTTCCCAGTCTGTACACCACAAATACGCATGGACAAGATGTTCAGTAAATGAAGAATTGGTCTTTGGGACTGCAGTACAGCCAACCATCTTTTGACTACAATAGGGAGCAGAAAAAGAAGCTTGTTTGTACTGGGAAGAATATTTTCAGACATACACAGCTGCATTAATGTCAGGGCATTCGGAGAATGAGGAACAAATAAAATGTATTATATAAAGATTCCTGTTTTCCATATTTGTTACAGTGGACACCCCTCTTTTAAAACCTGATGGGACTCTAGTATTATTTTGAATGTTTCCTGTTAATAAAAACATTCTGGGCTGAATAAACTTTTTGAAAGCTGAGGAAGGCTTAGGATGAGGCAAATTCTGAAGAAGTAGGAAGTTCCCTCCAGTTACTGATACTCTGAAATTTTTATGGAATAGGTAAATTTATAAATAAAAGCTACACAATAAATAGGTTATGTAAAACTTAGAAAAAATTCCTACCTTTGCTCTCATATACCTGTCTTCCCCCTTCTTTCTCCTCTCTATTCCTAATACTTCCTCCCCTTATGTCCGTAAAATCCTTTTCAAAATAGTCCTATATATTTTTGTTGTTGAAAACTGAATTTGGAGGGAAAGCGTTAAATTATTAGATTATAAACTCAGGGAGACGCAACAGTGTTGCCCTATAGAAAAGGAGGCGTGTGTGAGAAGGGTAAGGTATAAGAGGGGAGATCCAGTTCTGGTCTCCTTGAATTCAGTGTATGAACAAATCATGTACAAAGAAAAGAAGTGAGCCAAAGGATTTTTAAACAGTTCAGCAGTTCAGTAGCCCGCCTTCTTAGCTTTGGAGGCTTTACTATCATGTAAGCCTAGGAGCTATTTTTATAAAATAATTTACCTATGTATTGCCCTCCGAAGGGGGAATGAGAAGCAAAGAGACATTTATTTCTGGCACAATATGTGGGTAACGGACTTTATCACCATCTGTACAATTAAGAAACCTGAAGTCTGGATAATAAACACTCCTGGTCAATCAGAATATGAGTGTCCTTGTGCTGCTGAATAGTTGTTAGCAACATGGACAGGGTCAGATTAAGGCAGGGCATTTATGAGCTGCAGCCCCAGTTCCTGGCCTAAATGGGGGCGCTGGTGCCTCAAACAGTACATCTGTGGCCTGAGTTCCATGTAACTGCTGCCCACGGTTAGCCTGCCTGCCCTACTTGTAAGCTGGCTGGTCTGCTCCAGACCAGTTGGCCTAGCAGCAGGCTAGGGTGCCTCAGGGCTCCCTCGGCCCCTGACACACAGACACAGCCAACTAGATTGAGGGGCCTAGATCCTCCTCAGCCCAGACCCCCCTGACCACTAACCAGGCCTCCCCATCCCTCGGATGGGCATCACAGGGGAACACCACCCTCCCACCCAAAATCTCGATTGAGTCCTAATGGTGGCTGTGGAAATCAGACACCCAGAATCAATAGCAATGAAACAGTTGCATACATGAGAAAATTAGTAATGATGAGTTGAATGTGTGTTGCATTTCAGCTGAAATTCCCATTTCAGTAAAATGTGATATAGTATAAAGGAATAGTTGGGGAATTCAGAGCAAAGGCTGCCAGAGAAAGCTGATCTTCTGGATTTTTTGAGCCTGTACTGTGGTGTTCCTTGGGTCTTTCTGTTCTGTGTAGAAATATGGATTTTGTAGTTCAACTATTCTTTGTGTTCTTTTAATAGATACAAACCTCAAAGACCAAACAAACCAGCAAGGTGATGCCACTCAGCTACCAGTAAATATGATGCAGCAACAAATGAACGTAATGCCACAAGTGAACACGCAGCCCCAGCCTATGAATATCTTCCCATATCCAGTGGGTGTTCATGCCCCTATGATGAACATCCAGCACAATCCATTTAACATTCATCCTCCAATGCCCATGCATCTCCATCCAGGAGTACCTCTCATACAGGTAGCTGCTCCTACCAGTGTTTCTCAGGGATTGCCGCCACCTCCACCTCCTCCCCCACCATCCCAGCAAGTCAATTACATTGCTTCACAGCCAGATGGAAAACAATTGCAGGTATGTTTTTTTTAGAAATCAAGGTCTAATCGATACAGCCATAAAACATAGTTGATCTGTGTTCACATCAGTCAGGAGTATCTTGCATTAAAATACCATGAAGCTTGTCAAATATATCTATCTCCTCTGGAAAAAGGTGATAGGTGAGTTCTTGGAATTGGTTCTGAAACACCACTTTAAAAATTTTAGTCATAATGCACAGTTTTGTACTGTCATCCAGTACATATCAAGCAAGAATGGTATGTTGTGGTTTCATCATAGCTTGTCCACTACCAACTTGTGTGTATGTGAAGATTTCAATTCTAGTAGTTTTTAGAAATTGGATAATAAAAGTTTCTGAATATTCTTCCTGGTTTAGTAGATGGCTGTATGCTCTGGGGAAGCATATATATTTTGTAGTAAGAAGAAGTTGTAGTTGTCTCATTTAAGTCTTCTAGATCAGTGTTTCCCAGATGTTTTGAGATGAATCAGCACGGGGTCACCACCATAATGTCCCTTTGCACCATTTCCTTACACTGCTGCTTGTGTTCTCCAGCCACTCTCCTTTTTTTCCACGTCTTCATCCTTTTTTCCTTGTAATCTTTTTTTTTTTTTCCCCCCCTTCCTTTTTCTCATTGTCTTTGGTTCTTTTGCATGTTTTGTACAGTCTCTTCCACTTCTTTCTGGTGCTTCAGCCCCTAACCCATCTCTAGCAGTCAACAGAAGTTTGGATTCTGTTAGAGAGCAGAATCTCTTTGTGCCTCATGTAGCCGGTGGTTCTCAACCACTGTGTCAGGACACACTGCTGTGTCACCACATAGTGAGAAGTGTCCCAGAGAGCTGGAGAGATGGCTAGATTCAGCCTGGGGAGGGTGGGCTTGGTGTGTCCTGTAGGTTTGCAACACGCTGCCAAGTGTGTCATGACCCCTCAAAACGTTGAGAATCACTGCTCCAGAGAAGAGAAGTTTGGGCTGGTGTCTATTACGTTAGCCATCTGCTCTGTAAGTGTAAAATTATCACCATATAAAAATGGTGAGGAAAGGTGGATGACTTTCAAGAGAGACTACCTGACATTTTCTGAAGACACAGCTACACATCTACGGTGAGAAAGTGGAGCTGAAGTCCTGCAGCTTTTTTTCATCTGTGCTGGTCTTCAGTCTTAGCCTGTGACCCCAGACTAACTTGGCATGCTTCACTCTGCATCCTAGCTTGGGAGACTGTTCTAGAAGATGTTTCTTTTCCATTGCTGTCAAGTCATTAATATTCACAACCTCAACATAACAGAAACTAAGGGGAATAACTGTAGAAAATATAGACAACTGAATGAATATGACATATTTCAAATATTTTTCAGGACACAATGGTAAATGCTATTGTAATTAAAATGCAAGCTGATTGTCTTTGAGGTTTAGGCCTGCTGTTTGAAATAATGAAAACTAGATTTTTTGCAATGGAAAATTCAATATTCTTTCTAATCTCAGAAATGTAAGAAAGTTGAAGTGTTTCTGTGACCCCTTCACTAACTGAATTGTCCAGTGACTCAATAAATAAAGTTTTAGCGAAAGTATTGTTTTAAAGCAGGGGTTCGCAAACTGTGGGTCATGACCCCCCCCGGGGGGTTGCGAGCAACTGGTGGGGGGCGCACACCTTTTTTTTTTTTTTTTTAAGAGTTCTGTAATTTGATTTGATTAAAGCAAGGATATCTAACTTGCTACCTGGGAGCCCTTAGCAGCAGCAAACACCAGCTGCCACCAGACCTGAGCAAAGGCCCATGCCTGCACCCACACGCTCACAGACGCCACCACCCATGCACACTCAGAGTCATAGCACAGGGGAACAAAGGAAGCACTCCAGCCAGCCCCAGCTAAGCTCTGCTGTGGTCTGCCAGCCAGAGTCTGTTACAGTGGGCCAGGCTGGGCTTCTGAGAGAGCCACTGCACTGCCACCACCACACCTGATTACTGTCAGTCAGCATGCTAATCTGATTGACAGCACAATGCATGAACAACAAACAAGAAAAGAAAAGATGGCCAGAGGCCACATGGGGAATGAGCCAATCAAAGGCCAGCATGCTGAACGACTGACAGTGAATGGGGAAAAGGCAGGAGCCCAGCCTGCCTGTGACTGAGACTGGATTGGTAGCCTGCATGGGGTAGGGGAAGTGGTAAGGGTAGGGGTTTGTGGTCTCCCCAATGAGGAGGAAGGGGAGGGCTGTGAACCAGTGTGGGGACAGAGAGCCCACAGCACAGGGAAAAAGGAAGGTGTGGGAGAGCCTGAAGGGTAGGGGAGCGGAGGGGGCCCTGTACTGCTGTGTGTGACAGGGGAAATAACCCTGACCCCAATGAAATCATAAGTTTTATTCATTGGGGGAGGGATCCACACAAATTTATGTATTGTTTTAGATCATGGTATTGCAAAGTTTGAGAACCCCTCCTTTAAAGTCTGAGTATGAAACTGAGACTCTGGTGTCTGTGTGGCACCCTGGGAATGGTGTCCATGCTGATTCCTGAATCTGTTAGCAGTTTGTCCATTATAATACCATTGACCAGGAGGGACTGAGGTGTGGTCTACACTTAGATTAGTGTGACCCAGCTGTGTCATGGTTGTGAAAAATGTTGCACTGTAGTTAGGTTGACTTAACCACCAGGTGCAGCTGGGTTGACTCAGGGAGATGATTAAATGTTGATGGAAAAACCCTTTCTGTCAACCCTGAGTTGTCTGAAGGCTCTTTTGGGAATATCTTTTTAATAGATTTGCTCCTTTTTTAGAGAGAGGTCTTTGATGGTAGTGTCACACAGTTACTGATCCTTGTGTGACTCCAGCATTCTAGTTTTTCCTTCCTATTCAGTATTTATAAGACACAACCAAGGAAAGTTAAATGTTGTTTCAACTAGATTGTCATCTCCTTTTAAATTAAAATCTTAAATTTCACTGCTACCCAGTCTGGATAAATAAGAACTGGCTGGCCTTAACCTGCATAAGATGGAAGTGCTGCTTGTAGGGAAAAGCATTTGTAGCAGCAGGCAGGACTCAGCATTTGCACGATGTAGAGAGGCTGTATATTGCAGCTTCAGTAGCTCTGATCTATATTGTTATCCTAGGATTGCAAGGTAGCAGAAATGGCCCATTATCTGCCAAAGGCTCATCCGGGAATGTGCCTCAAATAGCTTTTTTTGAGGTGTAGACTTGAGGGGCCATGTGGTCTCTCACTTCTAGTCTTGACTGAGTTCTAGCTATACCTGCCCTTTGAGTTCATGAGAAGCACCAACTCTTGCAAAGTACAGAAGTGAGCCTTCTAAGGCAGTGGTTCCCAGCCTGTGGCCCTCAGGGATGTTCAAATTGGCCCTTGGCTCCCCTCCTGCTGGTTGCAGAAGAGAGCCATGGACTAAGGACTCAGGTGGAGCACGCTTCTGTGAGGCTAAAAGATTGGTTCAGGATGCTTGCTGAAGCCAGGGAGATAGATGATCAATGCTCCCCTCCCCCTGGCTGTAGCAGGGAGTGCGGCAAAGCACCATGCCTAGCTCCGAACGCACTGGGGTACTTGCTGGATCCAGAGGGAGGGGAGCACTTACCTTCTGACCCCCTGGCTCCAGAAGGGAGCCATGCCTATGGACCCATGGGGAGTGCACAGGGATACAGGACGCCTTCGGTTTCCCTGCAGCAGCCAGACTGCTTTTCAGGGGAGGCCTGCTGGCGGAGGTTGGTGGCCTCTCAGCGGTGTAAAAATATTTGTGGCCCTTGAGCCGAAATGGGTGGGAACCACTATTCTAAGATGTGAACAAACATTCTGACATGTTTGCTTATGCACCGATACAACCTTCCTTTTCGTCTGTTCACTTCAAGGTGTTGGTGCTGATTTTTAAACGTGTGAATGGTCTAGGAACTGATTTATATGACAGACACGTTTCTGTACACTGCCATGTCTGGGGAGTACTTGTATTCAGAACTTGAATTTGAATGCTGGCTGTCCCTTTCCATTTGCCACATGACTCTTGGGAATTCTTTCCCATTAGGTAGAAATCCATTACGATGAGGGTCTAGCTGTTTTAATCACATGATGCAAGGTGCATGTATTTCATTCAGGCTTTGATTAACTGTGTGTGTTCTTGTGTGCGTCAATGTTTTATATAAAAGTGGTTGGCAGCAATGTTCCCTCTAAGCTGTGCGGCCACACAGCCCCCAGCACTGCCTGGTGCAGGTGCGGCCACCAGCTGCATGCCTTGCCCAGAGAGCTTCTCTGAGCTGGGAGTCTCCCACTCAGAGTAAGCTCTCACTGAGCATGCACAGACTCTCAGCACATGCTCAGTGAACACTCCTCTAGCCAGAGGAGCAGCCAGCGGCCTGGCTGCGCAGCTCCGGTGGCCAGGTAAGGGGGTCCTAACCGCCCCCTCCCCCCTGCAACTCCTGGGGGTGGGGGAAATGGGGGGGGGGGCATCAGAGCCAGAGGCTGCTCCGCCCAGCCTCACCGCAGTGGGGTGAAGCAGCCAGCCCAGCCTTACCTCCTGCCGTCCATGCCTCACCGGGGGGCGGAGGGGGCTGGCGCTGAGCTCTGGCGTGCAGGGGTGGGGCCCTGGAACGGCTGCTCCCAATGAGTTTGGGCCACTTCGCCCCCCACCCCAGGCCATGGATCAGGCCCATTCGGGGGGGGGGGGGGCGCAGGGACGAGTAGCCCAAACTCTTTGGGAGCAGGTGGCTCCAGCGTCCTGACCCCACATGCTGGAGCTCAGCGCTAGGCCCCTCACCCCCTGGGGAGGCACAGCCAGCTGGGGGTTGTCAGGGCTGGCTGCTCCACCCCTGCCACCAGGAGGCTGGGCAGACAGCAGAGCTTTGGGGGGGGGGGGGGAGCAGCGACCAACATATGTTGCTCAGCTGCGTTGGGCCCTTACGGGGAACATTGGTTGGCAGCCGTAGCAACAGCTGGAGTGGGCGTTAGCTGCTAAACCCAAGAACATGTAGTTCTAGAAATTAATAGTTATTGGCCATCTGAAAAATAATGTATTAACTGCTGGTAACTTCTTAAAACAGGGTATTCCTGGTGCTCCTCATGTAAGTAATAACATGAGTGCATCACTCTTGCCTGCTCCAACAGCAGCCCTGGGAAATGTGGGAACAGTTCAGGGACCAAGTTCTGATAATGCAACATCATCAAGTCACGTCAAAACCTCTAACGCTGCTGTAAAATTGCCAGACAGCAAAGGAAGTGTTACAGTGGAAGCCAGCGCAGATAGCTCGAAGAAAGACCAGGCAAGTTCAAAGTTGAGAGCAATATATGTAATTCTGCAGTGTTAAAAGTTGGAGAGCAAATATGTCCATCTCCTTTTGCTGTGTATGGGTTACTTATTGCTGACTCCCTTTAAACCTCGATGGAAACTGTAAATACAAGAAACTAGCAAATTAACTTAATTTTTTTAATCTAACAGCATTAATACTCTTAAATTTGCAGTACCGTAAATAGTTGAAAATATTTTGAAGTGTAATTAACAAGTGGAGCCACGTTCTGTTCCAGATAGCTTGTGTTCTCACTGACACCTGTGGAAGTTGGTTGTATATTCAAATATTAGAGCAGAACTATGGTCCTGTTTCTGGCAGTCTTAATATAAGAGAAACTTCCAGGCTGCCAAGCCTTTCCAACTTTGGTTGTTAGATCTACCTTTAAATAATCTTTTCATGTTTAAAAAAGTGCACGTATACTTACCTAAAAGTAAGGTTTTTCTCTTTTAACAGAAACTGTTAATTCAAGAAAAAGCAGCACAAGAGGTAAAACTGGCTATTAAACCTTTCTACCAGAATAAAGATATTACCAAGGAGGAATATAAAGAAATTGTGCGGAAAGCAGTAGATAAAGTAAGTTATCAGGAATAACTTTTCAGTGCAGTCTAAAAATATTCATAAATTCATATATAAATCCCCCCTTAATCCCCCCCCCCGTCAATGCCATCCCTCCTAGCAATAGCGGAAAAGGCGATGAACTGCAGGTACTCAGCACTTTGCATTCTGTACACTTTTTCATTACATAGACAGCAAGTGCTAGCAGTGGAGAGCACATAGGTTTTGTCTTATATAGTTAATAAAACAGCCTTCCTAATTTCCTTTGTTTTGCCATCTTGGTGAAAGGAAGCATTATTTGTCTTGAGTTATGGACAAGTGTGACCAACTGACAATGGTGTGTATATTTCCTGTTGTAGGTTTGTCATAGCAAGAGTGGAGAAGTCAATTCTGCTAAAGTGGCGAATCTAGTGAAAGCATATGTGGACAAATACAAATATTCACGGAAGAAAAATCCAGAGGAGGCAGTCTCTGCTGAAAAAGAGAGTAAAATAAAAAACTGAAAACATGATCAAGATATATCTGCAAAGTGCAATTTCAACATGAACCATTAACTGAAATTTGTACATGACTGATTGGAATCTGGTTTTGATAAAATTATTTTTCAATGTAGTATATGTTTTGTTCTAAATAAATATAGGTCTAACTGCAACTTCTTTATCCCTTTTCAAAAAGAGATGCTTAAAGGAAAGTGAAAGGTGTAAAGGAGATTGCATTTTTATTAGGGATGTATGATTGTGTGGATACTAGCAGATGTACAGCATTTTGACTTGAATAATGAAGTGCGTATAATTAGAAACTTAAGTACATTCATTTTGGAACAGGTATGTACAGTACATGTAATCAATCAGGTTAAAGATATTAAAGTAAGATTTTTCTCTTGGATTTTCCCCTAATTATAATAAAGATAATGTATTCCCCTGACAACCAGTTGTAGTGTGAACTGGACAAATTCATTGCAGGGGTCATTGTGTGTATATAAAAGAGCACATGGCTGTGTCTGAACAGAAGAACTGTTTAGATAAAAAAAGAAATCAGAAACAGTAAGATTGTGTCCAATATCATGGGCACTATTGTAACACCAAATAAAGGTTATGCTGCTTGGTTTTGTTTTGTGACTTTTGTTTTAAGATGTTGGGATGAATCTGCTTATTTAATTCTGATGGAAATTAACTAAAGACCTTTAGTCCCAAGAGTATGTTTCAGGTAACCACAATGCATATCTAATCCTTCCCTCATCTGGTAAAATGACCTAGGAAATCATCATGTTGTAGGGCTGGATGTTCAGGTTCATAAGCACTGGGTTCACTTCAGTGAAAGAGGAAATTCTCTCTGTCATGTCTACTAAGATCTTTGTAGATCAGAGGTTACTAGCTGTACCAGTTTTAGGTCATCTAATAAAATACCAGCCATCAGTACAGTTTGCAGGGAACACGGCATAGACAACCCAGCTTGTCACAAAACTGCAAAAAGATAAACAAATATGGTCACATTCATCCTTCCCCAAGCACTTCACAGTAGTTAGGAACAGATAGCTCAGCCATTCTAAAGACAAACATGGAAGCTGTTAAGTGTGTAATGAAAGTGCCCCCAGTACTGATTAGAACCTATTTTTGAGTGTGTGTGTGTGTGTTTGCCAGGGCCTTGAGATTTTACTAATTTTTTGTGGGGGAAAAACACCCATTAGGTTCCTATAACTTTCATGAGGAAGTCACTATGGGTATGATAGAAGGGACCTTGCTCTCTTTATTCTTTTTAAGAAGAGCACTTACAAGTGCAGTATATCCCCCTTTGTACTGCATGGTGGTGACACCCTTGCTTGAGAGTCCCAGACTCTTGTGCTCCAACTAATGGTCTCATAAATGCAGTTGTGCCATGCTGACTCTCTAGTCCCTGCAGTGTGGTAAATTATGCTTTGTTTTACCTTCTGGGATGTTACCATCCACATAATCTTTGACAGGGAAGAGACTTTCAGATGCTTGCCCATTCACTTCCATTGTCACAAAATCCTGACATTAAGGGATATACCTAAATGCTGTCTCAAAACAGCTGATCATGTGGTTTTAATAACTTTTTGCAGACTTAACATTTGACTTGTTATATTTATTTGTGTGCCTAAATCAAAATATGTAAATGGAAGACTGATGGTATAATTGTTCTCTACAGTCAAGCCATGTGTTAGAGCTTTTGAAACTGATTCAGTTTTAGGTGGTGATAGCAATGTGTATGAATGCTCAATCTACTTTAAGCTAGAATGGGTTAGCACTTTTTGACAAATCTTGTAGCAAATTGCTATGTCTATCCTGGTTAATCACGCCATGCGTACTTACTTTTATTGCATTTTCCTTCTCTAATGAATTTTTGGAGTTTAATGATTTTTATATCTGTTTACTCTGTATGGTTGAGCCTCACTATAAATCTTTGTGAGTGACAGAGAAATGCCCTTTTTAAAGGGGGGGAGGGCTTCTACCAGAGCCAAAGTTGCATTCAATATGTTGAGGGCAGGATAGCAAGATTTGTTCATTTTTGGTTATGAAGCTCCTGTCTGGAAGACAAGTGGCCACTTGCTGTCACCTTCTGATGGGGGCAATGATGATTATAGTGATGCTCTTCTGTATTGCAAATCCTAATGAAGAATACCAGATAGATTAGAATGTGGTCATTAACCTTATTTTTACACTGAAGTATTTAAGAATTTATCAGAAAATATGCAGGCCATTTAATCAATGTGTTAAATTAATAATGCATTGCCTTAATACATAGACTAGCCTTTATTTTTCCAGAAAATCAGCACAGTCTACTTTAATATGACTGCATGAGAAGGCATCTGCGTCTAACATTGTGAACATCTTTTCGTTAAGACTAGTATTTAAAGCTGTGTTCCTGTTGATATTTATTGAACCTCTTTGTGTTAACCCCATAGGCGGTGGGATTTCCCAACATGCCCTGATGCAAATTACAAAGTGGCAGCAGGAGCTCTGGGCCCAGTTGGTGCCGAGAGGGTTGAGAAGACAAATTCATGTTAGTTAAGCAAGCATAAGGGTTTTCTCTGCATCCCTACAAATGGTTTCACTGTGCATGCTGCTTGAATGTCTCATCCTAACTGTATTTTCAGGAGCACAGTGGCTGGCCAAAGCCTGTTCTGTGGTGTTTAAGGCTGGGGTGCTGTCTACTGAAATAATAATCTAAAAATAGTTTTATGTAGTGCATAATATTTTCTAATAAATTCTTTTGACTAAGCTGGAAGTAGTTTGTCTTTGGTCTTAAACTATACTGGCTGAGAAGGGTTAATGTAAATGGCTAAGTTTGCCACCACAGTCTGTCACAGGACAGGTTCTGAAATGAATTGCTGTTTTGTAGGCATTTAGAAGTAAATGGAAATTATTCTGCTGTATTTGCCTGCTCTGTAATCCCCAACTGTCCAGTCAGGATTGTGGGTTGTGCTTCATAATGATTGAGCAATTGTGTTTAGCTCTGGGGAAGCATGCAGTAGTGGTAAAGAGTTAAACACACTGTGCCCAGAGTCTATAACCAGGCTTCACACCATTCAGGCCGGACTTCCAGGAGTGTGTGTTTAGGTACAGAGGAGGCTCCAGAGCATTAAGCTCTTACAAGGTGTGTTAGTCTTTGTCTGCAGCCAGAGTTGTGTGCCTGGGAACCCCAAGGTTGAGAGAGTGGTTGAACTCCTTTAAGGAGCTAGAGACTTGATTTCCCCTCAGAGTAGTCTGGGTAGTTGGCCAACAGGGGCCATCAAATCAGAGTTGTGACACCCATTCTAGCAGGTGACCTATTAAAATTATGAACCTATCTTGACTCATAGGAGTTTTTACATTTCCTTCAGTGGGGCCAGTTTCACCCAACTTCTTCCTTGGATGTTAAAAATACTTTTTCTGGTATTGGAATGGGTTTTGTGGAGGGAAGTTTAGCAGTAGTTTAATCGGAAGGTATGGCTTTGCCTTGGTCATTTGACCAGAGCTTTACTATTGAAGTTTTAAGCCCTTCATTGTTCAATGCACAATCTTTAGTCTGTGGCTGGTCCTGAAGGGCTGCATAGGGCACAGTTTAAGACCTTCTAATTCAAGCTGAACAGCTGCTTCAAGAGTTGTGGTAAGTTACAGCTTAAAGTTCCAGGCCATCAAACTTGAACAGCTGAATGCAGTAAATGCCAAGTCGCATTGGAGCTGTAATGTTAAGAAAAGGGGCTCCCATTCCAGATGGTAAACAAACAAACAACAACAGAAAAGGTCTTGTGGCACTTAAAGACTAACAGATTTATTTATTGGATGAGCTTTCATGGGAGAACATCCCACTTCATCAGACATGGAGCTGAAAATAGGAGATTGAAAGTGAATAACCCTGTGATGTAACTAGTGGAAATACCCACTCTTAGGTAGTGTGCTACTCACTATCTGTGGGGGTCATGTCTCCTTTTATTTGGCACTCCTGAAGAAGCAAAAAATCAAATTTTGCTGTGATTCAAATGTTTACTGAAAGGCTTTAAAGCAAATGAATTTAATCTCTCTGTTCTATGAATGTTGCGGTTTTACAGGAGTCCATTCCACAGGTTAAATGTACAGTTCAGTAGCCCATGACCGCACAAAAAAGCCCGTGGTACAGCTGGACAGAGACCATGGCTTTTGATTCCTAGTTCTGCGCCTCTATTATTATAACCTTTGCTCCTCCCTTGTGCTAGTGAATCACTAAGTATCTGCTCCAGCTGTAGAGCAAGAGAATGAAAATAAGGATCTTATTTACACAAAGTTGCAATAGCTTTAAATGGGTTTAAACAGAGTAAACCCCTTGAGATAAGCAGGAACTTGTAAAATAAAATAGTCTACTGAAGGGATATTAACTGGTTTAAAAGACATGTCTGTGTGGACACCTATTTCAGTAACCTATTTACTATCAAATTGCATTATGGCTGAGTTTACAAAAAATTACATTGTCATAACTACATTGCTTAGGTGTGTGGAAAAACCTGCACTCCTGTATTTAAGCTAACTTAAACAAAACAATTCTTCCATTGAGCTAGCTATCATCTCTTGAGGAGGTGGATTATTGATGCTGATGAGTAAAAAGGATATGTCGGGTATCTGGGCACAGGGCAGGTTTCTGCGTTCTGCTTCCCCAACACTGATCTCATTGACTGATCTGCTTTAGCTGTGAGATTCCCTCTGGACTGGACTGGACAGGACACCTTTTTCTGCAGTGCTGGGGTGTTTACACACAAATACACCAGAGAGGCAGAATGGATCATTTTCACTTTCAGGAAATCAAGGCTGGGGTCAGCAGCAGTGGCTCTTTCTAAAGCAATTAAGAAGGAAAACCGCATGTTTAGGGAAGTGACATTTTCTTCTAGCTGTGAACCAAGGTTTACACTAAGGATCTGTTGGGGCGGGGATCAGTGCACTGGAGTCTGCTGTATTTGAGGCGCCCTTCGAGTCTCTGCTTGTGAGCAGGGTTTGCAGCCCTGAAACAATCCACCTGCATGGTTGGCTTTAGTTTCCTTCCACACACACAACAGGGTAGGGCTGCTGGAGCTACTAAGGAGACAACTTCCAGTCAGCCAGGGGCATTGGCCATGAGAGGGGATGGACCATCAGCTGGCTGATGCCTCTTAACAGCCTGGGGGTTCCTGTCCCCACAAAGAACCCTGGGAAGTGGTCTGGGGGAGGCTAAGAAGACCAGAGCAGTTTAGCTGGTCTTTTAATATGCTAATTATAAGAGTTGCTTTGTGCTTGATTTTTTTTTTTTTTAAACTGCATCTACTAGTTCCTGAGAGGTAGAGGGGGGTGAGCTGTGCTGTAGTTTGTCCTATCAAAATACAGCCCCCCCCATCCACACCTGTGGGTGGCTGAACCCCTGGATGTCTGCTGTCAGTTGCTATTTCTTTTAGATTAGATTGTGTGAAAGCAGAATTAAATTGTGACTATGGATTCTTTTCCCATGACAACAGGTGATTTGACTTCACCTTCCTCTGTGCTGTGTCCTGGTGTTTGAGTCTTAACAACTGGTGTGCCCTGTCCCTGCGCTGGCAGTTGCCCTGTGGTACCTGAGCCAGAGCTGGAGGAGTCTGGGCAATGCAGGGAGGGTGTAAAGTGCTGCGCTGGCACATCCCTGGGCTATATCAGGCTCCTTGGATTCCCTGTTGCCACAGGCAGGGTGGAGGGTGGTTTGGTCACTCACTTCCTGTAGTAAAGGAGTAGCTGGGGGAGCAGGGCATTTCTGCTGTGGTGCACTGTGGGCCAGCTACCCACAATGCACCACTCTGAGGACAACTTAGCAGCTGCCAGTGTAGACTTGGGTGGTCTCCTGGCATTTTGCATGTAGACACTCTAAACCAACTTAATAAAGGCCTGTAGTATAGACATAGCCCAGAACCAGTTCCCCATACTGAGCATGGCTACACAGTCAAGAATAAACTGGTCCAAAGTGTGATCTTAACACCAAGTGACACCCTTAGAGGGTTATGAGATGGCCTACTGTGGAAGTTGCTTTAGTGCTGGTAAAATGGCCTCTAGTCCAGGACTACACCCTGTATTACAATTTAGCACTACTCAAAGAGTTTTTTGCCTCTTAGACTTGGGGTTATTGGCACAAATGGCTGGAGAGCTATGTAAAGGATTTGTGCCAGCAGGGGGGGAAAAAAGCTTAGGTGTAACTTTGTCCAGTTTCTCCCAAAAAAACCCAGTATTCTTTTGAAGACTGACTCTTTCATGGTTCCCACTTTGACTATTATAAAGCCAAATTTTCAGGCAGCCTCAGCTCTTATTTTAGTCTTGCTCATTTTTGTGTATGCATAGTTATTAGTTATGTACATCTAGCAGTGCAGTATAGATGCTGCAGTACTGTCTTTGACTGTGCAAAAGTCTTACTGTAAAAGCAACTGTTCATGCACATGTACACAGACAAAATCAATAAAAACCATGTGTTGCTCCCCCCCACCATTATACAACAGGAGGGTCTGACTCCAAGCAACCAGGAGCCAAGACCCACCAAGATGATTTGAATAAACTATTTCAAGATTCAGGGAAACCAAAGCACCAACAAATCAGTACAGGAGGGTGGGCAGGAGCCAAACCAGACCTACTCAAGCTATTTCCTCTGCTGCCAACACTTTGCTTAAGCTATCCTGGAGTGCCAGGCAGCTTTTAGCTGGTCACTACCTGCTCTTCCAGCTTACAGCCTCGTGGTTAGAAGTAGGACATTCAGAAAACAATTGGCCAAAAAAATCACCACCGTGCCCAATGCTCCAGTTGTGTGGCCAGAAGTGGCTCAGGGCCATAACTTAGTCAAAGTCATGGCATGGCCCTTCTGCCAAAATTCTTACCTACCCAGCACTGGCTGAAAAGGATGTTCTTTTTCGGGCAGTGCTCCCGACTGCTCCTCTTGAGGTGTTTGTGCCCGCCGCAGTACTGGTATCAGAGATTTTTGATCAGCAGTGGTTCAGGCAGCCAGGGAATGACAGGCATTCAGCGTTTCCTGCTCTGGTGACATCAGCCAGTCACTCTCCCGCAGCCATTGTCCACCAGTTCCTTTCTACCGCTGACGACTCCGGACGGAGTCTGCGGTGGCTCCCACACAGGACCTTCTTAAAAAAGAGAGGAAAAAGGAGAAGAGGATTTAGAAACAGAAATAATATCAGGAAACAGCCCACAAGCGCGATGCCGAACTCAGCTAAAAACAGTTTCAAGGGCTGCGTTGAATGTAATGAGGCAGTTCCTGCCTCAGATGGCCACAGCTCCTGCATCAAATGTCTCAGAGAGGGACATCCCTCTCACAAATGTCAACATTGCAGGAGTCTAACTTCAAGTACAAGGAAGGACCGGGAGCAAAAGCTTAAGCTTTTATTGCTTGAAGGCTTCCTCCATCCCGCCTCTGACCCGGTGCCTCTCCTCATAACTCTGAGGGAGCGCACAAGCGCAAGTCGAATGCTTCCTCACCGGTGCCCAAGAAACAGTCAAGGGACACCGAGTCACAGCCACAGCGCTCACAGCGGACTCCCACGGATGTGGGTAATGAATCCGCAGGAGCCTCTCAGGAAACCGGCAAAGACTGCGCACCCCGGCACCGATTCTTGCGCTGCACAGTCAAACGGCGCCAGCAGTTCGGCCTGCACCGAGTCCCGCACCGGTGCTTGCCGCACCGTTTATGCCTGCACCGGCCGGCCCCCCAGTCATACCAGCTTTGACCATGGTACTGCCGACAGCACCACAGCTGGTACCTAGCGCGGTGCTGACTGTCCCGCACTCGCCAGAGACATTCTGTCGAGCAATACCACAGCCCTTATCGCCACAGGGCACGACATCAGGGGCAGCAGTCTCTTCCTTTAACAAATGTAAGAAAAAATCTAAGTACACAGTGGATGTTGAGGACTTAACCATTCATCCTGCTCCCATGTCCAGACTGACTCTTCGGGTACCACTACCCCTTCTACATCCCCATAAAGGGGCACCCTCTCTTCTGGCACTTCCAGCCCTGCGCCAATTGAGGGACCAAAACAGCAAGCTGACCAGGCTGCAGCCTCCAATTTAACATGGCCCTGGGCATACTCCCCCCCCCGGCTATTCTACCCGCAACAGGGGTTAAATTATATACCCTGGCAGCCTTACAGTGCAGCACCATCACCTAAGGGTGTGCCAGCTGGTTTGCCAGTAGTTCAGGCTCTTCTACCGTTACCAGTCACAGTTCCATCCACCACGGTGACAGGTGTTACTGATTCTACCAAAGAGCGCTCTATGCAGGGGAAGAACAATGACACTAAACAGTTCCGAGAACTGTTCAAGTGGGCAGCTGAATCCATGGAGATCTTGTTGCAGGAGAATCAGACAACACAGCACAAGCTATACAAAATTCTCCAAACACCTGGCTCCAGCAAGTTAGCCCTCCCCATGGATGAGGGAATTATGGAACCTGCCAACGAGATATGGCAGACACCGGCATCATCACCTCCGTCCAGCAAGAGAGCAGACAAGAAATACTTTATTGCCCCCAAGGGGAATGAATTCTTGTTTACCCATCCCCAACCCAACTCTCTAGTGGTTGAGGCAGTGAACCAACGAAGCAGATAGGCATACCCGAGACCCAATCTCAACAACAGAGAAGACAGGAAGCTAGATGTTCTTGGAAAAAAGGTGTATACATCAGCTGCCCTCCAGCTGAGGATTGCGAACTACACAGCAATACTAGCCAATTACAACCATGAAATTTTTACCAGATTGAATGAGTCTCTTTAGCTTGTGCAATAACATTAACAAGAACAAGCAAATAGTCTAATTACAGAAGGGTTTTTGATCACTAGAACAGCTCTTCAGGCCTCCCTGGACACCACCGATGTCACTGCTAGGACCTTTGGTACGGCGATTGTCATAAGGCGCTCTTCATGGTTGCAGACAGTGGACCTTCCCAGACAGATGCAGCAGACCATCGAAGACCTTCCGTTCGATAAAGAGAATCTGTTTGGGAAGAGCACAAATAACGTAATGCATGGCCTCAAGGACTCAAGAGCTTTCTTGAGAACCTTGGGTATTTTCACCTTGTTCTCAAGGAGAAGATCCTACAAGAACCAGTTCATTAACCAGAGGTTCTCACAAGGCCAATCAAACAGGAGAACGGATACTTACCGAAATAGACCACGCCAATCACAAAGGGGCAGACAAACGAACCAGCCATACCAAGCCTCACAGCCATCTAACACTAAACATCAGTTTTGATGGCCAAGTTGAGGGAGTAACCAGCCATTCACTTTTCCAACAGGTACGGCTACCACACAGCCTTATTTTCAAGGACAGACTACAGCCATTTCTCCACAATTGGAAATACATAACATCAGACAGATGGGTCATCGAGATTATCCGAGATGGTTATTTTGCAACCTTTATTTCACAACCCTTTATTTCACAACCACGTACCCAACCCCCCCCACCCATCCCTTTTCAGACCCCAACCATGTACAACATCTACAAGAGGAGATTCAACATCTTCACATAGGCGTCATCGAAGAGGTTCCAGACTGTCAAAAGGGAAGCGGATTCTACTCCCCATACTTCTTAACCCAGAAAAAAACCAGGGGCTGGAGACTGATCCTCGACCTCAGACAACTCAGCAGACATGTCCAAGTCAAGAAATTCAAGATGCTCACCCTAAACAAAATATTTCCTACCCTCCAACAACACGATTGGCTGGCCTCCCTTGACGTAAAGGATGCATATTTTCATGTATCCATCCGCCCCCCTCAGAAAATTTCTATGATTCCAATTCCTTCACCATCATTACCAATATACAGTGCTTCCCTGTGATCTAGGTATGGCACCAAGGGCTTTTTCCAAACTAATGGCGCCTGTAATAGCCTTCCTGCGCAGACGATGCATAGAGATATTTCCATATCTCAACGATTTTCTAATCAAGGCTTCCATGTATCAGGATGTGACCCAGGCAGTGCAAACAACGACCAAGCTCTTTCTCACACTCAGTCTGAACATAAACTACGACAAATTCTCCCTGATCCCATCACAAGAAATTCATTTCGTTGGAGCAAGGATCCACTCACCTACGACAAGAGCCTTCCTACCACTCGACACGTTCCACAACTTACAACAGATGGCAATCATCATACGAACCTCCACAATCATTTCGGCTCACACAGTGATGCGAATGCTGGGCCACATCTCGGCAACAACCTACCTAGTAAACAACGCCAGACTCTGCATAAGACCACTTCAGCTATGGTTTCTATCACGTTTCAAGCATCACACCCACTCCTCCAGGACACTACTGGTTGTCCCAAGAGAGATCAGGGACTCCCTAGCCTGGTGAATGGACCAGACCAATCTCCTAGGAGGGGTCCCATTTCTACCACCACAACCGCAGATCACGATAACTACGGATGCCTCCCTGTTGGGATGGGGGGCACATTGCCAGGACCAAGCTATTCAGGGCAGGTGGTCCTCACTAGAAAGACACCTGCACATAAACCTACTTGAGTTAAGGGCAGTCTGGAATGCATGTCAACATTTTCTTCCCTTACTTGCAGGGAAAGTCATAGCAGTCCACACAGACAACAGGAGATGCATGTGTTATATAAATCGACAGGGGGGAACCAGATCACGGCTCCTCTGTCTAGAAGCAATAAAGCTATGGGACTGGTGTCTGCATCACAGCATATGGATGGTGGCGGAATACCTCCAGGGCAAAGACAACACCCTAGCGGATTCTCTGAGTCGTTTATCTCCCAACCAGCACAAATGGGAAATCAGACACGACATCATTCAAAGCATTTTCGCCACGTGAGGAACCCCCACAATGGACTTATTTGCCAAGGCAGACAACAGAAAATGCACCAGTTATTGCTCTCGAGCGGGAAAGGGCCTAGAGTCGAGCGGCGATGCGTTTCTCCTCAACTGGGGCGGCACTCTACTATATGCATTTCCGCCCATCCCGATGATCGCATGAACTCTTCAGAAAATCAGACAGGACAGAGCACGAGTCCAGTGTGGCCACATCAAATTTGTCACACTCTGCTCACGGCAATGTCCATAACAACTCCAATTCCTCTACCACTTGTTCCAGACCTCCTATCACAGAATCACGGAGCATGCACACATCCTGATCTGAGCAGACTACATTTAACAGCATGGAACCTTGATGGTTCGAGGATATAGAGCTCCAGTGAAGTCCATCATATCCTGTTAAATAGCAGAAAGCCATCCACGAGAACTACTTACCTGCAAAAATGGACTTGATTCTCTCATTGGTGCTCCCGAAGATTGATACATCCATTGACAGCTCCTATCCCATCAATCCTAGAATACCTTCTTCACCTGAAAGAGACAAAGGTTACAGTTAGTATGATTAGGGTACATCTTGTGGCCATTTCAACATCCCATGATCAGGTAGAAGGTACCTCAGTTTTCACTCACAGAACCATCAAAAGGTTTATGTTGGACATGCAGAATTTACACCCTCAGGTTCACCCACCAGCAAAGCCCTGGGACCTCACTATAGTACTCAAAGCGCTAATGAGACAACCATTTGAACCGTTAGCAAAAGCTTCATTATTACACTTATCCATGAAGGTCGCTTTCCTCATAGCAATCATATCGGCTCGACAAGTCCGGGAGATGGCGGCGTTAATGGCTTACCCACCTTATACCATATTCTCTAGGGATATGGTTGCCCTACAGCTACATCTGAAATTTGTTCCCAAGATGGCGTCAGCCTTCCACATCAATCAGACAATCCATCTACCGGTATTCTACCCTAAACTCCATACTATACCGCAACAAAGACTGCTCCATACCCTCGACGTCAGACGAGCACTTGCATATTATCTAGAGCAAACCAAACCGTTCAGGTCCGCACACCTCTTCGTATCCACCACTGAACACGCCCGGCAGCAACCAGTCTCTAAACAGAGACTGTCCAATTGGATCTCCTCCTGCATCCACATGGCATACTCCATGCATCAAGCAACTACAGCTAATACAATACGTTCTCACTCCACAAGAGCGATGGCATCCTCTGTGGCCTTCCTTACGAGGGTCCCGCTACAAGCAATTTGTCAGGCAGCCACTTGGTCCTCAAATGATACTTTCGTCAAACACTATGCATTAGAGCAAATTTCATTTGTGGACACGGCATTGGGACAAGCAGTCCTTAGAACAATTGATAATGCACAGTCCAAAGTACCCTAACTTCAATGACTGCTACGGAATCACCTCAAGTGGAGCAGTCGGAAGCACTGCCCGAAGAAGAAATGAAGGTTACTGACCTTTGTGCAGTAGCCAAAGTTCTTCGAGGTGCATGCTCCCGACATGCTCCACAACCCTGCTTCCTCCCCTCTACTTTGGAGCTCCTTTTCTTCTCTCTTGGCAGGTGTCTCCGAGGTAGAAAGGAACTGGTGGACAACGGCAGTGGGAGAGTGACTGGCTGATGTCACCAGAGCGAGAAACGCTGAACACCTGTCATCCCCTGGCTGCCTGAGCCACTGCTGATCACAAATCTCTGATACCGGTGCTGTGGTGGGTGCAAACACCTCAAGTGGAGCATGTCAGGAGCACGCACCTCGAAGAACTTCGGCTACTGCACAAAGGTGAGTAATCTCCATTTACTGACCTGTGAGGGGACTAAGTGCCAGATTAACAAAAACCCCTTAAGTGGAATGCTGCACAAAAAGGTCCTCAAAAATTTGTTGTGTATGTACACACACTTTTTATTAAATTTGCTCCATTTTTGGATTACAGGGGAGCAGGAGCATTTGTTCATAAAGCAGGTCCAGCCAGGGCTCTGATACTGCTGGCACCTGTCCACTGGTCCATCTTCCTGACCTGACTCAGCCTTAGGCCTGGTTTACATATACATGTTGCACTGATGTGACATTGACCAAGTCTAATTCTGTGTGTAGCCAGCAACGCCAAATTAAAACATCGCTTAACGTCATTCATCTTGCCCTACAGGGGCAAATTAAACTGCTGTAAGTGGCTGCACATAGACACTTAAAAGTTAGACTAGGGTAATATCTGAATCTAAGCCCAACGCCTGAGCTACACTATACAGTTTTGTAGCGCTAATGGCAGGCTTGGAGCTGGGGTTATTACGCTGCCCAGAAGACATGATTGTAACTGTGTAAGCTTTTTTTTTTAATGTAACACAGGCCAAAAACCATCCACATCATCATTTCTTTTGTTGGAATATGCCAGGATAGCTCCACCATCCAAGGTGCTGTAGCTCGGGGGTGGGGGGAAGGGAACTTATGTGAAAGGTTACGTATGTCCCCATTTGCTGCTTTATGGCTCTGCTATGGAAGCTAATGAGCACTAGATGAATGGCAATTTTTGTGAAGCAGACCTCTGAGGTCTGATTCCTAGCTGTACTAGGTTTACAGTGCTCAACTTGGGCTGCAAGACCCCCACCCGGGGGGGGGGACAACAATTACAGGGGGTCTGTGAGGCTTCTGAACTAGTGAGATCGTTTAGCTCCATACCAGCTGGGCACAGCAGCCTCAAGGTCTGTGCCTTCTGGACTGGAGGAGCAGCTGTGCAACCAGCACCAGAGCACCCCATAGCAGTGGGGGTGCAGCAGCCCTTGCCAGCCACTGGCATTCGCTACCTCTGTTACCTCAGTCATGAGTGATGGGATGGTGGGAGGAGGTTAGATGGGGCATGCGATAGGGACCAGAGAAGGGTTAGCCTTTTCCTCGAGTAAGAAGAAATTATTATTATTATGTACAAAACTGTCTCTGGCAGGGGGGGTGGGACCTGGGGATTGTGTCTTGTGTTGGCCTGAGCCTGGCCTCACTCCCAGCTCCAGGAGACAGAGTCCTCAGCTCCACACAGGTCTGGCCCACACTCATTGGCCCCACGCAGTACAGCAGCTGCCCTGGCCCTGACTTTTCACCCCCACCATCTCCCAAGTGGGGCCCCCTCAATACAACACCGGTAGTAGACACTCAAAGCTCAGGGACTGGAACAATCACCCCAAGTCAACATACCAATAAGATAGCTCTTTATGTAATTTAGGGTTATTATTATTCATTATATGATTCTCACTGCTGGGAGGGCAAAGCACATATTTTAGCCAGTGTTTGCTGTAGGCCTTTTATCCAAAAGGGTTGGGACCACTGAGTGGCTATGTCTACACACTACAGGGCTCAGTTAAGCCGTTTTAGTAAAGTCTCCTTTAAGCCAGCTTAAAGTAAACCTAATTAAGTCAGCTTAGAGAGTCCACACGCAAAAATGCCAGGAGACTGCCCATGTACACATTGGCAGCTTCTAGGAATATTGCATTGTGGGTAGCTGGCCTATAGTGCACCACACCAGAAGTGCCCCTGTCTCCCAGCCACTTCTTTACTACTACAGGAAGTGAGTGACCACAGCAGCCTCCATATGCTGTGTGGCGACAGGGAGCCTGACGTGGCCCAACAATGTGCCAGCACAGCACTCCACACCTTCCCTGCATTGCCCAAGCTCCTCTGGCTCTGGACCAGGTGCTGCAGGACAACTGCCAGCCAGGGGCATTACTGGGGGGCTGGGATTGGGACTCGCCCCCCCCCAGCCCCAATCCTGCTCCAGGCCCTGATCCTACCATTACCGCTTGCCAGCAGCAGCATGGGCCTGATCCAGCTTCAAGCCTCTTGCAGGAGGGTCAAAGCCAGATTGGGCCTCTGCTGGTGCCAGCATCGTCAGCAGCCGTGACCAAGCCTCCGCCACTTGCCGGAAGTGGCCCAGAGCCATATCGGGCCCCTTCCAGCTGAGCTGCAGTCAAGAGATCCAGGGCCCGTGCCATGCTGATCCCAGCACAATGACACTTCTGCTACCAGTGCAAGGGTGAAACACAGCAGTTGTTGAGATTCAACACTGGGAAACAGCACATAGAGGAAGGTGAAGTCAAATCACCTGTTGTCATGGGGAAAAATAATCCATAGTCAAGATTTAATCTTGCTTTCACACAATCTAATCTAAAAGAAATAGCAACTTTCTTTCTATGTACTGTTTCCCAGTTTTTGACTTTTAACAACTGCTTTGATTTGCTGTTACAATTTGACCTGATCCTATGTCTTACACGCCCCTGCATTTATTTTCCTCCCATTCTGTAAGTTTCCCCATCTTCAAACTAGCTGACAAAGTGGGATTTTTTTTTCTCCCACAGAAGGTCATGCAATAAATAAATTTGTTAGTCTTAAAAAGTGCCAGAGGACTCCCTGTTTCTTTTACAACATTGGGTGGGTTGGGCTGAGAAGGGGAGCTACACAGGGTCAGTCTGAGAAGGGAAGATACATGGGGTCAGGCTGAAAAGGTTGGACCGGAGAAGAGGAATGAGACAGGCAGGGTTGAGCTGCGGAAGGGCAAGGGGCGAGACAGGCGGAAAAGGTCAGAGATGCAGGGCTGGGCTGAGAAGGGGAAATGGAGGGTTGGGCTGATGCGGGAGAGGTGTGGAGAGTGGCTGAGAAGGGGAGAGACGTGGATCAGGTTGAGGAGGAAGGTGTAGTGATATGCTTGTAGAAGGTTGTGAATTTAGAGACTCCCTAGCATGGGCCATTGTTGTGTAAATTGGGAGACGTGCCCCGGAGAAGATTTAACATGGCTGCTCCCAGGTACACACCTGGATACTTGTCTGTATGACTAAAGTTCTATTCCTTACTCATTCTGTAGTATCATCTTTAATGAACCCTCAAGATCATTATATGGTGTCAGAAGATGGGGAATGAGTTTGGAAACCAAAAAGACTTGGAGGAAAATTCCTGCATTTGCACCTGAAAACAGCAAAACATCAGGGATCTCTGAAAACAAAGAAAGCCTTCAGCAAGTAAGTGTAAGCTCTAACAATGGATGTTTTACAGGCTCCTTCACCTCTCCAAATGTCTGGTAATGTTGCAGAAAACTGGCTAAAGTTTAAGCAGCGATTTCTGTTGTATTTGTCTGCCATTGGAGCACAGAACAAAGATGAAAACCAGAAATCATCTATATTTTTGCATGTTGTTGGGGAGGAGGCACTGGATGTATATAATAACTTTGAATTTCAAGATGGTGAAAGCATGAATTTAAACACTATACTGACTAAGTTTGAGGAATATTGCTTGTCAAAAACGAATGTGACTTTTGAGAGGCATAGATTTTTTACATGCATGCAAAAACCGGATAATACCATAGACCAATATGTTACAGAATTAAGGAAACTCAGTAAAAGCTGTAACTTTGGTGGCTTGGCAGAGTCTCTGATCAAAGATAGACTCATTTGTGGCTTTACAGACAATGGATTAAGAGAAAGACTGCTCAGAGAGGGAGAGATCTCTTTGAATGCAACCCTTCAAATATGTAGGGCCACTGAAATGGTAAAAACACAAGTAAAAGAGCTGAATTCATCAGAAGGGACAGTGCATGCCCTTAGACAAACAGCATGTAGCCAGAGTGGTTCAAATCACAATGTGGAACCAAACTCTGCTATCAGGAAGGCTGAGTCCAGACGGTCTTGTGGCAAGTGTGGATCACGGCATGGTCCCAAACAGTGTTTTGCCTATGGGAAACTGTCATAACTGTGGGAAACGTAATCATTTTGCAAACTGCTGCAGATCCCAAAGGCGCAAAAATCAAGTGCATTTAGTTACTGACAGTGAGACTGAGGAGTGCTTTGTAGATGTACTGGGATCAAGCAAACCTAGTGAGAGGGACTGGATACTGCCTCTGTCAGTGAATGGAACAATCATTCCACTGAAACTAGACACAGGAGCTCAGGTTAACATTCTGTCTGCACGAGATTATGAGAGACTGAGAATAAGACCCAAGCTGGGACCAACAAACATAAAAGTAACTGGGTATTCTGGAACAAATATACCTGTGCAGGGACGCTGCTTCGCTAGTGTTAACCATAAGAACACCATGTACAGGCTGCCTTTCATTGTAGTGCCACAGGAGGTGACACCAATTTTGGGCTTGGCCGCCTGTGAGAAACTGAATCTGGTAAAAAGGGTGCTCTCACTACAAGACAGACCTGCATCTGGCTATGAGGCACTCCTTGAAGAATATCAGGACCTGTTTCAGGGATTGGGTTGCTTGCAAGGTGAACATAAAATCCGCATAAACAAGCAGATCCCTCCAGTCATTCATCCATGTAGAAAGGTGCCATTTGCACTCCGTGATAAACTCAAGGCTGAGCTTGAAAGGATGGAAGCAATGAAAGTAATACAAAAAATAGAGGAGCCAACGGAATGGGTGAGCTCCCTAGTTATAGTGCAAAAAAGTAATGGCCAGCTACGCATATGCTTAGATCCCAGAGACCTCAACAGAGCTATACAAAAAGAACATTTCAAACTACCAACTAGAGAAGAGATTATGGCTCAGTTTGCAAATGCTCAATACTTCAGTAAATTGGATGCATCCTCTGGATTTTGGCAGCTAAAATTAACAGAGGAAAGCTCAAAATTATGCACATTTAATACTCCTTTCAGAAGATATAGATTTTTACGCTTACCTTTCGGTATAGCTTCAGCACCAGAGGTGTATCACAAAACTGTACACATGATCTATGAACATATTAGTGGTGTGGACACCTCCATGGATGACATCATTATCTGGGGCTCTACAAAAAAGGAGCATGATTGTCGTCTTCAGCAAGTATTAGATGCAACTAGAGCTGCAAACCTCAAACTAAATAAGGACAAATGTGTGTTAGGAGTTAGAGAACTGACTTTTATAGGGGGCATTGTTTCTCATGAAGGTGTAAAACGGGATAAGAGGAAGATTTCAGCCATTGAAATGATGCCATGTCCCCAGTCAAAGAAAGATGTCCAACGGTTCCTGGGAATGGTTAACTATCTTGGAAAATTCATACCCAATCTTTCTTCCAAGGCGGTACCATTGAGACAACTCCTACAGGACAAAAATGAATGGTGCTGGGAGGCTGCACAGGAGGAATCATGGAGAAGTTTAAAACAAGACTTGATACAGGAACCAGTATTGAAATTTTTTGCTCCAGAGAAGCCCATTAAAATTTCAGCAGATGCATCACAGTCGGGGTTGGGTGCTGTGATTTTACAAAAACATGAAGATTGCTGGCAACCTGTGGCATATGCATCCAAATCACTGACTGATGCAGAGACTAGATATGCACAGATTGAGAAGGAGCTTTTAGGAATCTTGTTCGCCTGTGAGAGATTTAATCAGTATATTTATGGACAGAGAGTGGAAGTTGAAACAGATCACAAGCCCTTGATTACATTATTTAACAAACCACTAAATGACTGTACCTTAAGGATTCAAAGAATGATGATCAAATTGCAGAAATACAATTTACTGGTGACCTACACACCAGGCAAATTTATGTTCACTGCAGATGCACTTTCCAGAGCAGTACCAACTATGGTACCCGAGAAGACACTGGAAACAGAAGTGCAAGCCTATGTAGATATGATTGTGAGCGCAAATCCCACAACTAACAGAAGACTGCAACGCATAAGAGAAGAGACTGAGAAAGATGAATCGTTGGGACTCCTCAAAGAGGTGATAATTAAAGGATGGCCTGAAATAATAAGCAGTTGCTCTCTAAGTATAAGAGACTATTGGAACTGCAGGCATGAACTGACTGTGGTAGATGGGGTGATTTTCAAAGGTGGTAAAGTTGTAATACCATGGAGCCTCCGAAAAGAAATGTTACAGAAGATTCATGAAGGTCACTTAGGAATTGAGAAGTGCAAAGAATGAGCACGAGAGGTCATGTATTGGCCGCGGATCAATCACGACATTACCAATGTGGCAAAAACTGCTTTTTCATGCTTGAAATACAGGCCATGCCAACAGGCAGAGACACTGAGACCCCATCCTGTTCCACAGAGACCTTATGAGAAGGTAGGTGTGGATTTATTTACCTGGCGTTCCAAGGATTACTTAATAGTCACTGATTATTACTCCTTATATCCAGAAATTTGCACACTGAACAGTACTAATAGTAATTCAGTGATCACTGGCATGAAAGGAATTTTCTCCAGACATGGAATTCCTGATGCGGTCTTCAGTGACAATGGGCCACAATTTTCAAGTGCAGAATTCAGGCAGTTTGCCTTAGATTGGGATTTTCATCATGAAACCTCCAGTCCCAATTATCCCCAATCAAACGGACTGGTGGAAAGGTCTATACAGACAGTAAAGAACCTGATGAAAAAGACTTTTGAAAGTGGAGGTGATCTGTATACAGCATTGCTGCTCTACCGAAGTACACCCCTGGAGAATGGCTTTTCTCCAGCTCAGCTGTTAATGGGAAGAAGGATCAGATCTAACTTACCTATTACTGATAAACTGCTGCAATCTAAGAACAATGCTAACATTTGCAAGATGAAAGAAAACCAGAAGTGGAAGCAGAAATATTATTTTGAGAGAAGGGCTCGTGATCTTCCATCCCTTAACCCAGGTGATAGAGTGTGCCTGAGGAATCACTCTTCTAATACCTGGGGACAAAGAGGTACTATTAAAAAACAGCTGCATCCACGGTCTTACGTGGTCCACACAGATACAAAGGGGACACATTTCGACGTAATCGATGGGATCTACGACTTATTCCAGAAAGTTCCAACACTGTGGAAGTTGAGGTAGATTCTGGCATGCTTCCCCTGACAGATCCGATATCTTCAACACATGGTAAAGAAACCATCAGGGAACAAGAGAATTCAGACCTGAACGAAGGATCAGTACTGAGAAGATCTAATCGAGTCATCAAACATCCAGAAAGACTCATAGAGACTTGCTAGGATATGTAAGGGAAGTGGGTGGTAAAGACTCACTTGAGAGTGATGTGCTAGTAACCTCTCCTCTCTAGGTAGTTCAGATTCTGGATTTATGGACTGTCCTTCTGCATGTTTTTTTCAGATAGCTGTTATGTGTTGTTAGATGTTAGTGCATGTATTATTAGCTAGCTTTTATATGTATCTAACTGTTTGCTTCTTTTCCTTAGTGGGGAAGATGTAGTGATATGCTTGTAGAAGGTTGTGAATTTAGAGACTCCCTAGCATGGGCCATTGTTATGTAAATTGGGAGATGTGCCCTGGAGAAGATCTAACATGGCTGCTCCCAGGTACACACCTGGATACCTGTCTGTATGATTAAAGTTCTATTCCTTACTCATTCTGTAGTATCATGTTTAATGAACCCTCAAGATCATTACAGAAGCCAGAGGGCTGTAGTGCTAGGATGCAGGGTTAGGGGCTGGGGCTAAGATGTTGGGGGGGGGGGTGGTTGATGTGTTGCACACAGCTGGGAACACTCAAAGCTGTGCTGTGCCCTCTCTCCAGCCCCCAACCCATGTTTCAGATAGTTAGGAGGCCAGTTAAGTTGACTTTAGCCAACTCCCAGGCTACATTGGCTTAAGTCCACTTGGTAACATCAACTTAACTACTAAGTTGCCTTTACAAATGGGAGTTATTAAGTCAACTTAATACCTTCCCCATGTGGCCAGAGCTTTGTTTAAGTTGACTTAAGGGCCTTACGTTGCCATAAACCCATAGTGTAGACCAGTGGTTCCCAACCTTTTCTCTGCTGTGGCACACCTTGATACCTTCAAATTTTTTGAGGCAGACTACCATTTAAAAAAACCATGAATATTCAAATTAACTCAAATTCTTATGAATATTCATGAACCATGGCACAGTGTTTCAGAAATGCTCCTATGTGGGGTAGTAGGAGTAGCAGAGCAGGGGTGGCAAAACATGGGAGGTCAGGAGTTGTGTGCAGTGGCAGGTGTGAGTGTGGGGAGCAGAGCAGGGCAGGGGTGGCAAAGAGGATAAGGGCAGCCATGTGGGGAACAGCACAAGGGTGGCGAGGAAGGAAGAACAAGAGTGGCTTTGTGGGGGGGCAGGGGGAATGTGGGGAGTGGGAAGTTAGGGCAGGGGAGCAGGGCACAGCACCCACTTCTCCCTTCTCCACAGTGGCTCCCTGCCACCCAGGGCAAAGCCTCACCCCACTGCTGCTCCCTCCCACACCAGTGGGTCCCCTTCTCTGCTCCCCCAGCCCCCTGCTGCCTGTGACAGACCCTACCATCACTGCAGGGCCAGAACCAGGCCTCCAGCCCCACAGCTACACCCCCCAACAGCCACCCCAACCCCTGCTACACACCCTCTGCTACACATCCACGCCGCCCACCTCTGCTACACATACCCCCCTCGCCGCCACACAAAACCCCCAGCAGCCTTCCCCCCCAAAGCCCTTTCCTGGGCTGGTTGCAGGGTGCCTGACATGAGCTGCTCTGCCCTGCAGGGGGAGATTCAAACACTCCCAGACTCCCACTCCTCTCTGCTGGCTTGGCCTAAGATGGAGCCCCTGGAATGCTGTGTTCGGGCTGCTCCAGCTATTTTTAGGGGGACCCCTGGAACTCCATGTTCCAGTGCCTTCCTCTATTTTCAGGGGCACAGAAGGCTGCCTGCCTAAAAATAGGGGGCTCCAGAACTATGTTACAATGCCTGCCCCCTTATTTTAACCCTTGCTTTTTCCCAGCCCTGCATAGCCCACATGGCTGGGCTGAGCAGGGAGGGAACTTTAACTGCAGCTCTCGGGGAATGTGTGAGGCACACTTTGGGTGTTGCTGTGGCACACCAGTGTGCCCTGGCACACTGGTTGGGCACCACTGGTGTAGACATACCCATTTAGAGCAACCTTAATGTGCCCTTGAAGCTGAAGGCCAAACCTTGCTCAGGGCAAGTAGAGGAGTCTGACTGAATGTACCTTTGCTGCATCAATCCCCCCACCCTGTACCTACTTTGAGACAGTATTGCATTAAGCACTATGACAGCCTTTTAACAGGTGCCATATCAGGGCTAAGCACAGCTGAGTTTTTGGAGTATTGTATGGTGTGCCCACTGTCATGGGCTACCCATCTGGGCACCCCTAGGTTATGAACTCTGTCACTTTTCTAATGTAATTGTATGGAAATATGCCATGCAGTATTCCTTTCTAAATGCTTATACCTATTCTACATAATTACCATGGTATAGTTTCCTGCAGCAGCGTGAGTGTGTGTGCGTGCATGTGCGTGCACGCACACAGCTGTGACGTATGTTACATAGCTCAGACACTCAGGCTTATCCCTCTGAGGCTAGAGATGTGCATGACAAAGGTAAAGCAAATCGAGCTCCCTGGCTCAGGTGGGACAAAGGGAATCACACAACAGCATAGAGATTGGGGGTGGGGGGGTGAGGGCGAATTGAAAGGAAATGTAGCCACTTTGAATTGAGAGGGAGAAGCTTTTGGCTTTCTGCCAGAAAAATGCTATCCTTTGAGCACCTCCGAAAGACTGGGCCTATTCCTGTGGCCAATTGGTCCTGGGCTGGCTGAATGCCACGTACAGCCAGTCTTGTGAGTAAGAATGTGAAGACTACCCTGAAGAGTAATCTTGGACTTGCATTAGATTAGCATCTGTTTTATTTACTTGTGGTAACTCCTGACTCCTTTATTAAATGATTTGAGTATTGATTTGCTTTAAAATCATGTTCTAAGCAATAAACTAGTGTTTGTTTTATTTAAAACTGTGTGGACTTAAGAGCAATGCTTTTCAAACTATGGGCTGGGACCCAGTATTGGGTTGCAGACCTTCAGGAACTAGGTTGCGGCACACCCTTCTGCTGCCTGAAGGCTGGAATGCATTGATAGAAGATGTTGTTATTGCGTTGCGGGTATAAATGGTAATTTTCAATTAGGTCCTGAGGGAAAAAAGTTTGCAAACCAGTGCTTTATAGAGTGTGAATCAGAGAGGATGGGCATACCCCTTTCAATGTCAAATGGATGGACATGGTCTATGATTAGGAAATGGTCTCCATATCTGTAGGATGGAAGTCCCTAGTGTGGTACTTTGGGGCTGGGGTTGCTCACTTGGAGATTGTCACCTGAGTGGCCAGAGGGCACACACCCAGGGCCTGGGGCTGATTTCACGCAGGAGGCTGGTGTGGACTGACTCAGGAGTGAGTGGTCACCTGGCAAAGTGCTGTAAATTATGATTCAGAAGCAGGGCCATAACTAGAGTGGGGCAACCAGGCCTTTGCCCCGGGCATGTATCAAGTGGCTCCATTTCACTGCTCAATCTGAGGGTGCATTCCATGCTGCTTGCTCAGGGTGCACCCCAGGCGCCAAAACACCTAGTTCCAACACTGTTCAGGAGTGAAGCTTGTGGGGGGGGTGGGTCACAGCAGCACACTGGACCAGAGTCTGGGAGGGCCACATCACACATGCATACCTGTAGAAAATATGTGGATTGAGTACACTTGACGACTATTTTATAATGACATTTATTCCTTGCAAAATTAACTGTAATATACCCTCCCTCCCACAGAACAGTTTTCCTGAACTGATTACATGTGCTCCACCCAGTGGGGAGAGGACAGCTCATTCATAAGGAGAATTACCTATATGGTTGCTGGGTGTGATGATGCAGTATGTGATGCATACCCCTTGGCCACGAGGAAATAGACAGAGATGAACATTCCAGTGAACGATGTAGCATGAAAGGCCCCATATCTTGATACCACTATTCTGTCCTATGTAGTCTTTTCACTTCCAAAGATTGAGGCTCTAATGAGAAATGAGAATGAGGGGTTATGTAGAGAAGTGTTTGTTTTCCCTAAGTTTTCTTATAGTAGGAAAGGATGTGTCACTACAAACAGAGCCTTCCCGTAAATCAAGAGGTATATATATTTTTTAAATTTTCTTGAAAGAATTACTTACCCTTAGCAATCAGTATAAATGTGTAATGGGGGTCAAGGATGTGACTAGAAAAATACACTTGCACCTCAATCTCATTAGTTGGTTTCTGTACAAACAGAAGAAGCCACTGTCCCTGCCCCAAAGAGATTACACCTTTGGAGCAGTCACAGTTACAAGAACCAATTGTTACAAGGAATGCAACTGTCCTCAGTCAGCTATTACCTTTCAGCCAAAGAGTTAGAAATGCCATGACCAGCTCACTCCAGACCAGTGATCTGTTGAGACCACTAGTCTACCTCTAACAATACCAAGTATTAGAGGAAAGTACAAGAAACCATGTAATGAAATAAACTGTCCATATAGGACATTTTCTTTTTAGCCACTTACTAGTTAATGGTTAGCATCTACCCCCAAAAATGAGGATTTAGAGGCATTACTTTTATAATAGTAGTTGTAAACCAATGTTCCCTCTAAGCTGTGCTGGCGCACTGCAGAGCAGCTCGCTGCAGCCGCCAGTGCAGGGAAGGCAGCCGGCAGCGCACTGCCAGCAGCCAGACTCCTTCAAGGGAGCTCCTGTGGAGCAGGGAGTTTTGAAAACTCCCGCCCAGAAAAGCTCTAACGGAGCATGCCCAGAAAATCTGGGCATGCTCCGTAGAGCTTCTCTGGCCCAGGAGTTAGGGCTGGGCCTACCTCGAGTCCAGCCCGGAGGTAAGTTTTTGGGGGCTAGGAGGGGGGGCGAGCAGGAGCAGGGGGACGTGCTGCCGGGAGCGGGGG
>ML682067.1:9300506-9338006 GCA_007922195.1 Podocnemis expansa
GGGGGGGGGAGCGCAGCGAGCAACAGGAGTTGCTCAGCTGCTCTCTCCCCTTAGAGGGAACATTGGTTGTAACCTGTCTGGCTGTGCTCATTCTCCCTATAAAAGTTAAATCCTTTCCTGGCCCCTACTAAGTTGATGGCACAAACTAAATCTGAAAGGTGTTAACATGATCTATACATTCAATAAACAAATCTTCCATAGACATCCAACTCAGTCACAGAGACTATGTCTACACTCAGGAACATTAGTTCCAACTAAGTTAATTCAAACTAATTTTGGTTAATTCAAACTAACTTGGTTTGAATTAGCATGTCCCCACCACAAAACTAAGTCGAACTAGCACATCCATGCACACGATTTGCTAGGTTGGTTGACAAGGGGGCATCCTGGGATGTGTGGCAACATGGCACCCAAGAAGGGCCATGCCCCCAGCCAATCCCATGAACACAAGTGACCTCAGACATGTGGCTGGCAAGAGGCTGAACAAGGAGGTCATGGACCACAGTCAGTTCTTGCAGCTTGTCAGAGAGGTGCCCAGCACTTGCTCTACCCAGAAGCAGTGCTCGTGTTGCCTGGAGAACACTCTGCATGGACCCAGATAGAGTGGAGGCAGACAGCCACACCACCATCATGCTGCCCCTGCCAGCAGCCGCACTCACCTTGCTGCCCTCCATGCCCCGTTGCTTCTGGACACACCAAACAAGCCGCAACTCATGGAAAAGCATAGTCTTCTCTGTAGGAAAATGTTAAATATTGGAGAGTGAACCAGGTCTGCATCGCAAGATATGTTATGGGGTTGCATTGGATAAGCAGAAACTATAAGTTTTGCTTAGGATATGCGTTTTAGTATGTTTTTGGCACTGGGCAGTATGTAATCTTAACCTTGAGCAATTTATAAGAGCATTACTTAGTATAAGGCTTCTCTTTATTTTCTAGTCATTTGGATGCTGTCTGCAACTCACAAAGATACTTTTCCTTCCCTATTTTTCCCTTGCCGGCACCATCATGATCTTGTTTATCATACCCTGTCCTCGGTTTTTCCCTCCCTCCCCCCCCCTTTTGTGATGTTGTGTGCCCCAAGGATTACTAATCCCACAGTTTAACAGAAGTAAATGATAGAACGCTTGCATGGATAACTATATGCATTATATGCCTATTAATATTCATCATTTAAGTACTAATGTAACCAAATAAGAGTCTTCAGGACAATGTCAGTCATGTCTGTATTAGCATACTGGTTTGAGTAAAAAGAGTTGGTAAACAACCCCACTTGAGACTTTGAGGGAATGAGCGATGGGTAATGGAAGGTGCCATTGAACCCAATCCTCCTCTGGGACAACCTGTTCGCTTCTTCTTTTTCTAACACTCACCACCTGGGACAATGAGCAGGCTGCAGAACTTCTGGAAGAGCAAGCAGACCTTCTTTGAGCTGACCTGCGAGCTCACCCCAGTCCTGCAGTGCAGGGACACATGACTCAGACCCACCATGCCCATGGACAAGAGAGTGGGCATTGCACTCTGGAAGATGGCAGCCCTAGAGTCCTACTGCTCCATTACCCACCACTTCGGCATCAGGAAGGCCACCGTGGGGACTGTCCTCCTGCAGATCAGCAGGGCCATCAACCAGGTCCTGCTAGCCCACCTCATCACCCCAGGCAACACGCAGGACACCAGCGATGGCCTCACTGCACTCAGCTTCCCCAACTGTATGGGCATCTTGGACACCACGCACATCCCCATCCGAGCCCCAGAACACCAGGCTATGGAATACAGAAACCTGAAGGGCTACTACTCTTTGCTCCTGCATGCCCTTGTGGACCATTGAGGCACCTTCACTAACATTTATATTGGCTGGCTAGGGAGGGCGCATGATGCCCTCAGGAATGCCACCCCCTATGGCTGTATGCAGGCAGGCACCTTTTTCCCCATACACATCATCACTCTCTGGGTGACATGCTTGTGCCTGTCCTCATCGTTGAAGATGCCAGCTACCCACTGCTCCCCTGGCTCTTGAAGCCCTACACAGGCCACATGGGCATGGATGCCAGCAAGGAGCTGTTCAATTGAAGGCTTAACAGGTGCTACCAATTCATGGAAAGTGCTTTTGGATAACTCAAAGTCTGCTGGAGGGCCCTCCTGGTGTGCCTTCACCTCACTGAGCATGCCATACCCGAAGTCATCAGTGCCTGCTTTGTGCTGCAGAACCTTTGCGAACTGCAGGGGGAGAGCCGGAAGCCGAAGCTGAATGCCTCACCAGGCACTTCAAGCAGCCTGAAGCCTTGCCCCAGGCACAGCGAGCCCAGTGGAGAGTGCGCAGCATCTGGAAGGCACTGAAGGACCACTTCCTCAGCAAGGAGACCTGAGGGCTGGGCCTGCCACCAGGCACCCCCATCTTCCCCTCACCCACCTGGGCCCTCCCCATCCTCAACCCAATAAAAACCACCAGACAAATTATAACAGTTTAACTGGGTTTATGTACAGGGGTGGGGTTGGGGGCAGTGAGGGGGGTTTGGAAATTGGGAGAGCTGGGGTCTTGGGGGTGGGTCGGAAGGTCAGAGTAAAGGGGCAGTGGCAGTGCCTGGGGAGCATGCCCTGCCTTCTGTCCGGCCACCCTGGGTCCAGGGGTGCCGGCAGTGAGGGATGGGGGTCTTTAGTGGAGGTGGCACTCATTGGGCGGGGGGGGGGGCAGTAAACACAGTGGTCGCCGAACCAGTGGATGCTAGCTGCTAAGTCCCTTATGGCCACACTGAGGTCAACCAGGGTGTGACTCAGCCACTCCAGTGCCATGGTCTGCCACTCATTGAGGTCTATGGACTTCTGGAGTAGGGCTAAGGCGGCCATCTGGTGGGCATCCACCCGCTTGCACAAGGCCTCTATGCCCTTGTCAGCCACCTGGCCCAGGTGGATGAGGTTCTGGAGGAGCTCATTGTGGATGCACTGGGTCCTCCTCCTCCACTTGGTGGTGGGTGGTGTGGTCCCTGGAGCAGTGGGGGGGGTGGCTGGGCAAGCTGCTGGGAAGCAAAGAACAGGGTTACTCCCATCAGCGAGCTTGCTAGTGCTGTGTGCAGCCTGACAGCAGCACATAGCTGTTCCCTAACTGTCCCCAAGCTTCCTGATTTGTGTCCTGTGGGACAGGGAATCCAAGGTACACATGGCCATCCTGTGCTGCGCGGTTTGGGTGTAGTACCCACAGCGGTGAGCAGCAGTCAGCCCTGCCCTGCACCCGGGACATCTCCTGAGGCCACGTGCCAGCGGTGTGGGCTGCATGCTGTCTGCCCTCAATGCTGTGACCTCCAGTTCTGTATGCCTCCTCTGTCAACAGGCTCCCCACCCCATTCGGGTCTGGGTCCGGCCTGCCACATTGTCCCTGGGCCCTCTGCCCCATGGGAGGGTCGTCAGCCCCTGCCTGTTCCTGGGCAACGTCCCCACCCCCCTGCCTGTGCTACAGGCAGGCCCATCCCTGCCTCCATAGAGGGAGAGACGGAGCACTCACTAATAGGTGCTGCCAAGGTCCAGCCAATGTCCTCTCTCTGGCATCCTCCTTGGCAGGGGGAGGCCACCTCTAACTCCTGCTCCTCCTCCTCTGTTGTAGATGGTCCCTCCCCAGGGACAGGGAAGAGCTCCAGGCTGGCGGCTGGGGCAGATGCTGGTGAGATGTATTCATCCACAGATTCCCCCTCCTGGGGGTCAGCCACATAGGGGGGCTCTGCAGAATTGATGCTCCCGGCCTGTGCCAAGAAGCTGTCCAGCTCTTCATAATAGACGCAGCTGGTGGCACGCGCTGTCTCCCCGCACCGCCTCACCTCCTGGACCCAGGCGTGGTCTTGGCTCAGGGCCTTGAGTTTCACCTGCACCTGCTCCATCGTCTGCCTAAGGCCCTTCGCATGCAGAGCCTCAGAGATCTCAGCATATAGCTCCAAGTTGTGGTGGCTGCCCCGCAACCAGGAGAGGATCTCCTTATTGCCCCAAATGCTGAGGAGGCTGAGGACATTCTGGTGGCTCCACACAGGAACCTTGCGCCGGCCCTGGCTGGCTCTGCTGGCCTCACTCATGGCTGCCAGAGATGCTGCCACTATGCTGGATAAACAGGGTGTGCTTATGAGGGTGGGGAAGGGCAGTGGCCAGGGAAGGCACTTCCTTCCTGCTGCCATACACCCTGGGAGGAAAAGGTCGAACTGTATTTGGTTCAAACTAACTGTTAGTTCAAACTAACAAGGCTCCATTGGGTCACTTCGAACTAAGAAGTTCAAACTAACTTAGTTGAAACTAAAGGCAGCTTTTAATAGTTCAAGCTAAAGAATTCCTTTGTTTGATCTCATAGACTCTAAGGTCAGAAGGGACCAATATGATCATCTAGTCTGACCTCCTGCACAGTGCAGGTCATAAAACCTCACCAACCCACTCCTACAATGAACCTCAAACCCATAACTGAGCTATTAAAGGCCTCAAATCATGATTTAAAGACTTTAATACAGAGAATCAACCAGCAAGTGAGCCATGCCCAATGCTACAAAAGAAGGCAAATAACCCCCAGTGCCCAAGCCAATCTGCCCTGGGGGAAAATTCCTTCCCTACCCCAAATATGGTGATCAGTTAAACCTTGAGCAGGAGGACAACAGCCAGTCAAGAACTTCTCTGTAATAACTCAGAACCCACTCCATCTCATGCCCCTTCCCAGGTCACTATCATACACATCACCAGGAGTAAAAAACAGACAATGGCCAAGCTATACTCTCCATCATGTCATTCCCTCCATAAACTTATCAAGCTCGGTTTTGAAGGCACCCAAATTTTTTGCCCCCACCACTTCCCTTGGTAGACTATTCCAGAACTTTACTCCTCTGATGGTTAGGAATCTGCATCTAATTTCAAGCCTAAATGTTCTGAAGGACAGTTTGTAGCCATTTGTTCTTGTGTCTACAGTGGCACTATATTCAAATAATTCCTCTCCCTTCCTTGCATTTATCCCTCTAATGTATTTATAAAGAGTGATCATATCTCCGCTCAGCCTTCTTTTGGTCAGGCTAAACAAACCAAGCTCTTTAAGTCATCTCTTATAGGGAAGATTTTCCATTCCATGAATTATCCTTGTAGCCTGCCTGCACCTGTTCCAGTTTGACTTCATCTTTCCTAAACATGGGTGACCAGAACGGTACAAAATTTTCAAAGTGAGGTTGCACCAGTGCCTTGTATAATGGTATTAACACCTCACTAGCTCCACTGGAAATACCCCTTCTGATGCACCCCAGGACCGCATTAGCTTTTTTCACTGCTACATCACATTGGCTACTCCTTGTCATTCTGTGATCAACCAGTATGCCCAGGTCCTTCTCTCCCCCCATCACTTCCAGCTGATGCATTCCCAACTTATAAGAAAAATTCCTGTTATGTGTCCCTAAGTGCCTGACCTTGCACTTCCCGTTGTTGAATGTCATCATATTTCTAATGCTCCACTTTACAAGGTCATCCAAATCATTCTGTATGCTATCCTGATCCTCCTCTGTATTGGCAATACCTCCCAGCTTGGTGTCATCTGCAAACTTAATTAGCACATTCCCACATTTTGTGCCAAGGTCAGTAACAAAAACGTTGAATAATATGGGTCCCAGGCCCGATCTTTAGGGAACTCCACTAGTAACCTCCTTCCAGCTAGACAGTTCACCTTTCACTATGACCCTCTGTAATCTCCCCTGTAACCAGTTCTTTGTCCACCTTTCTATTTTCATATCAATCCCTTCTTTCCCAATTTAACTAATAATTCTGTGTGGCACTGTATCAAATGCCTTGCTGAAATCTAAGTAAATTAGGTCCACCACATTCCCTTTATCCAAAAAAAATCTGTTATCATCTCAAAAAAGATCAGGTTGGTCTGGCATGATCTACCTTTTGTAAAGCCGTGTTGTATTTTATTGCAGTTACCATTCTCCTCAATATCCTTAAGTACCTTCTCTTTCAAAATTTTCTCCAAGACCCTGCATACTGCTGAGGTCAAACTAACAGGCCTGTAACTGATGAAAGCCAGTGTGGCTTCAAACTAAATTCCCAGTGTAGACATAGTGGCTATGTTCACATGTAAACTGTTACTTCAAAATGAGTTATTTCAAAATAAAGTCCTTATTTTGAAATAAGTTAATTCGAATTAGGGAAAAGCTTAAAGCGAAATAGTATGTCCAAGGATGAGACTTGTTATTTTGCTTTAGGAGAGGGGCACCATGGGAGGTGTGGCAATATGGCCTCCTCCCTGGGCCACGCCCCCACCCAATAAAGGCTAAAAGGAAGGCACCCTGGGAAAGAGAAGGGCAAAAGTGTTATTTCAAAATAACAACTGTTTTGAAACAACAGCTATTTCGATTTCATGCAAGGTTTTACTGTTTTGAAACAACGGCTGTAATTTTGAAACAATGGGGTCCCGCTGTTTCGAAATAATGGAACATCGTCTGGACATAAGAAATTTTATTTCGAAACAATGGCTATTGGTTTGAAATAAAACTCTCGTCCAAACACAGCCAGCCGGAGAGATTCCAGGGAAGGTTCATGATGTATGTACAATACAGAAGGTTTCTACAGCTGCCAGAAGTTAAAGCAGACAAACATCTCCCCTGCTGGAAAAATGTATTTAACTCATGCAACACTGTCTGTGGGTACTGCAACAGACACTACAAAAATAGCATGAGTGGTGATGTGCAGCAGGAGACCTGACTGTACAGAGAAAAGTCAGGAACATGGGTAGGTAACTGGTTCAGAGCTGTCTTGGCTCACTGATGGTGCTAAATTTGCTCTAAAAATAAAGTGTGGGTGCGTGGAGTCAGGGTAAAGGAAGGAGGTCTTAGTGTTGCTACCAGTAATAACCTGTTCGAATGATCAGATTAAATTGTTTGTATGAACTGCAAGGAGTCACACTGATAATACCTTTACATTGACACAAACATGAGTGTATTCATGTCTGAAACTGAGGTGAACTCTTTGCCCTAATACTCTTATGGGCTGTTATTAAGATGATGAAGAGGAAAATACCTCACACAGAGGCTCAAAACACTTTGTGTAGCTGCACACTCTGGAGAGACACAACAACAATATGTCACAGTTTCCACTCCCTGAAGCATGGTGTTCTTTGATTTATACTTTCCAGGTGAGTCTATAGCAGGGATCTCAAACTCAAATCACCTCAAGGGCAGCAAAAGGACTAGTAGAGGGCCACATGTGCTAATGTATGGTAGCCCAAGGGCCACACCACTGAAACCTTTCCACAAAAATGATATTGCAAATATTGGTAATGATCGTGTCATTGCGGGCCACAGGAATTAGCTTTAGGGGCTGCATGCGGCCCACAGGCTGCGTGTTTGAGACCCCTGGTTTATAGGATCAAGCAACACATAGCTGATGCACTGCGTCACCAGCATATTATAAAAACAGGCACCCAATTCATTATTTTGAAACAAAAGTGTGGTAAGCTCGCCACATACCAGAAGACAAGGCACTTGGCGGCTTTAGGTTTTCTGGAGCCCTAGGTGAAGGCCCACTGTGCCCCACCCCCCCATAGGAACCTAACTCACATAATAAAAAGCATAGCATTTTTGCTTGCTTTAGGAATTTGGACAGTGAACGGGGCTGCTTTTGCTTTTGCCTAGTCAACTTCTTTTAACACCTGACATGTACTTTTTATTACCCAACTCATCGTTCACTGAAGCCATCTTCACTCATCCTTATTCTTAATAATCTCTTTCCTGTTGAACCTCACACAATCCTGCAACTGAAATAATGAGTGTCACAACGTATCACAATTCCACCTCATCAGAGCAACCACATTTCCCATGTATAAAATGTCATGTAACAACTTCAACAACATCATCAAATTTCAACACATTTTTAGTAAAAAAAAAAATTCTTCCAAGTTAGCAAAAAGCATCCCAGAATGCAAAGTCCTCACTATCAACTGTTGTGCAAGGGCTGGCAATGTCATGAACTAGGAAATAAACAAAAGCTGCTGCCAGGCCTGAAAGAGGGGGAGAGGAAGGGCAAGGCTGAGAGCTGTGCCCCCCCTTTTGCCCCCTAGTGTTGGGTTAATTTTGTGTTAAAATGACTATTTGTGTTTGTTATAATGGAAAATTGTAAATAAGACATGCTCCTAACGAGCAGTAGAGGCCTGGTTATGTAACCAGCAGAGTTGCACAACCCAGCATGTAACAGTTATGTTACATTGGCAGGCTGCCAAGAGCTAGAGTCTGCCTGGCAACGCAAGCACTTTCTTGGAGATCTGTGTTTTGATTGGAGGCAGGCGGAAGGGCTGCAAAAACCTTCCACAAAGCTTTGTATTTGATTGGGGGACGATTGTTTATTGCTGGAACCTTGTGTGTGTTCTGCTAGGTGATTGGTAGGATCCTCCACAGCAGGAGAATGTAACTCTCTGATCGGGCAGTTTGAATGGGCCACAGCATTTATTATATGTTGCCTGCTGTGTGGAGGGGTCCTTTTGGTCCTTCTTTTTGCATTAGGGCTTTGGGAAGCGCCTGAAAACCAGTGTACACATGAGGTAGCTCTTGCTGAGTAGGCCTGCAGGGAGTGCTGGCAGAGCTGAGAGGGCTGGCAGCAGGGTGGCTAGATTTGGTGTGTACCTGCTGCTGCTAGAGGACACTTCCAAGTGCAGTGTGGACTTGCTCAGTTACTGGGACGTGTCCTGAGGCATCTGGAAGCCCTCAGCTGCAAGAGGTAGATCAGGAGAACTGAGAGTGTGACTGTTCCTATTTGAGGACTCTGGCTCAGGCACCGGGAAGATCTGAGCACAGATAGGATAGGGATCGTCATGGGTCACTCAGCGGACCAACATAGGAGAGACCCTGAAGTGGGATCCATCCTGGAAGCCTCAGGTTTAGAGCCTAGGACTGTGTCTCCGTGCCTTGCTCAACCCTGGGAGGCCGGGAGCCCTGGACTTTGCTTAGGGTGAATGGACTCTCATTACAGGACCAGACCAGAAGCGATCCAGAAGTAGACGGTCCACGCTTGGAGGACGCTGAAGCTGGATCCAGAAGACAGTGGTCTGTGGGGTAGGGACTCGGCACAGCCTGAGAGCCACTGCTTGAGTTGCGTCCTTCAGGGCTCCTTGCAGTGGGGAACCTCAGCCTTGGGCCCGGAGGCCTGAAGACAACACAGGAATCATAGGCCAATGACCCGCTTGGGTGAAGAAAAACTGTAAATAAACTGGCTTAGATCAGGTTGGAGGCATAGGTTCTCTAATTCCTTTTCATTTTGGGTTGGTAGTTAGGTAGTTTTATGAGGGCTTACTTACCTGTGGCTGTGTTTTCTTTAGTATCCTTAGGCTTGTGTTTAGTAATAGTGGGGTGTGGGCAACTAATAAACTGTTTGTTTTGGAACGCCTTGTCTCCTGGTGATTAGTCCAACAAGCTAACACTGAGTTGATAGACGCTTGAGGGGATTGTTATTGCACAAGGTATCCTGATCCCTCTCTGGAAATAATTTTTCCAGAACACTAGAGCTGACCATAGAGGACCCCAACTCCCACCCAGCTGCAGTGGGGGCTTCAGAGTTCCCTAATCTACCTGGCTGGACAATTCACAAAAGGATTCCCATTATCTCAGAACGCCACTGTTATAGGGAGGGAGGGGGCTTGTAGGGGTGCAGGCTAAGGGCTAGAATAGATATAACCTGCTGGGGTGAGGCTGCTGTGCTCCCAACTTAGTTTCTGGCTTTAGCTGCAGGGGCTGGGCAGTGAGGCTGAAATCCCTGCCTCCAGCACCAGCAGCTGTTAAGAAGTCTAGCACCTCTGCTTAACATGCAGAAGGTCCTGGGCTCAATTCCCAGGGGGTTGGACTCGATGATCTCACGAGGTCCCTTCCAGCCCTATGATTTGATTTGATTTGAAGTCAGGGGTAAGCTCTAGCTCAGTTTTCCTGTTACTGCTTTTGGTATGGCATGCAGTGGGAACCGCTGCCTGGAACTTAAGATAGATAACAGAGCAGCACAGCTATATATCTTAAGCCCTCCTCCTTACATCCTCTGGCGCTCCCCCACCCCCTCATGCTCTCCTCTCCCCTAGCCCTGCAGCTTAGTCACCCCAGCTTAGGTGCAGTCATGACTTTCAAATTCCCTGACTTACCAGGCTGAGGGATATCATAAGAAAGGAAGAGTAGGAGCCAGAGGGACTCCTGGAACTGAGGGTGAGGGATGTGTTCACTATGGGCTGCTAGAAAAAACATACTCATGTGGCAGTTACCCTAAGTTCTTCGCGCACTGCTCCGATACATCCATTAATAGGTGTCTCTGTGCCGGAGCACCTGATTGGTCGGAACTTTTTTTTTTTTTTTTTTTGCCTTAGCCTGTCAGAAGAGGGCAGGCAGCCACCACCCCAACATGCCACCCCGTGGTTCTATATGTGGCCGCCACCCAACCCCTCCCCAGTTTAATTTCTTCTGCCTTTGTGTCAGTTGTGGAACTGCCCACTCCTTGTGCTTTGCAAGCAGCCTGTCTGTTTAATTGCTTTATGCGCCTTTCGTCTGACTGGGAGCATTTATTTGTGGACCTAGTTCCACCAAAGAAGATCTCCCCTTTCAGGCCAGAACATCGAGCTCCTATATTTTCCGAATGCTGCAAGGCCTTCCCACAGGATGATCCCTATAAGAAGCGCCTCTGGTGCCTGGGCGAAAGCCATATGGTCACCACTTGCTCCATCAAACCAAGGACAATCAAGGACAGGGAGAAAAGGCGCCATGCTCTGGCCTCCAAGCAGGCTCTGAACACCTCCCCTGAGGCTTCGGGATCTCCTGTGGTACTGTGTGGCAGTTCAGCACCGGAGCCCGCCTGGCAACGTGCTGACAGGGACCACAGGAACAGCTTGGTACTGCTCTTGGTACCGTGACACTGGCACAGCTGAGCGTCTTAGACACGTGGCTCCCCTGGAACGGGTCAGAGTCTGTGCCAATCCCAACAACCCCGGAGGCAGTGGAGGCAGTGAGGGCACTCCTCCTGTTGCCTACCTCCCCTTCTCCAGCGCCGGCTAGAAAGGGGAAACCGGCCTTCTTTTGAAAGTATGGGCACAGCACAAACAGCACCGGTCCCCTTCTCTGCCACCGGCCCCGGGCTCCTGAACACTGGAGCCCATCACCCCCTCAAGTCCTGGCACCGTGGAGCCATCCCCTCAGCAACATATCACCCTGCCATCCCTGGGGTCCTGAGATGCTTCCTCCTGTTCCAGCTGAGAGGAAGGGGCTTCAAAAAGCTCCAACCAGCCCCGGCACTGGATTTTGGCACTGTTGCCCTTCCGGTACCACCCCCACGAATGGTTCCCACAGGAGGCCCTTGTAATCACACTGGTACTGCCCCCAGCACTGGGGAGAGTCTTAAACCCAGTGCCATGCTCTTACAAGGGCGATTTTGTTTGCGCATTTTGATCTCCTGCGCCGTGTCTCAGCCCACATGGGAATGGCAGTCCAATCCTCCAATGTGCCCTCTGACACCTTATTTGGGCCAGTGTTTTCTTCAGCGGAACCAGTCATGGTTCCCCTCCATCCTAGCGTTTGGGACCTGGCCTCCTCCCACTGCCAAAACCCGGGTTCCATCTCCCCAGTTTCAGGTATGGCAGGACTCAAGTACAGAGTACCAGGGTTAGAGTTCCCTTCACTCACCCACCACCCAGTGCCACCTTGTGCTGTGGTGGAAGCAGCTTTAGGGCTGGGGCAGACTCCCCATGATCCCCTCCTAATATTGAGGGACACAAAGGAGTTAAAGTTACTGGCTTGGAAGGTATGCTCCTCCTTGGCCTTCCAGTTGCGGGTTGCAAACAACCAGGCCCTAACCAGCAGATACATGTTGGGCGTGTGAGAGTCAATAAATAAATTTAGACATCTATTCACACCAGAGGCCAGGGAAGAGTATGATGCCTTCCTGAAGGAGGGTAAAATAGCATCCCAGGACCTCCTCCTGTTAGCCTGGGACATGGCGGGTCTGGCAGCCTGCACAATAGCCGCAGCTGTAACCCTGCGCCATGCAGCTTGGCTATGGGAAGCTAGCGTGTCCCCGGCCTCACAACAGGTGGTCCTCAATCTGCCCTTTAGGGGTGACTCCCTGTTCTTACCAGAGACCTCAGCCATCTTGGGTACTGCTCGTGACCCCAGTGGGGAGCTAAAATATCTCGGCCCTCTCCCAACGGGGCCTCTTCCACATCCTCTGGCCCCATAGTAATCCCCCCACCCCTTGTTTTACAACACCTACTGGTGAGGACTTAATCCTAACCACCACTTCAGGTCTTCGAGCGCTGCTCAGATGCATTCAGTAACAGGTGTCTCTGTGCTGGAGCACCACATTGGTCAGAATAAAACCTTGTCCTAGCCTGTCAGGAGAGAGTAGGTGGCCTCTGCCCCTCGTGCCACCCTGTGGCTATATATATACGGCTGCCTCCCGACCCCCTCCTCAGTTTCATTTCTTCCGTCTTGCACATCGGAATTGGAATGTCCGCTCCTTGTGAACCGCAAGCAGCCTGTCCTTTTCTTCAGCTTTCTATCCAGTTGGGAGCATCTCTGCATGGATTTAATTCCACTACAAGAGTGCCCATTACTGGACCAGAACATCTCGTTGACCATGCCAGGGTTCAAACCCTACACCAAATGCGGCAAGGCCTTCCCCTGGGACAACCCCAGGAAGTGTCTTAGGTGCCTGGGCAAAGACCACATGGTCTCAGCTTGTTCCATTTGTCTCTTGTTCCATTTGTCCTCTCTTTGTCTCAAACCCAGAACGATCAAGGAGAGGAAACAGTGACACCATGCCCTAGCTTCAGAGGAGGCCCAGCACCCTTCACCCAAGGCTTCAGGTTCATGCTTGGCACTGAGACCCAGCTCAGCACCAGAGCCCACGTGGCACCGAACCACGGGTACCCGCCGCCGCCACACAACCTCAGTGCTGACTCTGGCACCCCAACACCTAGCCGGTGCCCTGGCACCTTGGCGCTGCTCAAGGTCACCCTCAGATAGCCCGGTACTGATAGTTCCGGGTTCGCCTTAGTGCCGCTCCATATCATCTCTGGTGCCGATGGCCCAGTACAGTCTGGCCTCGCCGGTGCTGAGCTCACCCCAGCACCGGCCAATTTCACCCTCGGCACTGCAGGCCTGCCAGAGCCTGGTGCCACAGGAGCGGGAGTCCTCCCGCCCAGGCAGACCTCCCTCCCCAGGCGAGGACTTGCCACTGGGTCAAATGGAGTCACTCCTCGTCCCATCCACCCCAGAAGTGGTGGAGGCAGCACAAGCCCTCCTGCTACTCCCGACACCCCCTGCCCCACTCCCAACCAGAAGGGGCAAACCGGCCTTCATATCGAAGGCCTAGGTCCACCCGGCATGTTCGCCCTCACCACACAGCCCCCCGTCGTCCACTCCAGTGGGGGCTGGCACCACCCTGCCATCACCGGTACAGGCCCAGGAGTCTCGGTCCCCTTCACTGCTTCCAGCCCGGAGGAAGGACCTTCCAGGGGTTCCAAAAGGCCTCAGCGCCGCACATCAGCCACATCACCCTTCCGTTTTAGGCCACAGGAATGGTCCCTCCAAGGAACTCCCTCCCCACCACAGCAAGCTCCCAGTACTGCTCTCTCTCTGGCACCATGGTCTTACACGGCAAACCTGTTGGCGCATTTTGATTTGTTGCACCGGGCTATGGCCCGTTTAGACATGGAGGTGCAGCCCTTGATACCCTCTTCAGGCCAACCTTTGCCTCAACGGCACCCTTAGCAGTTCTGCCCCACTCGAGCATATGGGACCTTGCATGTTCCTTGTGGCAGAGTCCAAGTTCCATTCCCCCGGTTTTGGATACGGCGAGCATAAAGTATTGGCTGTCCGAGTCGGACTACCCCTCCCTTGTTGACCTTCCAACTATGAGTGGCAACCAGCCAGACTGCAACCAGCAGGTACTTGCTGGATGTATGGGAGTCACTCGGAAAATTTAGAAGCCTGCTCCCACCTGGGGCCAGAGAGGAGGATGATGCCTTTCTGGAGGAAGGCAACCTAATCTCCCAAGATCTCCTCCTTTTGGCACATGATGCGGTGGACACAGCCGCTTGCACCGTGGCCTTGGAGGTTACCATCCGCAGGGTGGCATGGCTTAGGGAGGCTAGAGCACCCCCTAATGCACAGCAGGCGGTCCTCGACCTGCCCTTTGAGGGGGACATTTTGTTTCCCCCTGAAACGCTCTTGGTGGTGGACACCACCCGAGATCCTCGGGGAGAGGCCAAGTACTTTGGGCCTGCTTCCCGGCGGACCCCCCCCCCCGACTTAGTTTACCTCCCCCCTCGCGAATTACCCATCTTCTTCCAGAAGGGGACCACAGGGCAGTTTCCTTTTGCCGCTTTATCCGCTGCAAAGGTTGGTTCTTTGCCAAATCTCCCACAGGAAGGGGCCCACCCTACTCGCCACCACCCTACTTTGAACCGCGGGCATAGAGGCGTCAGGGCATCAGCATCTCAGACAGTTGCCACACCCCTCTTTCCCCTTGGAAGGAATCAGGCTTTCGTGGGAACCATTCCTCCCCTTTTTCCCATTCGCTATTGCACTAGCAGACCTCGGATCTGGGGTGACATGGCCCCGACAATATAATGACGCCCCTGCCTGCACTGAAGGTACCTGAGTACCATGGTCTTCCCCCACATCCCTTAAGCAGTGACTCCTCCAAAGCTGCATGGAAAACCGCCCCTTTTCCCTCTCCCCTGCTCCCCATTCCCGGATGTCCCTCTACTGCACGTCTCCCACGCCAACACCATTGCCGGGGACAAGAGGCACCTCTCATTGTAGCCCCAGCCCCACTGCAGAGGCTCCAAGAGTCCCCAACCTTCCCCGGTGTCGCATATTTGAAGCCTACCTCCAAACAGAACTGTGCCTGTGACCCTGATGCCTCCCTCAGGTAGGCCTCCTCAAGTCCGGGTCAAGGGGAGGGGGATACCTCCGGTCACATACCATCGGCTCAGCGCGCACCTGCCTTTGCAACCCCAACCCCAATTTGACAGGAATATCTCCTGCTCACCGAAGGGGATACATCCGCTTAGCCAGGGCAGATCCTAACCTCTGAAGGGGGCCAAGGTGAATGGCCCACCCCAAACCATTCCCCTTTCTTATGGGAATTACGGCTCCACACCCTCACCTTGTGATGATCTAAGTGATGACCAGGGCTCCCACCCTAGGAACCCTTGTCCTCAGTCTGCCTTCCAATCGCGGTAGTCAACACCCCTTATGCCCTCATTCGTAAGCATGGGGTGGGTGTATCTTCCTTGAACCCCATACAGGGAACCTAGGAGAGGACACCTAGTTGCATCTCTAAATAGGGAATAGCAAGGGGTCACCCTATTGGGCCTTCTCCCATCAGTGCCCTCCTTCACGTCACCAGCCGTTATAGTGGGCAGGAGACCATGTGTAGACAGAAGGGGCCTTCTCGAGGGGTGTGTAGGCATTTTTTCTGCCCTTCAGTCTTGTACCCTGGCAGGGCATGACACCCCCCCCCCACACACCCTCTGGTTTCTTGGGGCCTTCCCACTATGCCTTATTGCAGACCTATAACTCTACCGTGGGGTTTACCACCATGTGAGTTGGTGGCGCGCAATAGTACTGCTGTTCCTTCTCAACTTTTGAGGATCCGTTTTTTTGCCATACACTGCCTGTCTGCTGGTGTGATACACAGAAGGAATCAAGCTAGAGTTCTTTTCTGCAATATCCAGGAGTTTGGGGATCGTACTTCCCCAATTTGCCTTCGACTTCCTGCCGGGGCGAAAATACTTCATTCGGTCCTCTAACCCCAGATTGCCCTTGAAATACTGCGGTCGCCACTCTGTGGTGAATTCACTTCCTAGGTGGGAGGAAAGGAATCGTCCCCGGTGTCAGGTTTCTTGGAATATCCCTGTATTAAGAAGTTTTCCTTGGCATCCTCACTGGTGCAGCAGAGCGGTGGAGTTATCCCTCTGGGAAATACTATAGGTGCTTGTGACTGTGACCTTACGCAGTACTTCTACAAAACCTACTGGTCCCCAGATGATAGCTGGTGCTATTCCCAATCCTTCTCCCTCTCTCACGCTCTCATGAGGGCTCTTGCAATGCGAAACCCTGCGAGATTATAGGCCAAGGGGGCCCTTCCCGTGAGTTCTCATGCTACTGCAAGACTTATAAGGACTAACTCAATAGCCCTACCTCAGGCCACCTTGTCTTTCGGTGGCTCTTATGCCCCGGAGCCTCTCGCCTGCAAGAACCTAGCCCTTGGTTCTGTTTCGGTTGAAAAACGTGTGCTCTTCACTACCCGATTTATAGCTAGCGTACCGTAGGCCCTCCGTTCTGATCAGCTGGTCTCTCTATGTGACTTCTTAGTGCCTGGTGGGTCTCCTCAGTCGTTCTCGAACCCCACCCTACAACCCTGTATTGTCACCCACTCTCGCTTCAACCAGACTCGGCTGCGTTTGGTCACGACTTGATCAAGGGATAAGGTTATTCTCCTATAGCTCCTGCGTACCCAGGAGTCGCCAGATCAGTCCATAACTCTGTAGTCCAGCAAAGCCTTAGAGTGATCAGTTCAGGGAGTAATCTCCACCCTTCTTCGTTCTTGTGCGAGACATGGCTAATGTGGCTAAACCAGCACTTGTTGGCATCCAGTGTTCTCCCACAAGACCATGCTGCAAAGCCCATTGCTAGATACTACATTCTGTCCGTCATACTTCATGTTTCCACCTATGTGGAGCATCTAATGCAACCCTTTATGTTCACGTTGCATCCTTTATTCTGGTTATGGTGACCTTGATCTGACCTGCTTATGTTCATATGTCTCGGCGGGTTCAAGTCCTGCCCCTGTCCTCGGTTGGCCCTCAGTTCTTGATTCTTCTGGGCCACGTCAAGGCCTCTTCACCTCTTGACTCTGGCTAGCATCTTTTTGCTGGGCTTGTCCCATATGGGGCATAGTGCTGTGCTGAAGGTGGAAGACTCAACTCCACCCGCCATCCATCAGCATGGCTAGTAGTCACCTATTACTGAATGCATCCAAGCAGCACTCAAAGAAGAACGGTGGGTTACTCACCAGTAACCGTCCTTCTTCAAGATGGGCTGCTCGGATCCATTCAGGTCCCTCCCCTCCATCCCTGCATCTGGAGTTGGCAACTTTAAGGAACTGAGGAGGGGTTGGGAGGCAGCTGTATATATAGCCACGGGGCGTGAGGGGTGGAGGCCGCATACCCTCTCCTTACAGGCTAGGACAAGTTTTTTTTCCGACCAGTCCGGCGCTCCGGCACAGAGACACCTATTACTGTATGGATCCGAGCAGCCCATCTCAAAGAAGGACGGTTACTGGTGAGTAATCCACCATTCAAAATCCACTTGGGGGACCCTCCCTGGTAAGGTCCCTCCCCTGTGAAACTCCGGGGAGGGATTCCAACCGATTAATCAGCAGTATTGATTATAAGCACCAATCTTGCTGTCGATCATCCAAACCCTGCTGTGGAGTGCCCACTGCCTTGGGACCATCCCTCCGAGCTGACAGACAGCCCTCTCCTCCCTGTCCCTCTTGGTGAGAGTAGGAGGTTCAGAGGTTAAGAAGCCTTGTCCCCTTTGGGGACGATGAAGGTAAACCTGTATCCATACCCCCTCTATTGACCCTAATGCTTCAAACATCTGAGAGGACTTGACCCTCTCACTATCCAAGTCTCTTTGACCACTGTATCAGTCACAGTGGAGATCTACGGTTTGAAACCCCACAGGCAACCCTTAGAGAATGGTACTGACTCCCAAGGGCAATCACACCCTGTACACGACACTTCTTTGGTGGGGGAAAAGTTCCCCTTCTCCCGTGGCTTCCTTGGGTGGCAACTCCCTCACCCCTTCTGAGACACTCAAGTATTCGGGGAATCACTGCAAACATCGAAGAGTGTATTGTCCCATTGATCCCTGCTCTGAACTAACAGGGCCTTCCCTTGTGGGGCCAGTTCCATATTGGGGAGCTATGCTCATGCACACTTCTCCATGGACAAAGCCCTACCATTCTACCCCTCCCACCCCCGCCCAACCAGATGGCTGGAGAGCCCCTTGTCAGCTCTCGCTTCCCTTGCCACAGAAGGCATTTGCTCTCCTACCCTGAAAGTTGAGTGGGAGCCTCCCACTGTCTCTTATACAACCAACCCTTTCCTATGTCACCAACGGAATTAGCTAGTGCTTAATTATAGCTCAGGTCTGATCCATCCCACCCAGGGTCCGAAGGTCTATGCTTCTAGCTCAGGAGTACTTCAACCCCTCCTGGATCCTTCCACACCTGCCAGCAGCCCTGGCTGCTGCCCAATGCCAGTCCCTTTTGCACCCCACAGCAGCCCTGGCTGCTCCCCGTGCCAGTTCCCTTCCCCACCCCGGCATATACCCTACAGGTCCAGGGGATGGGGCCCTCAGACCTACCTGGGACCCTGGGGAAGTGGCGATTGGATGCTTTGGTCTGGGGGTAGGGGGCTGCTGGCTGTGGGGCTGCCTTTCTATTGGGTGTGGCCTGCCCCCAGCCTCACCTTCTGAGTGGAGCAGCAAGGCAGGTCAGGCCAGGCCAGGCCATGGGGGGAAGGGCAAGTGGAGCAAGCCAGCACAGAGGCTGGGCTCTGCTCTCTTGCCCTGCCCCTAGGAAGGAACAGCCGGCCCAGGGGAGGGGCAAGAGCGTGAAGCCTGGCCTCTGGGCTAACCCGCACCTCCCCTGGGCTGGCTGTTCCTCCCGGGGGGGGGGGGGGGGGGGCGAAGCCGGCACACACAGAGAACAGGCTGTTTTTAACTTAAAGCAGGGGGCTGAGTGGCATGGCTCTTCTGCACTCACTGAGGGGGTGGAAGGGCCCCCCAATTCTGGAGGCTGTAGGCCACCACCTGCTTCACCTACCCCAAAAGCCACCTCTGGACAAGGGGATTATTTACCTGTAACTGTAGGTTCTTTGAGAGCTGTAGTCCCTATCTGTATTCCATGGAGAATTTACCCATGCACCATGCATCCAGAACCCAAGAATTTGAAAGAAGTAGTGTCCATTGCTCTGAGCCTGCACCATAACTCATTTATGGTTTTGTCCAAGGCGATAAAGGCAGAGAGGACTGATTACTACTCCAGTTCCTTCCACATCACAAATAAAATGAATCCACAGCTGAAGGAAAGGATGGTGGGAAGTGCCAGAAGTACATAAACCACAGGAGGAAAAGTCAAGTGTGGCTTGATTATGGCAAGTCCTGGGTAGAAAATTAGAATTCTGTAGGTGCAGAAGGCATGTGGATCTCAGATCCCTTAGGGCCAACAGCTTAATGGGCACCACTGCTTTCTCCTATCACCCCTGTGTTACTGGTACTGTCACAGGATAGGCCTACCTCACACTCCAGAAGCCCAGCACATTCTATGGGCAGTGGAAGCCCCGCCACCCAAACTCTGTTGGATATGCTCCAGATGCTGCCCCAGTGTAAAAGAGAGAAGCATAGCTCATTTGGGGCTGACCAGCAAGAAGAAAGATCACCCTCTGGAAGCTCCTGACCAGGAGCTGCTTCAGCTGTAGCCTGTGAGCAGGAGCAACCCTGGAGATCTCACTGAGGTGCAGATGCAACCAGGGAACTATTTGGAGACAGACCCCAAGGAGCCCATGGCTTTTGGAGATCCGTGAGAGAACTACTACAGCTAACTAGGTAGAAAGTAACCCAGGGGCCTAGTAGGGAGAACTAGGGACAGTACAAGAAGTGAGTCAGCATGTTTCACCTGGATTTCCACTGGCATGGTGCTCCTCCCTACCCCCAGCATCTGTAGGGTCCTGGACTGAGTCTCAGTTGATCAGGAGGGCCTGAGATCCTCTACCTGGGCACTGTGTCCTCTGTGGACAGCTCTATCTCCTCATTGACTCTGCAGCCACTAGGCCGTGTTGCCTGACCATGGGGCATATACTGACTCTGTGGCTACCAAGCTGTGCTGTCCTGACAAGGCGCCCCTAGTGGCTCAGTTACTGACTTTGCTATTGACTCTGTGGCCACCAGGCTGTACCACCCTGATGCAGGGAGTTAAAAAGGATTGTGATGGCACCCTCCTTGCTTATGCCCTTTGTGCTTTCCCCACCGGGGGTGCTAGGGAGGGCTTACCCAGTGACAGGTACACATTTCAGAGCCAGAGCAGAGGACTGTCCAGAAACAGGAATATTCCTTGTTTTAATTGAGTCCAACGCTACGGGCATGGAGGACTTGGTACGAACAGACTTGGCATCCTAAGTACTTTTTTGGCCCTGCCTATGTGCCTTTGAACTTGTTGTGTCTATGTGGCTAAACTTGTGGAACGCACATCATGTATAGTTTAGAGAAAGACATAGTGCTGTGCTCTGAGCATGTTCGCTTGCCTAATGAGCCTTGGTATAGGACCTCCAGCAGTGGTAGTTGGAGGTGCACTCCCAGCTTTCTCAGACTGATGCACAGTGGTGCTTCCCCAACATGTCCAAATGAACTCATGGAAACATCCATGAGTCACTTCTTGGAGTGGAGAGCCTGCCCTTCTTGTATACAGGTGGCAAGGACTGGCAGATACTCCACCTGGATGAAATTTAGGTTTTTTCCAGGCAGTAGCAGCACAGTTGGTACTCTTTGCTGACCAAGAACAAATGTGAACAGGGGGCAAAGAACTTGAATCCTAGTGACATGCACACACAGGTACTGGATTATGGCCATGTTGGACAAAACTGTGAGGCAAGCAAGGGTGTATGCACCGCTCTATGGGCACTATTACTTTCAAATTCTCCAGCTCCAGATGCATGGCTCACATGTGTAAACCTCAATGGAACACAATAAGGACTAGCACTCAAAGAAAAATGCTGTCAGGGTAACGCTACCATGTACCAAACCCTATCGAGCTATTTTGGCATCTTATCCGGCTATCACCACTGTATCGGAGCACCTCACCATTTTCTGTGTATTCATCCTCATAACTCCTGTGTGCGGAAGGGAAGGGCTATTGTCCCTCTTTTGCAGATGGGGAATTGTGACATAAAGACTAAGTAATATGAACAAGGTCACAGAGTAAGTTGCCCTGAAGTCAGTGGTGCTTTTTCATGTCACAGCCTATATTAATGACTGGCACTATCTGTAACTTGCTTTTTGGTGTACACACATGGTATACATGGTTTCTTAAAATCTCCTCTCCTATCCTAAACAGATGAAACTGATGCATCAAAGCTCCTAATTCCGGACATATCAATGAACTAGTAACATTGGCACAAGGCTATTGATCTGAGGAACACAGAAAAGCTGACCATCACCTCAAAGAATCCATCCTGAAACACTTGGAGGAAAATAGAGTGATCAGGAACAGTCAGCATGGGTTCACCAAGGGTAAATCATTCCTGACCAAGCTCATCGCCTTCTATGATGAGATGACTGGATTTGTGGATGCAAGAAGAGCCATTGATGTGATATACCTCAACTTTAGCAAGGCTTTTGATAGTTTCCCACAGCATTCTCATTGGCAAATTAAGGAAGTATGGGTTGGATGCGTGGACTGTAAAGTGGATAGAAAATTGGCTAGATCAACGGTTTCAGCATGTAGGAATCAATGGCTCCTTGTCAAGTTGGCAACCAATAACGAGTGGTGTGCCCCAGGGGTCGGTCCTGGGGCCAGTTCTGTTCAACATCTTCATTAATGATCTGGATGATGGGATAGACTGCACACTTAGTAAGTTTGCGGATGATACCAAACTGGGGGGAACAGTAGACACCCTGGAGGGCAGGGACAGGATTCAGGGAGACCTAGACAAATTGGAGCAGTGGGCCAATAGAAATCTCATGAGGTTCAACAAGGACAAGTGCAAAATCCTGCACTTGGGATGAAAAAACCCCATGTACTGCTACAGGCTGGGAAGTGATCAGCTAAATAGCAGCACTGGCGAAAAGGACCTGGGAGTCATGGTGGATGGGAAGCTGGATATGAGTCAGCAGTGTGCTCTTGCTGCCAAAAAGGCCAATGGCATACTGGGCTGCATCAGAAGAAGTGTTGCCAGCAGATCGAGGGATGTGATCGTTCCCCTATATTCTGCACTGGTGAGGCGACATCTGGAATACTGTGTCCAGTTTTGGTCTCCCCACTACAAAAAGGACATGGACAAATTAGAGTCCAGAGGAGGGCAACAAAAATGATCAAAGGGCTGGAGCACAAGCCCTATGAAGAAAGACTGAAGGAACTAGGCTTATTTAGCTTGTAGAAGAGAAGACTGAGGGGGGATTTGATAGCAACCTTCAGCTACTTGAAGTGTTGCTCCAAGGAGGATGGAGCTCGACTGTTCTCAGTAGTAACAGAGGACAGAACGAGGAGCAATGGTTTTAAGTTACAGCTGGGGAGGTCCAGACTGGATATTAGAAAAAACTTCCTTACTAGGCGAGTGATGAAACATTGGAATAAGCTACCTAGGGAGGTGGTGGAACCTCCGTTTTTGGAGGTGTTCAAGGCCCAGCTGGACAAAACCCTGGCTGGGATAATCTAGTGGGAGTGGTCCTGCTTTTTTGGCAAGGGGTTGGACTAGATGACCTTGTGGGGTCCCTTCCAACCCTATGGTTCTATGATCACCAGAGAACCTCCTTTCAAGAACAAACCAGCACCCTGCGATATTGCTGCTTGAACTGCCTCTTTCTACCATTAGTTAAGGAAAGACAGGCCTGTCAACACCAATGACACACCAGCATCCAGAGATGGTATTTGTCTCAGGCATTGGCACAGAGATCTCACTTATGGGGAAATATACAGGAAGCCCATCTGAGGCCTGGCCTATGCTACAGTTAGGTCAAGGCAAGGCTAACTCTGTAAGCGTCTACACAATAATGTTGCTTCCACCAATTAGTAAGCTGCCCATTACAATGAATTAATAACTTTCACCTCTGTGACAGGCATAAGACCCAAGTCAACATGGTTAGGTCGACACAGTGTTTGTGTGGACACTGCATTGCTTGCATTACAGCCTCTTACAGCCTTTCACAGTCTGAGCCCTGGGCAGTGCTGACAGCCTGAAACCCTCTGCTTTAGGATTCTGAAACGGGTGAGGGTCCCAGAGTTCAGGCTGCAGATAGACAAAGCATGTACACTACAGTTAAACAGCGACACAGCCCAACCCTGTCAGCTGGCTTGTGACAGGCACAAGTGTCTGTCTGCAGCAAAGAAATCCCCTGCAGACCAGAGAGGGACAACCTTGGAGTCTCTCTTTGCCCCACTCCCCCCAGCACTGCCAGAGCCCTCGTGGTTCCTAGGTGGCTTGGGTCCACAAATGCCTTGTTAGTTAGGGGCCTGACCAAGGCATATGAGAACAGGGTGTCTAGGACCAGATTAGAAGTAGCAGCAGGCCATACATACCAAGACAAATGCATTCTTCACCCCTTATCTGCACAACTGCCACTATCTCTTGATTTGCTGAAATCTTTACTTTTAGTACCCAGCTTCTGTATTTCTTTACATCAACAACAAAAAGCAAAGACTGAGGAATTGTGTAACTTGCATCTTTAGAGAAGGAAAGTGACTTACCTATGATTTTGTTTCTTTTAAGATCTCACCTTATGGGACTCTCAGGTTTTGGTCCCCTTATGTCAGGAAACAGGATTGCTTTTAGTCTACATATATAAAGTGAAAAAATTGCAAGATACTAGAAATAAACTTGTGGCAAGACCACAAAAAAGACAGCAGAATCTCAAACTCAACATGAATTATTGATGTAATAGTCCCATTTTCACACATGACACACATTATTACTTTTCTAGTCATTTCAGTAGAAAAGCTATGACAAAAAATGATAATCATTTAGGTTTGTTGTATTCTTGAAATGATTGGTGATAGTCCATCAAGATTAGCCATTAAGTCTCACGACTTACCCCCTTAAAAAGAATAAATTAGTTCAAAATATCCCACTTAAAACTCTGCTCTTTTTATTTAACCGGTCAACAGGAATAGCCTTCAGCTTTCAGGTCCCTAGACTGGTCATCACTGACAGCATTGAGCAGGTCACTGGGTATGGTGTGGAATGCACAGGAAGACAGATGGTCACTGTACAGATTTTGTGACTGGAAGGGGCTGTCCAGAACCATCTGCCCAGAAGAAGAGTCTGGTCACCATGACAATGTAAGTGGAAATGGGCTGATGACTGAAAAAAACATTCCTGCAATGTGACTGGATGATGCTCAGGACTAAACACAGATGGAATGAACCAACATCCTTTGACAGTATGTAGGTACTGTACCATTTTGATCCCACATTGCAACAGCACCTAACACCAATAATTTACTGATTTATTTTCACAACACTCCTTTGAGACAGGGCAATTCAGTCATCACCATTTTACAGTGAGCAGACAGACATGAAGTGATTAGTCCAGAATCACACAGGAAGTCTTTGGCAGCACCAAAAAGTGAACCCAGCTCCGAGTCCTGGTTCAGTTCCTTAATTCCAAGACCATTCTTCTTCCTCCTGTTACTAAATCACACAGAACCACATACTAACAAAATCAAGAAGTTCATAATAATCACTACAGCAACTGGAAAAACAGAGGAAAACTAAGTGATGTTGTCCACATAAAATTATTTGGATCCAGTACTGATTTGATCCCAAATTGTGGGCAAGCTGTTTATTGCTGTGTCATCACAGTTCTGGCTTTATACAATTCAAGAAGAAAGCAATGGGCAATTCATTAGAAAGAAGGCTTTAGTAGAAATGAAAGAAAAAAATGCTGATTCAAGGCTTGTCAGTTGTGACTTACTTTCTTCTCCTTGGAGAAGATGCTGCAATACTGCTGACCTGGCCTTAGTGGAACACAGGTCAGTAACAGCAGGCAGGTCTTTATCACAGAGCTGATGACTTACAAGCCCTAGGAAAAAGTAAAAGGGTAACTAAAGAGGCACAATACTTCCATAAATGAAAAAAATTTTACTGTAATCTAGTTAATATAATTAGAAACATTCATGGCAAACAAACAATCAGAGAAATCTGAAATATCTAAATCTGGTAAGTATCAAGGACTTATTTATTTTTAAAAGGGACAATAGTTTTGTTCCAAAAGCAGAGAGCTGACAAAAAATTTTATGAAAGTACATGTGTCAATTAAAACAAAATTTTATTAAAATAAAATGATTGTATTCTTACTCTTATCCTGCTAGTGCTTTTATTAGCTATCAAAGACCTAAGATAAGTTAGAGCTCCTCCAAAAGTAAACTGACGTGGATCCAAAGCCATGAATAACAATTTTTCAGGAAAGAGAAATTCTCGAAGACGAAGGGCCTGACCCAAGCTTCATTAAGTCATCAGGAGTCCCTCCACTGAGTTTACTGACCATTAGATCAAACGCTATGTAGCTTCCAACAAAAACAATACACATATGATTTTTCAAAAGATAAAATTTGATCCCTATTAGTTTCTGTATGAAAATATACAATAATATGAAATACAGAAATGAACAGATTATCCACCAAACTGGACTTTGTGAAACTGGGTTTACTCCTGAAATCTTGGAGCTGATGGGAATAAATGATAACTCCATGGCATCAGATCCATCCCAAACTCCTATTTTTATACTCCCAAACCACCAGCAACCACAATAAGACCGAAAACAAAGAACAGATAAAGAGTTGGACTCACTATACAGCAACATATATATTTGCACCGCTAAGATAACTGTAAATTTCTTCATTTTTCAGTATGTACATTTGATACCGTTTATTGTCATAAACAATTGTCACCATATTTAATGATAACATAAACATAACACAAAAACTTTAGCTTCACAGTTCAGAATCATATACATCACAACTTTAAAACATGTTTCCCTTAATACTCACTAAGTGCATGGCCAAACAATGATCAAAGGCCATATGTCCTTCAAAAAGGGATATTAAGTAGTCAATTGTAAAGTAAATTGTTCCATTCACTGGAAAAGACATTTAATAGAAGCGAAGAAATGACAGATGGAAAAGCTTCATTTAGTTTATTTTGTCTTTACCAGTCATAAAACAGGATTGTTTCCTGTAACAGACACAAAATCTTTGTGCAGTCTACTTTTAAAGTGACAAGTAATAGAATTTCTACCTCTCCCACTATTTAAATAGTCTAGTTTTTCCATTGCTTACATTTATCACATTAATTCTTGCTAAATCTCCTTGGACCACTCAAACAATTAGTCTATCTCTGAGAACTACAGCACAGGTTCCATAATCATTTAGTAGAAAAACAGCTAGCTAGCTAGATGATAGATATTTCAGGTTTTACTTTTTTCCATGCAAATAAGTCAAATTGAATCATAGGGTTGGAAGGGACCTTGTGAGACCAAGTCTAACCCCCTTGAGCTTGAACCCAGGACCTTCTACATATTAAGCACAGGGGCTAGCCACTACACTATTTGCAGCTCATAACAACTCTTTAATTATTTTTGTAAACAAGTTCACAATCCATCAGTTAATAACTAACAAATCACAGACCCCAAAAGAAACGTGTCCATTTTCCAGATAGTTGCATTAATTTCCAGAGAGTCATTTATTAATACTGCTTTCTCATTAGGTCCAGGTTCCATTCTTTCTGAGGTTAATGGCAGAACTCCCTAAGGTTGTTTCAACAACAGCAGGGTTTATAATCATATTTGTTCAGGAGTGCAACTCCACCAATGGTAGCCACAGCGTGTAGTGTAAACAGGGCTTATGGTGCTAAACCAGCTATCTAATGCTATTCTCATGGTTTATACAAATTATGTTAAACGCTGTAGGACCTGATCCTACTTATGTTGAAGTCCTTGGTCTTGTCTACTATAGCAAATGTCACATTCTTAAATTCTCCAGCAGTGCAGAGTCACTGTCGAATGGTGCAGACAAGGTCCGGTGCTTCTACTTCTGTGATTCTGTGATTCATTGCACAAAGCAATGAAAAGGAAGTTGTTTAAAATTTATTATATAAAATGTACTGCACTCAAGTACTTTTACATAGATTTCAAGAAAGGATTTCAGGGACAGAAAGTTACATATTGCATAGCATAAAACCATCCTTTCCCCTCCTCAAAAACCCATTGCTTTCCACAGGCTCACTAACAAAGACCCACACTTCCTGTCTAACCTAATAAAATATATTTTTTAAAAAGAATTCTCAGCCTTTTAAAAAAAGTTACTCATCCTGTGCAGTAGCTATGTTCCTCTGATATGTGTCCCCCTATGGGTACTCCACTGTTGGTGCATCTGTATTCCCCCACTACTGAGGGAAGAACTCTGGTAGCAGAGTTCATTGCATCCACACTGGCACTGTCTCTTATGCTGTGTGAGCATGGGCTACAAATCCTCAGTCTCTTCTCTATTGCAAAGCCATAACAAGAACTCCAAAGCAGAAGAAAGGATGGTACATAGTGGAGCACCCATAAGGAAACACATCTTGAGAAAATGTTGTTTCTGCACAAGATGAATATTCTTTTTGAGTAGTGTTCTTCTGGATGATCCACTGCAGGTGACTACTGAGCAATATCCTTTTAGGAAGACTGTGGCTTTGGAGTTGTTAGTCAAAAGTTGATAGTACTGTGGAGTCAAAGATGGCATCAGAGGCTTAGTCTCTAGTAATTAGGTAGCATTTCATGAAGGTATGGACTGATATCCATGTTGCTGCTCTACAGGTCTCTGAGATTGGGATATCTTTAAGGAACACGACAGATAAGATTGATCTCATGGAATGAGTACAGATTGAGTCCAAAGAGATCAAATTACAGATCTGGTAGCATTCTGTAATGCAGTTTGAGAGCCACTTGGGCAGCCTTTGGGCTGATATAGCTGTCTTTAGAACTTTCTGCAATGAAAAGGAATAGTTTAGAGGATTTCAGGAGGGTTTTGTCCTATCTAGGTACAATGCCATGACCCTCCTGACATTTAGCATATGCAGAATAGCCTCAATATTATCTCAGTAAGGCTTACAGTAAAAGGCTGGAAGATGGATGGACTGGTTTATGTGGAATGGTGAGGCAGCCTTAGGAATGAACTTCAGCAGAGGTCTAAGTGTGACCTTATCTGGGAAGAACATTGTATATGGGGGATGTGCCAACAGGGCTGTTTTTTCTCTATTTCTCCTAGCTGAGTTAATTGCAATTAAGAAAACTGCATTCGTTAATAGATTTGATTGTGAACTAGTGGTCACAGGTTCAAAAGGGGATTCCATGAGCCTTTTAAGTGCCAGATGCAAGTCCCACAAGGGGGCAGGAAGGCAAGGTTGTGGGAAGAGGTTTGTTACTCTGTTTAAGAATCTGTTAGTGATTGGGAGCAACACAATTAAGTGCCCTTCCATAGGTTGGTAAAACATTGTAATGTAAACTTTGAGGGAACTCAGTGATAACCCTGATTTCTTATGAGTCAGGGCATTGTCAAGGCTGTGAGGGACAGATACTGAGACCAGAAAGATTTGCTTGGATTGGTAGTAAGCTGGACCATTTCTGAAGGTAAGTGCAGCACATGGAGTGCTTTCTGCTGTATGGCAGCACATCCTGTACACCTTTTGAACATGCCGATTCTAAATGTTGGAACTACGTAATAGACAAGACATGAGGCAGAGGGTTCTCCAGTTGGGATGCATAGTATAAGTCTTATCCTGACAGAGAAGATACAGCATGACCAAAAAGGAGACTGGTGAGCACATTGTGAGCCGCATGAGGTAAGGATACCGGGTTTGTCTCAGCCAGGTGGGGGCATTGAGGATTACATAAATTCTGTCCTTTTTTTTTAATCTTTAAGATGATCTTGAGTAGGAGAGAAAATTCAGGAGAGGTAAAGAAAGTCCTTGTTCCTGGGGATAAAAGAAGAAACAAGGAGCATGCATGAATTCCCACTTTGGAGTTGTATTGCTTGCACTTCCTGTTCTGGTGAGTGGTGAATAGGTCTATGGATAGTGTTCTCCAACATGCAAATACATTACAGAGTACTGCAGGGAACATCTATTTGTGGCTGTGTGGGAATTTGCAGGTAAGACTGTCTGTTATTGAGTTCTATGTGCCTGGGAGATAAGCTGCAGATAGGTTGATATTGTGAATGAATGAGAGATCAGTTCCAAAGCTTCATCGTTTCTGAGCCGAGGGAGGGCAATCTGGCTTCCCCTTTGTCAGGTGATATAATACAAGCAAGCTGTGTCTTCTAAAAAGATCTTTATGAAAGATCCTGCTATGTGCAGTGGGAAATGAGTGCAGATGTTCCTGACCACTCACAATATGAGAAAATTGATATGTAAGGTGTCTCTGAAGGTAACCATCTTCCTTATATTTACAAGTTGTTTGGTTGTGCACCCCATCCCATAAGTGATATGCTGGTACTGAGGACTCAATGTTGTCAATGTTGGCCAGGTTCCTCCACCAGTTCAGGCCCTGGAGGGCAGTAACTTTTGAAGAATGGCTCTTTTCAGTTGGCACACCAAACCAAACCATACGTGGAAGCACTACATTCAAATGGAGGCAAAGTCTGGTTGACATCTGCAGGGTACACTCAACTGTGTCTGTAAGTGATACCAAGAATAGGAACCTGTCCTGAGGAACAGGTCTAGCTTCGGTCTATGGAGCATCCAGGTCAGTGCTTATGAATTCCAGATGTTGGATGGGTGTAAGGGTTTACCTCTGGTTTGCAGGCTTAGCTCTGTGATCTGGCACATAATATGCTCAGTGGCTCAACAACCCTGCTGTCAACTAGGTCCTCAAGAGGCAATTGTCTATGTAGGGATAGATCATAATCTCTAGAGAGTGTAGGTGAGCAGCTACTACTGAGAGGACTTTGGAGACCACTTGCAGGGCTGAAGACAGTCCAGAGGTCTGGACTGTGTACTGGTAATGATTGTTTCCTGGGGGGAACCTTACAAAGTGTTTGTGAGCCAGTAACATTTCAATGTGGAAATAGGCATCCTGTAGGTCAAGGGCTCAAAACCAGTCTCCCTGCTCCAATGAATGAATGATCATCCACAAGGTAACCATCTTGAATTTCAGAGCTTTGATAAACTTGTTGAAAACTCAGAAGGTCTAAGATAGGTCTCCAACCTCCTTTTCTTTTCCATATTAGGAAATACTGAGAACAGAACTCTTTGCCTTGCAGACATTGAGGTACTAGTTCTATGACTCCTAACTACAGAAGATGGTCTATCTCTTGATGAAGCAACTCTCAAAAGAAAGATCCCTGGAAAGGGATGGATGAGGGTGTTGTGGAGGAGTAGGGAAGTGAAGTGGATGGAGAAACTGAAATAAATGATTTCTAGGACCTATTGGTTCATAGCTTTGCACTCTCAAGCACTGCATAATGCTACTAGGCTGTGACCAAATGGGGCAGATGGCAGTTGGAAGAGGTTTTTAGGCACTTCAACCTGTCTATCAAAAGTGTTTCCGTATGTTGCTGGGTAAAGGTCTGGGCCCCAGACAGCTTGCATCTAGAAAATTTGTTTCTCTTTCTCTGCAGCTCATAACTGCACTGAGGCATAAATTGGGAAGAATATGGTCTCTGAAGGTATTGACCACTAAACCTTCTCTTTTGTTCCAGATTGTAGATACCCAGAGACCTGAGAGTTGCCCTGGAGTCCTTCTGAGAACAGAGTGAAACATCTGTTTTCTCTGCAAAGAGGCTAAAACTTTCAAAGGGAATGTGCTCATCTGGTTTTCCTCAGAAATCCAAAGAGGTGGAAGAGCCACAATGTTTCCCTCATCACAATCATTGTGGAGATGGTACTAGCTCCTTGGATTCCTCATCAAGGGCTAATTATAGTCCTGTCTTTGCCACCAACTGTTGCTCTGGAATGATGACCTTGAAAGCATCACAAGAGGCTTCTGGGAATTTCTCAGTAAATCATTGACTGTATTACAATTTGTAATAATTGGTATAGATGTACTTGGTAGTAATGCCTGGTAGTTGGCAACAATAAACTGCAGGGAGGCTGACGAGTAGGCCCTCCTGCCGAAAAACTCTAGTTGCTTCTAGTCCCTGTTATATGTTGTATTTTTGAGGGCTGTTGGTGACCCCAGAAGTTGACCACATCCACCATGATGGAGCTGGGGGGGTGGGTAGGTAAACAGGAATTTCAAGTTCTTGGTGGGGATATAATATTTTTTAACTGCCTGCTTGCAGATTGTGTCTATCGAAGCTGGGGTTTGTCATACTACCTTGGCTGGATCCAGGATGGCCTGATTCACTGACAGAGCAATTCTGGAGGTAGCTTAGGCATGCAAAATGTGCATCAATTTGTGGTGGATGTCTTGCACCTTTTCCAGGGTTACATGGAAGATGTCTGCTACCCTCTTTCCCAACACCTGGAACTGTCTGAAGTCATCTGCCAGAGATGGTGGTGATGGCACAACTCCATTATCAGGGGATGAGGAAGATATGGCCTTATGCCCAACCTCCTTCATCGGCTTACCCATCCTGCTTCTCCACACCTTCAACCTGGGTTCATGATGTTACAGCGAAGGGGGCATACAGGGGGCATCCTGGGTCTCACTTGATGCTCATGAGGCTGGTTGCTGATTTGCTGCCCAGGGATTCCACTATAGTTATATTGGTGGCACCACCTGGCGCTACATCCCTGCACTCTGATGTTAGTAAGTCTTGTGTGCATCCTGGTAATAATACACAGAAGAATCATTTGGCTTGCTCTCCTATCCCTTGATTGACATTGGCAGGGCAGGATATGGTTGAAGGAAACTGTCCCTCGAGCAGCTTCAGCTCAGTTCCAGAACTCCAGTACCAGGAATTGAAGAGTGGGGACCCTCCAAAAGTGTCATTGGACTGCTGGAAGTGTGTTGGTACCAACCATCCCAGCATCAGTGCCACTGATAGGGACCGCTCCTTGTTGACCTCCCCAGTTTTGAATGGGTTGGTGCTGTGGGCAGTACTGAAACTAAGTCACATACCCAGGAGCACCTTAGGGTGTTTGCCCCTGGACCTTGTGTACTGCATTTTGGAGTCCATGTCTAAAGGTGCCGAGGGTTTATTAGTGGTATCAGATGCTCAAGACGAGCCTTGCACACCGGGCTGTCTTAGTGCCAAGGATACTGAGCAAGATGGAGATCACTTTTGGTTATCTCTGGGTTTGCTAAGAGAGCTCCCAGTTCTTGTTTTTGATTTATGAGTCTTTTCAGCCTGCTGTCCTTTGAGGTGGAAGATTCCAGGGAAGATTCACACCCACCTAAGGGCTGTGGTCTCTTAGTGCCAAGGATACTGAGCAAGATGGAGACTGCTTTTGGTTATCTCTGGGTTTGCTAAGAGTGCTTCCGGTTCTTGTCTTCGATTTATGTCTTTTCTGCCTGCTGTCCTTTGAGGTGGAAGATTCCAGGGAAGATTCACACCCAGCTAAGGGCTGTGGTCGAAAGGCCACCTCCATAAAGATGATCTTCTGGCCAAGCTCTATCTTTACGGGATCTTGGTACAAGTTGCTAGCAGTGAGAAATTTGCTGTAGTGGTGGCCCTCCCCCAGACAACAAATACACTGAAAGTGCTTGTCTGTGACCAGCATCAACTTGCTACAAGTGCAATACTTTAAGCTTGCAAAGCTGGGCATACCCCACGTCCAAGGAATCCATTCAACCCCATGCTCCTGTTGAGGACAATGTACAACAAAGCCTTTCTTTTTCTTTTTTAGGCATGGCCAAATAAAAAGATAAAATAAGTGAATTGGAGGTTGGCAAAAGAAAAGGTTTCTTACCTATAAGCAGTGTTCTTCAAGATGTGTTGCTCACGTCCATTCCACTTTAGGTGTGCATGTGCCACATACATGAACTGCCAGAAACCTTTCCCCCAGAGTCAGCTACGGAGCCCCCCTGTAGTAGCACCACCGAAGCATGCTATAAAAAGCTCCTGCTGCCCCTCCCCTCCCAGTTCCTTCTTGCCAAACGTCTGACACTGGGGAAGGGGGACGGGTGTGGAATGAAGATGAGCAGCATTATCTCAAAGAACACTACTTACAGGTAAGAAATGATTTCTTCTTCTTTGAGTGCTTGCTCACGTCAATTCCACTTTAGTTGAATTCCCATAGCCTCATCATAGGATGAGGGGTTGGATCTTAAATGTTAGCAGCATGGAGGATATCTCTGCTGAACTCGGTGTCTCCTCTGGTCTGCTCCACAAGGGCATAGTGCGATGTAAAGGTGTAGACAGAGGACCACATCACTGCCTTGCAAACATCCTGGCTAGGGATGAATGCTAAGACAGCAGCCGTAGATGCCTGAGCTCAGGTTGAGTGAGCTGTGATTTTTGGCGCCAGGACCTTGGATAGGCTGTAGCATTCCATGATACAGTCTGTGATCTAGGAAGCAATATGCTGCGTGGACACTGGTTGGCCCTTCATCCTATCGGCCACAGCTATGAACAGCTGAGGTGATTTCTGAAAGGGTTTTGTTCTCTTTATGAAAATGGCCAGAGCCTGTCACACATCTAGCATGTGGAGTTTACGCTGTCTGAAGTATGCGGTTTCGGGCATAGGATCGGCAGGTGAATGTCCTAGTATATGGAAGCTGGAGACCACCTTGGGGAGGAAGGCTGGGTGTGGGTGTGGATGGACTTTATCTTTAAAGAACATTGTATAAGGAGGATCAGCAGTAAGGCTCTTAGCTCCGATACCCTTCTGGCTGAGGTGATATAAACACCACCTTCCATGACAAGTAAAGGAGGGCACATGAGGCTAGTGGCTCAAAAGGGAGCTCCATGAGTCTGGAGAGCACCAGATTTAGGTCCCATTGGGGACCAGAGAGTGTGCGATTGGAAAGACCCTGTCCAGACTGTTGAGGAAACTTTTTACCAGGAGGACTGGAGAAGAAAGATTTGCCCTCTTCCCTGGAATGGAAGACGGAAATGGCTTCCAGGTGAACCTTCATGGAGGAGCTTGCCAACCTCTGATGTTTGAGGCTGAGGAGGTATTCTAGTATCAGTGGGACTGGTGCCTGAGAAGGTGTCACCCCATCCAGATTTAGAAGCAATTCCATTTGGCCTGGTAGTTCGATCTTTTTGATGGCTTCCTACAGCTGAATAGAATATCTCTGACCTGTTGCGAGCACTGGAGTTCTGAGACATTTAACCGCTGAGATTCCACCTTGAGGTCTGGGTGTCTCAACATGCCCTTGTTTTGGGTGAGAAGGCCCAGAACACAGGGCAGGGGAATTGGCACCTCGATCAAGAGGTTGAGCAGAATGATAAACTAGTGCTCCCTGGCCCACACTGGTGCTATTAAAATCACTGCCATATTGTCTTGCTGAACCTATACTAGGACCTTGTATGTGAGTGGAATTGGTGGGAAGGCATACAACAGTTGGTTTTGCTGAGATCAGAAATGCACCCGCAATCGAGTCCAGGCATTGTCCTTGAAATGAGAACATTTCGCATTTCCTGTGTGCTTCTGAGTGAACAGGTCCACCCGGGGAGTGCCCCACCTCCAGAAGATGTCTTGGAGAATGTCCAATTTGATTGACCATTTGTGTGTCAGGAAGGGTCTGCTGAGAGGGCATTTTGATGGCCTGGCACATATGACGCTACCAGATCGATTGACTGCGTGACGCAAAACTCCCAGAGACTGAGAGCTTCCTTGCACAGGTGAGAGGAGTGAGCTGTTTATATAAAGCATTGCTGCTGTGTTGTGTGTGTACCAATGCTACCTTACCCCTCAGACAACTGTGAAAGCTCCGACAGGCAAGACGGACAGCTTGGAGTTCCCAGATGTTGATATGAGACAGCAGGTCTGATGGCCTCCAAAAGCCTTGTGTCTTCAAGTCCTTGCACAATGACCCTGTGGTCAAACTGATAGTGGGTTGACGGGGTTGAAAAGGGACACCCATAAAAGCACAGTTTGGATTCCTCCAGCAATGGAGGGCTCCTAGTATGTTCTCCAGAATGACTATCATTTTGTTCAGACTGTCTCTGACTGGGTGGTAAACCACTGATAGCCAGGTTCGTAAGGGCCAAAATCTCAGTTTTGCATATCAGATGACATTGGTACAGGCTGCAAAGTGGCTGAGTAGGCTTAATGCTACCTGTACTGTGCACATCTGATGGAGATCTAGGTCTTTTAGCATCCCTTTGACAGATTCGAACCTGGACGATGGTAGGGATGCTTTGGCCTGTGTAGAGTCCAGGATCGCTCCTATGAAATCTATCCTTTGTGTTGGTGACAGAGTAGGTTTTTGTAGGTTTAGTTGTTTTGGATTGGATGATTTGAAGGTGATCTACCTGAGATTTGCTCCTGGCTTTCACCAGCCAGTTGTAGAGGTAAGGAAAAACTTGTATACCCTTCCACTTCACAAAGGCTGCTACAACTGAAAGACATTTGGTGAAAACCCTTGGTGCCACTGAAAGGCCAAAGGGGAGAATCATGAACTGAAAGTGGGTGCTGTCCATTGTGAATCTTAGAAATCTCCTGTGGCACAGCACTATGGCTATGTGAAATAAGCGTCTTTCATACTGAAGGTGGTGTACCAATCTCCTGGATCCAGGGAACAAATGATGGAAGCTAGGTAGACCATCTGGAACTCTGGTTTTGTTAAAAACTTGTTTAGGTACCTCAGGTCCAGAATAGGATGGATACCTCCTTTTCCTTTTGGTATCAAGAAGTATGGGAATAAAACCCATTCCCTTTTAGGTGAGGTGGGACCTCCTCCATTGCTCCAGCCTCTAGTAGTGAGCAAACCTCTTGACAAAGCAACTGTTTAGAGATGGATCCCTGAAAAGGGACAGGGAAGGAGGGTGGGAATGAGGTATAGAGGAAAATTGGAGGGAGTAGCCCGGTCTCTATGTGTGAAGTACCCATTGGTCTGAAGTAATGCAGCATCACCCATGAAGGAAGTGAGATAGCCAGTTGTAAAAGAGGGAGTGGGAAGGATCCAGGTTCAAGATGGGAACACTGTCCTCAGGCATACTCTTAAAAGTTCCTTTTCTGAAATGAGGGATGATGGGAATGCACTTGATTTGGGCCTGAAGTGTGGTGGTTGTTTTTTCTCCTACCAATCTGACCCTTCCTTCGATTATAGTCCTGTCTTCGATGGTACATCATTGGAGGGGGTTGAGGCTTAAAGTGCCTCCTCTGCAGAGCTGGGGTGTGAAGACCTAGGAATTTGAGGATTGCCATTGAATCCTTCAAGCTCTGGAGCTTGGAATCTGTCAGCAATGAGAAGTCTGGCCCTTTAAAGGTGAGATCTTGAATTGTGGTCTGTACCTCCTGCAGTAGGCCCAATGCTTTGAGCCACAACGAACATCTCATCACCACCCATGATGACACAGAACGGGTGACCGCATCCTCCCCATCCAGAGCGGATTGAAGGAGGGCTCTTGACACCACCTTGCCTTCTTCGATCATTGTGGAGAGCTTGGTCTTGGCCTCCTGGCTCAGCTTGTCTTGGAACTTCTCTACAGCAGAGCAGGAGTTCAAAGTGTATCTGCTCAGGATCACCTGCCGGTTTGTGATTCTGAGCTGTAAGCCCCCTGTCATGTACACTTTCTTCCTAAAAAGATCCAAGTGTTTAGACTCCTTGGATTTCAGGGTCGGCCCTGCTTGGCATTACCACTCTTTCTCGCTGGCCATTGCCACCACCAACAAGCCCAGTGTAGGGAGAGTACAAGAATGTTCAAACCCCTTCGATGGCAGAAAATACTTTCTTTTCAATCTTTTGGTTGTAGGTGGAATTGAGGCTGGGGTTTGCCATAGGGCCTTGGTGTTATTGCTGGTGGTTTTAATGAGGGGCAGTGCAACTCTTGTGGGGCCTTCAGGGACTAGGATGTCCACCATGGGATTGGCATCTTGCATGACTGCTGCTGCTTGCTGGCCCAGGTTGCAGGCTACCCCGTGGAGGAGTTCTTGATGTGATTTAGAGTCATCCGGAACTACTACAGGGGTTGCTCCAGCTTTGTCTAGAGATGAGGAAGACAATACATGGAGTGGAGCTGGCAGCTACTGAACCTTGGCACTAGGTGGGTTGCATGATGACATTGTGTCTTCCATGGTGCTGGGACCCCAAGTGCCTCCTGCTGTGGAATCAAGGTGTAAGACATCGCTGAGCTCTGGAGGGGCATTTATTGAGTGAGATGGGTGAGTTCTGGAACCTGACACCAGGGAGTAAGAATGGCTTGAATGTGGGCCATTGGGATGGACCTTGCCACTGAGGCTGCCATTGAGACAAAGGGGTGAGCTCTTTCAGTCTTGAAAGGGTACAGTGCCTACTGTGTCCTGAGTCCACAGATTCCACCACTGAGACTGAGGAGGAGCAGCCACTGAGTGGAGACCAGAGGCACAGTGCCCAACAGTGCCAGTGAGTGGTGCTGGGGTGACCATGACCTAAGCCTGTCCACTGGAGTCCTTGGGGAATGTCCCGGGCCCATATGATGTGTCATTGTATGCTGCCAAGGGGATCTGGGTCTGGACAGCATAGGCTTGTCCTCAGACTGCACTGGAGGCTTGTTCAGTGCCATGAAATCCTAGTCTTGGCTGGGTTGGGCCAGAGGAGCGGAGTCTACGGCAAGCTCCCTAGCCATCTCATATGTCTCAAGAGTGGAGGGGAGTTGCAATTCCCATCTGGGAGACGATACCGGT
>ML682067.1:9343006-9516027 GCA_007922195.1 Podocnemis expansa
TATATTAGAAAGTAGTAGAAGAATCACAAAATTGCTCACCTGCGACCACATTCTGAATATTTACCAATGTTTTTTAATATTAAGGCAGCTGTTAATCGGATGTGTTTAGTTATTGGTCCCTCTTTTTCATCCTAAAAAAGAAAGAGAACCATATTAAAAGTAATGCATCAGTAAACCGCTAATTCAAATACACAATCTAATTGCTCCTTACTGTGAAATCTCTGAAGACAAGGTTTCTTGATCCCCTTCTTAGTGCCATGAGGGCAGCACTAGGATGATTTACAATAGCCTTCTGTGCTCTAGGAGTAGAGGTACTACCCCCTACAGTTGGCTGCCTAAATTGAGAAGGAAAAGATAAAGCTATTTATTAAAACAGTTACTCTTGACCGATTTTATTTTAAACCTCTTTGCAGCTGACATGTAAAAGAATTTTCAGGGCTCAACAGCATCATAATTTGTCTTTTGTTTCAACATGGGTAAACCCTGGCTCAAAAGTACCGCAGGATCAGTTAGGTAAACATAAGAAAACACATTTCAAAGGAGTAGCCATGTTAGTCTAGTTCAGCAAAACAGACAAGGAGTCCTGTGGCACTTTTAAAGGCTAACAAATTTATTAATCGCGTGAGCTTTTGTGGGAGAAAAATCAATCTTTGGCAGACAATCTGAAGATGGGGAACTTACGGAATGGGAGGAACTAATTGACACTGGTAGAGGATAGCTTTCCAATGACTGTTTGAAGGATTGTGTTATATCAGCCATGATTTAAAATGAAAGGGGATGGCGGCTATCCAAATGCCATCCAAGTAAGACAGTAAAGTCTTTGCCCAGCACAGCGCAGTTATCCCTTCTAGTCCACCTCCTGACGGAGAGTTAAGTGCTGGAATGGACTCCACAGATGAAGTATGTGGAGGGTGGATGTAGGAACAGCCCAGGAATTAGCATAGACAAGTGGTTCCCAACCTTTTTCAGGCTGAGGACCCCTTTAAAAAAAAAAAAATCTCCAAAGCCCCCCTGGCTGATTATGTAGCAGCGCTGCCGCCACCATGGCCCACGCTGCTGGGGAGCCAAGCCATGGCAGCTATGGCCCCCTGCCCTTGCCCCTGCCAGGGAGCTGCTGTGGCCCCATCCCCCTTCTAGGATTCAGCCACAGGAGGGGAAAGACAGCCCTGGCGGGGAGCACTGGGGCTGTAGCTGGATTCCAGCCCTGGTAGAGAGACGGTCCGTGGACCCCCTGCAACATGTTTGTGGACCCCTGGAGGTCCCTGGACCACAGGTTGGGAACCACTGGCATAGAGTCATTAGGGGATATTTTACTGAGTTAGGAATGGATGTAAGGAGTTTGGGAGAACAGAGCTAGAAGCCTCTCTATTTTCCCATTGTACAGCTCAGACATCTCCACCTTCCATCCTACTGCTTCCTGCACAACATGCCCCCCGGTACCTCCCCTCACTGCTCTGATCCCTCATGTTTCTCACCAGTGCTCACACTCCTCCACCCCTCAGCTCAGTCATGTTTCAACAGTCCCTCCACTGCTCTAACCCCCGCTTGCTCCATGGCTTCTGCTGCTCTGACCAAATTGTGTGCATGCCAGCTCCATACAACTCATTATTCCATGCTCCCGGAAAGCAGGAGAGGTTATGGGGAAGTGACAGGGTGTGTGTGCATGTGCGTGAGAGACAGAAGGCTAGGAGGCAGGAAGGGGTATGACAATGGGGATGCAGAGTTACCAAATCTGGACCTAGCCAGTGCATAGGGAAGGATTTCTGCTCACATCCGTCTGCAATACAAAAGGCTCAAAGAGGTGTGAAATGCACCACTCCTCTCAAAAAACACTCTCATCTGAATAAGAACATCCATGTGAACTGCTCCATTCAATTCAGTGGGTGTTTCCACCCCGAACCCCAAGGTCTAGGTGCTTCTGGTGAGCCTGTGCAATGCATTGAATATGCCCATTCTGAGTGTCTCACCCAGTCTCAGCACAGTCTGCTTGGTGCATGTTTTGAGAATGCCTGTTCTCAGCTCCCAACTACAATCCCAATGCTGTGCACTGCGTCATGCACCAAACATGCCCATTCTGAGTTCCTCATCTAATCTCTGCATGGTATAAACTCTACCATGCATTGAACATGCTCATTCCCATCTAGTCTCAGCCCTGGGGGAGCATGGCTTAAAGTGGGAGACAAGAACAGGGGTATGGATGTGGGAACATAGCTAAATCCTTCCAACACCTTAAGTCACTGTACAGCTCAGGCCCCTGCTCTCTTCCTCACATTGCCCTGCACTGTTCCCTTTCCTCTAGAAGCATTAGCATCACAGGAAGAATAAACCTGGGAAGACTGAAATTTCTAGATTCTTATCCTGGTTGGGAAGTGGTGGAGGAAAGGAGTGTCCTGAAGCCCCCTCTCTTAACCTTAAGAGGAATTCTGGGGGATGGGGATGCTTGTAGGGGACCAGAGAGGGCACAAAAGGCTCCACTTCCCACCAAATACAACCTTGAGGGAGAAGGTGACTATTTCCCCTGTCCAGTTCTGCTTGGTCAACACTTCTGAGCTTCTAGATAGCAGAGGTCTCTTTTAAGACAATCCCTTATTCATTAAGGGTTTGTCAAGGAATTGCATTTTTTGAAACCCAGTTCTCTGTCAAAGCTTTAGTTATTAAAATGAGTTTTTAAAAAACAGTGTTTGAATGATTTCTTGCAGTAAATGTAGGTCATTATCTCAGGCTGTGCTGGCACAGCTCTTAAAGTGGCCAAGGCCCTAGCCCTGAACTCTTCCAAAACCCACATCTCTCTCTCTCTCTCTCTCTCTCTCTCTCTCTCTCTCTCTCTCTCTCACACACACACACACACACACACACACACACACACACACACACTCCTCGTTCACTGCTCTGCCCCCACCAGTCCCTTGGTGTGGACACCCCCCCCCCCCCCCCAAAAAAAAAAGAGATAAGAACCTGGAAATGTCTGAGCAGCTCCTGTTAGGGGGCTGTGCATCCAGACACCCTGGACTAAATGACATGATTTCTAGAATAGTTTATCTTTTCTCTGTTTAATTAATGCTATCTTCTTTGACAACAGTCAGTCAGAACTAAAAGCAGGGCTGCCTGTAAATTTGAGCTTTTTAAAATTGCTGCTCTGAACTCAGCCATTTTAGTCTAAGAGAAAAACTTCCAGAATATAGCCCTAGAGAATCCAGGCAGGGAGCATGGAACATGCAAGACAGGCATTCTTTGAAAGCTACAAAGTCAGGGTTTGAATTTAGTGCATCATGAGTTCTACACAGGTTCCAAGACTGCAGTCCATCTTTTTGAGCTACTCAATTACTATAACAACAGACTGTTGTCTGACTGCTAATGCCCTAATCTTCCACATACACACTTTATTCCCTTTGGCTTAAGCAACTGACATGCTCAGCTACAATCCTGAAGGTCATATGCTCGAGTCTTGATCAATCTCATATTGAAGACCACCTCTAGCTCACCCAACTGCAAAATAGATACCTGATCCATCATCTTACAGAGTCAAATACAGTCAGACATGACACTAGCCACCTCACTCTCTTGTGTATAATTGACCTTAGCCACATCAACCTGAAGAGCCATTGGCTTAGCAGAAATTTGACCTGACACACCAACCTGGAGTTCCTAACTGAACCTCAATAATTTATTCTGAGTAATGCTCCACAGGGGTAGTGAGTGCACTAATTATGATAAATCCCAAGTAGCTGAGATCAGTTTGCAGCATGCTGGAACCCCATGTACATACAAAATTATTAGAAGAATCAGATGATTTTTTTTAAAATGGTTTTTGGGGGGGGGGTATTTTGGCAATTTCTCATTTGAATAACCCCAAGATCTGGACCATTATCCTCACCCCAAATTCTCATGAGGCATAGCAAATTTTGAGACAACCCAACTCAGTATGTTGATTTTAGAACATTTAGAATTATAGTCTTTTAAAGAGTGAGTGACTCTCAACTGTAACTGCAGCAGAGTTGCTGATCTACGACAATCAAAAGATAATGCTGGTTGGCTGGAATAATTCGGATAGGCTGGTGAGGACTGCGTTTGTCTCCATTACTGAAGATTGCTGGTTATTTTTAATCAATGACTCTTGAAAGTTTAGGGCATGGGAGCCTCAACTGTTCTTGGAACCAGGATGCAACCAAGCCCTAGTCTATACTTGTGGCAAATTCGGAGGCAGTTGACCACCAGTTATGCAAGGAATGCAAAATTCCTTGCGTAACTAGCTGTGACTTTTAAAGCCACAGCTGCTCTTTAGGGAAAAGCCAACCACAAGTCGCTTAAGGTCGGTCTTTCCCTACACTCCCTGACGCCCAGGGCTTCCGGGAGTAGTGCGTTGAGTTTATACTCACCGTGAACTGCTCCCGGAAGGGTGAACTGACGGCGGTGAAATTGCTGCTGTCAGTGTAGACATACTCTTAGAGTTTTTTCACTTGCACTTTATGTGACCACTGGGACTTTTCTTTCAGTCACAGTCACTCTTTTCTCTCTCCTATTTTATAACAGCATCACGGCAAGTGTGATTTTGTGACCTCCATATTGGATTACTATGCTCTACCTAGAACAACACCTGATAAATCAAATTATAAATATACAGCTCTCTTCCACTGACTCTACTTTATTGCCTCTATCAGTAAACAGGCTCATGTCTCTTACTTATTGGAAGGTTTCTGATTTCCTGTCTGTCCATGTTCATCTTGTTTCAATCCTGCAAGCAAAGCATCTCTGGAACAGTGCTTATCCTGTTGAGGAAAGGAAAAATATGTACCTAAAGACTTTCCAATGAAATTCCATATTTTACTTTTCAAAAAAGAGGAAATCTGTACCTGTAAGTGGGTAATGAAGGAAAACCTCTGCCGCTGGAAAGGTTCACAACCCTCCCATAAACACTGCCCTGGGTAGACATCTTTTCCTCCGTGTTCAGTTGCTGCATGATAAAAAACTTGTGATGGTGTTTGAAACCACCTAAAAAGTACACAAGTAAAAGATGCTGTAATTGCTTTTGCTTGGTTAATGTTAAAGCAGAAATACTATCTTTGATCCAATGCTAGCCAACATGTTTGTTCTCATGAACAGATATATATGTATTACATACTGAAAAGGCATGACAATTTCCAACAGAATGTGTTTCTGTCCATTATCCCTAAATATCAATAAAGGTCAATTTGATTTAGTTAAACCCAATTATTTAAAATTTAAAGTATCTCTTTTCCTATTGCATTACTGATCCCATTGGCTTTCACATGGACTACTACTTGTTTAAACTCTGCATAACCAAACAGACTGCTATACTAGGCTGTCAAGCATCTTATGTTACAGATGTAGCTTTCTTTTATATATTCTCCTTCCTGGATTCTTTTTGAACAGTCAGTACTATACTCAGAACATTGAAAATGTGACTGGTAAGCAGGGATATGAAATCATTGATCTTGCTGTCTTCTATGTAATGTAAAAATGTCTGTTAACAGTGCTAGAACAATAGGTGAAGATAAAACATTTTTTGGTAACTCTCTTGTTAAAACCTGTTTGTCTGAAACTTGGTGTAGAAGTTCTCAGCATACAGTCAATTTTGTTTTATTAAAAATAGCTATAAAATCTTATGGCTATTTTAAATTATTGTCTTTTGGCTAAATTAAATTATAGCTGCATCTGACAAAATGAGTTGGAGTCCACGAAAGCTAATTTCCGAAGAAATCTGTTAGTCTAAGGTGCCACGGGACTCTTGTTGGTTTTGTTTATAAGCTTTTCAATATTTCAGATATCTGCAATATTGTCAAGCTGACTGATTGCAGTATATTATATTTTAAAGCTCTGTCTACTGATTCAAATTAGCCTGTGCTCAAATAACTGGACACCGTCTCAGTTTCTCATGCAGATTAATTTAAAAATGGATTAACTGTGTACATGCACCTTTCAGGAAGATTAACATAGATTTTTAAATAAAATAGAAATAAACATGTATGCCCCAAAATTGCTAAGACTTAAGTAGCTGTTTAACTGTAGGCATATGGGTAGTCCCTGAGCAGAAAATGATTAAATACTAAAGACTCTCATTTAGGACATGAAGTTAAAGGTATGGGGCCTACTTAGAAAAGAAAAATCTTTGAGGCTTATTAGTTCTCATTAAGTTTCATGGGATTTTTTCCTTAGCTTTATTATTTACTTTGAATTATAGAGTCTTGATTATTAATAAGTTTATACATAAAACCAAAATGAAATCAAGAAATATACATTCATATAGTATTACTGGTCTGAACACAAAAGAGAGAAAATCTAGTGATATGCTAGAAACAATTATTAATCCATCTTTGTATCATGAAAATCTCAAAACAGACTTGTAACATAACTGCTACTTATCCTTTAACTGGATCCTTTAAAACTATTTCATAAGAGGAGAAAAAAATTAGACTTAGGCAATAGAGCTGATTTGAGATGCCACTGCTTACCACAGGGGGGCATTTTATATTTTATCTGAACGAATTTACACATGACTTAGAAAAAATAAGCTGTTAAAAATAGAGGCCATACAACCAATTCATATAATGTAAATATTGAAAAATATTTACTGAATTATCGAAGTAAAAATAAGCCTTACTCTCTGATTACAGGAAATATCCTTTACTGAAAGAATGAATGATTCAGTTCTATTTCAGAACAAGAAAGGTTTACATTAAAATAATGTTCGACAAGTTTAGCATAAGAGATCACAATGAGCAAGTACCACATAGGAATTGCGTTCTTCTTTAACAAAAACTTGATGATTTGTATTGTGGTGGTACCTAAAAGCTGCAATCAGGGACTGGAGACCTCATCATACTATATATTGTCCTAATATAAAACAAAGAGATTTTTCCTGACTTAAATATCTTAGTCTAAGCACAGCTGAAAGGTATTGAAACATGTCTTAAATGACAGTTTAAGGGACCTACAAAAACTGGTTGCAAAGCAGAGAGGAGACTTTAAAGAGTGAGCAAGGAAGGGGCACTTTTAGGATATTTTAAAATGGATGTTTAAGATGGGGGTCCTTATGGTGTAGATTTTACTGAGGTTCACTTTTTATTTCTTCTGTAAGATTAAAAATTAATGTTTAACAGCCTTTCTAAAATTCTACACAAAGCAAGAACTGTTTTTAACCTTAGGCATACTGTATTAACATATACAATATGGCAAAGGAAATGGTGCTATTTGCACTGGTGGAATTAAAGGGTACCCCAGTACTTGCACTATAACGTCTAGTATGGTATCATCTGAGTATTATAACACTGGAAATGTTCTTCCAGATGAAAACATAAGCATGGCATATCATACAGCCTGGGTGCTATTTTCTTAAGACAGGAGGAGGAAGCAGGGGAAAATATTTCATGTAATAAAGGGTAACCCATTTAGTGTGAACTCTGTTATAGCAAAATTCTACCTCTTATTAACTAGGGTGACCATACATCTCATTTTGGCTGTGACAGTTTCTTTTTTAACCCTGTCCCAGCTGTCCCAACTTTTTTTTGGTGAAACTGGGCATTTGTCCCTTCTACGCATGGCAACTTATCATCAGTTAGCAAGAGCAAATGGAACAAAGCCCAAGTTTTGACCCCCCCCCCCCAAAGGGGTAGGGGTGACTCCTAGCAAGGCACAGAGGAATGGGAGGGTAGGGAGGGGGAAACAGCTTGGGCCAACCCAACATAGGCAAGTGGTTCAGGCAACAGGGAGAACAGGCCCCAGCCTCCACAGGTGGGATGGCTGGAGAACTCTAGTTAGCTATGCATGTATTGGAAGTGAGCAGGGCTGGGACCAGCCCCACGCAGACTTGGTTCAGGTGCAGATCAGGGTGGGGTAGGCCCCAGGTGAGTGGTTGGCTAAATAGTGGTATGGGACTGAGGCTGATGTGGTGTCCTGTTTTCCCTGTGGGCAAATATGGTCACCCTATTGTTAACTGATGTGAAAGTCCAAAATTTCTACAATGCAGTCACATGAACTTTGCAAAGCTTCCCTTCCTTTACAAAAGGCCAAACTCTCATACCTTTTACACATGCTGAAAGGTACCTTACTCCTTTAGTGGTCTTATTAAAATCAAAAAAGTTATTTGCAAAGTGTTCCTCAATATAAACAAATGTTGTCTAGAGTAGATAAATGTGTTCTATTAAATTGTGTTAGCTAACACATTTTAACTGCCATATTTTAGAATTACAGCACAGACAGGGAAAGTTGTATTTTGATAGATAGCTGAGATGAACTATCACATCAACTAATTTAAAATTAGTAGTACAATATAAGCAAACATGCTTTAAAACAAAATATAATCTAGGACAGATGTAACTAAGAGCATCAGAACTTGCCCAAATTAAATCCCTGAATCCCAGAGAGAGACTGAATGTAGCTATTCTGTGGACGGGACTGAAGCTGAAGATTCATTAGAGAACTGCAACCTAGTTTCCTTGCACTCTCAATATCTGCAAATCTCTGGTCTCTAGATTGGCTGATGTTGGATCAAGCAACTCCCAGTGACCCACTATTCAACCCCAGTTCTGAAGGGGTAGCCATGTTAGTCTAGTTCAGCAAAACGAACAAGGAGACTGATGGCACTTTTAAAGACTAACACATTTATCTATCACACGAGCTTTCGTGGAAGAAAATCCCACTTCATCAGACACTGAATGATGGGGAACTTACTCCTTGTTTGTTTATTTGATTCAGTACTCCCTCCACACTGACACATTTGTAGTCAGCATGTAGGTCCAACTGTATGGCTGCTACTTTCTCCTCACTCATATGGGTGCCATGGAAAGAATTTATTTAGAGAAATTTTTCTCAATTACAAACTGGGTTCCCTGTGCTAAGCCCTCAGAATGCAGCAATTATCTTCTTGATAGATGTTAAATTCCACATTCCAAAGGGATTATCATTCCTTCCCCCCAAACACCCCACTCTGCTCTTGCTGAGTGAAGGAGAGGAGGAGAAGAAACTTTGCTATTAAACCAAGAAGAGAGATAGAAGAGTGGCCATGTGGTGGTTAAAAGGGAAATGGAGAGGCATTGACCTGTGCAAACTCATAAGACATTAGATGCACCAGATGGCTGACACTTGATCTGTACATGGGTCAATGGACATGCCTATAAACAGTTCTGGCACCAGTGCACAGTGTATATGCACACCCAAGTCTGGAATCCGCATAGGGGTCCAGCACTTGAAGAAGTGCAGTGGGGACTGTTGGTTTACAGGGTTCCATTGTATTACATCAGATCTGAAACAGAATAAACCACCTAAAAACAATATTACTGTGCAGGATTTATCTTATTCAGAAATTAAAAAAAAAAAAAAAATCAAGACAGGGTACCATCTATTCTTTAAACAACAAGAAAGCAAAAGTACTGAGAATGATGTCAACAAAGAGTTTTGCTTCAACTCTTAACTTCCCTCGTCTCCTCAGGGTTTTGTTTAGCTTTTGACCCCTTCTGTTTGACTTTTATAACGCCCTATTAAGCACTGGAGTTTCCTTACTATACCTCCCTCCCCCAGTTTAGTGATATGTTGTTTTTCACGTTATAAAACAATGCAGAAGCAGCAGCTCATCTCGTTTCCACCTGTGAGGTAAAGTAGCAGCTGTGGAAACTAGGCTGCTCACAATTAACAGTTCTTGCTGACAGCTGAACTTCAAAGAAAAAAGCAACATTTCTGCTGTAGCCTGATTACTACACAGTACAGGGGTGGCTGGGAAGCTTTAAAGATTTAGTGCATGTCTACAGTAAAAAACTCGCTTAGTGTTGTGTTTCAGGTCCAAACTATCTTTCTGTTGGTGGTGTGTAACCTCACAAGGAGCTCTTCCATCAACTTAAGAGGGGCAGTGTGGGGATCTAAGAGTGTAGGTTTTTATCTCTGTGTGCAGCTCCCCACCAGGAGCCAGACAGGGCAGCTGGGGAAACAGCCCCGGTCCTGTACTTTGGCATATCCCAACGGAGCTGACGGGCATGCAGTGAGACTTCTGGTGTGGCCCTCCAGGGCCACCAGCATGCCAGTTGGCTCCATCCCAAGAGAAGAGCAACCACAGGTCCACCCACCCCCAGGGACAGAAAAGCCAGCCCAGGGACAGGGAAGGAGCACAGAGCGCAGGGGCCGATACAGCCTGGGTCCCGCCCATCCCAGGGGTGGTCCTAGGGCCAGGCTATCCCAAGGCTCCTAGCTCTCTGTTACTCTCCAGAAGCTATCCCTCTGGTTCTCAACTCCCTACCTCCTGCAGGGAGTATGACAGTTGCTGGTGCTCTCAGCTGTTTTCCAGGAACATGGCTCAGCAGGGAGCCAAGAGACGGGAGGGAGCAGCCATGCCCCTGGTGGGGAGCCAAGACTAGGGTGCAGCTGCCAAACTCTTACTGGGGAGCTAGGAGCCTGGAGACAATACCTCAGCTCCTGTTGGGGAGCAGGGCAGGCGCAGCCCAATTATGAGTGGGGAGCTGGGACAGCAGCATGGCTCTGAATGGGGAAGCCCCGACCTGAGGAGGAAGCTGATCTAGGAGAGGGGATCCTTGGTAGCCTGGCTCTAGCTTGCAGTCACACCCTCTAGCCTTCTTGTCAATTTCACAGCTCTAGGAAAGAGCCCTGGAACTGATAAGAATGACAAGCAACAGCTGATGTAAGTAACCTGCAGTTTCCACATGGACAGTGTCACCCTACTACACTAACTTGTAAGTCCTACACCTCTTGCAGAGTTATGTCAGTATAGTAGGGCACTTACACAGTGGTGGGAGGAGAGTACACACTTACATAATTAGGTTGATGTAAGTTGCCTCATATCGACCTAATGCTGTAGTGTAGACCAAACTTTACTTTCACTTCAGATGCTAAATCAGAACTCCTTGGAGCAGAAATAGTCATTTATTTTGGGGCCCAATCTGGTTGTGACTTTCAGGCACTACCACAGCAGACATATTCAACACTACTACTGCTACTAATAAATAAGATTTAAATAGACCCTCTTTAGCGTTGTAAGTTAAACCACACAGAATTTCTGAAATGTTACTGAGCACAGAAACCAGCTTAGCAGGATGGGAAAGAAAGGTATTGCCATCTTTGGGCTGACAGTCTTTACCCAAAACATACTTTTAAGGATTTCATTTTTCAAATATTTAGTTAATCTTTTATGTGATTAAAGGAATATACCCAAAGAAACAGGCACACATGATTACACCAAACTCACCCTTTGTCATATTTTAAGAGTTGCTGTATGTTTAAATGCTCCTCCCTAAAGACTTTATTCAATTTTATCATTTTGCTATTATTGTCTGAATGATATTTGAAGGAAAAAATTGCTAAACGATGTCAATGAGACTAATTAAAGGTTTCTACAATTAAAAAATAAACTAATGATACATTTATAAGAACTGTCTTGTTTCTATACTTGAAATCCATTAAAACAGTTTAGTTTATATTAGTATTTTTTATTGTAAACTTCACTTCTAAAAAGTTCTAACTATTCTAATGGTATGGCCACAGCTGGTATGGATAGAGCAATGGGCACATCTGCAGGATGCTCCCTCTGCAACCCCAGTGTTCTTCCAGTGCCCCTCAGAGATACTTCCTTAGACTCTCTGACAGACATCCACTGTGCCATGCACAGAGGCAAGGAGACACACATGGCAGAGGAAGCTCTGCTTTATGCCTTTCACAGTGAAGAAAGAGTAAACGTCCTCCAGCACAGATCAGTTTGATGTACTCCGTCTTGTGGTCAGTAGCGTGGGTAATTTGATGATAATGTCCTTTAGCCACTCAATGAGAAGTGAGTCCAATAGCAGTCTGACATACAAAGCTCTGTCAACACAGAGAATTAGTGTGCAGCCAAAAACAAAAACTCCAACGGTGCTGAAGAACAATCTGTGCAGAGGAAAGAAGTTTCAGGAGGCATCATAATTTCAAACGCCAATGCAAATGCTGCTGAGATGCTCAGTGCCAGCCTATCCAGAGGGAACATGGCTTTTGGAACGGGGAGACCATCACTGCCAACTTGGATTTTGGTGCCGGGGTACTGGCAACGGACTCCACCTTAAGGCTTCTGGAAGAATACACCTTATAAGAGGGGCTCTCCTCCATGTGGAAAGGAGGATTGGTTCCTGCCTGTCCCAGAATTGATGCTTCTTATGTCCCCTTTCTGAAAGTGCTACTGAAGTTGCTGATGAGTGGGCCTCAGGTAGTGGCCCAGGAGTTTGGAGTACTCAACTCATCTGCACATTAGCTGCATGGGACTGACCAGTACCTAGAGCACCTCTAAAAATCCACCCATATCCGATGAGGCTTGTATGCATCTTTCCAGAAGAAAGGGCTTCAGCTCACTTCCCTCACCTTCTGAGTCCTCTTGGAAAAGCATTTGCAGATTGAGCAGGATGCCAGAGCATGGTGATACCCCAAGGCAAAACAGGCATCAGCAGCATCTATTGTTCATAGGCATCAGCAGTATTGCAGGATGGCCCAATCTTAAACCTTGAAGACTTAGGATAAACCCATGGGGTGCATATGGACAGAGGAGAGATCGCCCACAGGGGAGGAACCCTATCATTCTGTTCTAACGCTAAGTAACAGTTGGTTACTTACCAGTAACTGTCCTTCTTTGAGATGGGCTGCTCAGATTCATTCAGTAAGAGTTGGTTGCTCACCTGTAGTTACTCTGTTCTTCGAGATGTGTGTCCTGTGATGCTCCACCTTAGGTGCAGCAGCATCCCAGCACTGTACAATGGAGTCTCCCTAGCAGAACTGCAGGGGTGGCGCTTGCGCAGAAGATGGCTTGCGACCCCCTCAGTGCGGCTTGGTGCGAGCGTGCCCCCTCTCCCGTCAGTTCCTTTTTAATGTCTCTAATCTGCAACGAGAGAAGGACAAGAGGGGAGGCGGGAGGGTGGTGGAGCATCACAGGACACACATCTCGAAGAACAGAGCTACTACAGGTGAGCAACCAACTCTTCTTCTTCGGGTGCTGTCCTGTGCTGCTCCACCTTAGGTGACTACATAGCAGTTACGTAAGCAGGTGGTGGGTTGTTCTGCATAGAGAAGAGTATTTGTGAACCCATGTTTGCGTCTTCTGCTGTGGCTACATCTAGTGTGTAATGAAAAATGAAGGTATGAGGAGTAGACCAAGTGGCGGCCTTGCAGATGTCAATATGTACACTATTTAAGAATGCTATAGCTGTTGCCATGGCTCTGGTAGAGTGAGAGCGAACACCAGAAGGAATCTGGCAGTTAGTGATGTTGTAACAAGAGTGAATGCAATCCTTAATCCACTTTGAGAGCCTTTGGTTTGATACAGGTTCACCCTTCTGCCTCTTTGCGAAAGGGACAGAAAGTCTACTCGTCTTCCTGAACAATTTAGTCCTATCAATATAAAACGCGAGCGCCCTTCTGAAATCTAGGGTATGGAAGGAAGCTTGCAAAGGAGTATTTTGAGGTTTTGGATGAAATGTAAGTAGATGTATAGATTGGTTCAAATGGAAGGCAGAGACCACTTTGGGTAAGAATTTTGGATCAGAATGTAAAGAGATCCTGTCCTTGTGAAAGACAGTATATGGAGCATCAAATCGCAAACCATTTAACTCACCAACCCTTCTTGTAGAGGTTATTGGCAACCAAAAAGGAGACTTTCATTGAAAGGTGGTAGAGGGAACATATTGCGAGAGGTTCGAACGGGGCCCTCATCAGTGCCCTGAGAACTAAATTGAGGTTCCAGGGAATAATTGTTGGACAAATGGGTGGAAAAAATTTTTGTAACCCTGTCAAAAATCTCTTAACGGTAGGGTGGGTAAATAAGGAAGTACTGGTGCTAGCATGGAATGCTGAAATTGCGGACAAATGAACCCTGACTGAACTGTTGGAAATGGCGGAGTGTTTCAAATGGAGAAGGTACTCTAAGATCTCAGGAATAGAGGCCTTCTCAGAGGCAAGAGCGTTGTCTTTACACCAGGTAAAGAAACGGAGCCACTTCTGAATGTACGATTTTCTGGTGGATGGTTTTCTGCTATTAAGCAGAATGTTCTGCGCTTCCTGAGAACATGAATTTTCCATCATGTGGAACCAACTAAAAACCAAGCCGTCAGATGGAGTCTGGTGATGTCTGGGTGATGCGATGAGACCTTGGGTTGGTATAAGAGATTGCTGATAAATGGCAGTCGGATTGGTTTGCGTGTAGACAGATCTATAAGGTGTGGAAACCATATCTGTCTGGGCAAGGCCGGTGCAATCAATATTACTGTCACCTGGTCCTGTTTTATTTTTCAGATCATCCTCGATATGAAAGGAACTGGTGGAAACGCATAAAAAAGGTCCCTCGACCAGCTGAATAGGAAAGCATCGCCTAGTGACCGGTGTTTGTTTTGGGCCCTGGAGCAAAACTGGGGGCATTTCGTGTTTTCTGCCGTGGCAAAAAGGTCTATTGATAGATAACTCCATATGCGAAAAATATTGTGGAGAACAGTCGTTCAACTGCCACTCGTGAGCCACGGGGAATACCCTGCTGAGAGTATCTGCCGTGGTATTTTGTAGACTTGGTAGATATGTGGCAGAGACCTGGACAGTGTTGCGGATGCACCAGGTCCAGAGTCTTACTGCTTCTGCACAGAGTGAAGGAGATCTTGCTCCTCCTTGATGATTGACATAGTAAACACAGGCAATGTTGTCTGACATGAGTGTAACTGATTTGCCTTGAATGAATGGGAGAAAATGGCGGCATGCGTTCCTGACAGGCCTGAGCTCGACTATGTTTATATGGAGGGACGTCTTCAGGTGCAACCATCTGCGCTGAATGGAATGGGCACCCATGTGTGCTCCCCATCCAGTAAAGGAAGCGTCTGCTGTTATCGTGTAGGATGGCTGAGGTTGGAGAAATGGGACACCTATTAGCAGGTTGTGTTGGTTCTTCCACAAATTCAGAGATGTCTTGACTTCGGCGGGCACAAGCAGCCTCTTGTGCATTGAGTGAAAATGAGGCTTGTAGACCGTTGCGAGCCAGGCCTGCAGAGTTTGTATGTGAAGCCTGGCATTGGGGACAACTGATGTGCACACGGCCATGTGACCGAGCAACTGCAACAGTGTTCTTACAGCCACTAGAGAAAGTGTGTGAATACACTGCACAAGGTCGCAAATGAGTACTCTGCGGGCTTGTGGCAGGTACGCTTGTGATGTTCTTGAATCTAGTATAGCACCGATGAAATTCTATGGACTGCACCGGAATAAGCATCGATTTGGCTACATTTATTTTCAGCCCTAGCTGATGGAAGAGTGTCGTCGTTGTAGAGATGGTTTGAAGACACAGGTCGTGTGATGGAGCTACCAGTAAACAATCGTCCAGGTATGGGTATATCTTTATTCCCCGAGTACAAAGGTGCGCAATGGCCACAGCTAAGACCTTGGAGAAGACGTGAGGTGCTGTGGACAGACCGAAAGGAAGGACCTTGTACTGGAATTGTTGGTCATTGACGTTGAATCTCAAGAAACGCCTGTGGGAAGGATGAATTGTTATGTGAAAATATGTGTCCTTAAGATCGAGGGCTGAAAACCAATCCCCTTCACGCAGCATAGGAATAATAGTATTTAGGGTAACCATTTTAAATCTTTCACGTTTGACAAACTTATTTAATGGTCTTAGGTCAAGTACGGGTCTCCAACCACCTGACTTTTTGAGAACGACAAAATAACGGGAATAAAATCCTGAAAAATGAAATTGAGGAAGACTGGCTCTATTGTCCCCAGCTGTAATAAATGCTGGATCTCCTGCCGGAGAACTTGTGCGTGAGAGGGGTCCCTAAAGAGGGACGGGGCAGGGTGGTCAGAAGGGGGAGTGGACAGAAAGGGGATAGAATAACCAAATTTAATAATCTCCAAGACCCATTTATCTGTTGTGATGCTAGATCAAAAGGAAAAAAGGTGTGCCAAACGAAATTCGAAAGTGGAGGGGATAGACTCTATGCTGCAAAAATTTTGGGGGTTTTCAGGCCCTCGACCAAAGCTTCAGAAATGAGACTTAGGAGGAGGTGGCCGTGAAGATGAGGATGGCTGAGGTCTTGGTTTATGCCTATAGATTCTATTTTTAGATCTTTGTTGTTGTTTGAATGTCTTGACGTTGGATAGGGATGAATAGTGAGTATTATAACGACGTTGGAATGGTTGTGAACGCACTTGTGTCCTTCAAGTATGTGGCGAATATGCCGAGCGTACGTAAGGTTGCACAGGAGTCTTTCATAGAATGCAATACCTTGTTCGTTTTGGTGGAAAACAGATGATGCTTCTCAAAAGGTAAGCCCTCAATTTTGTTTTGCAGGTCCCGTGGCAGGGCAGCTGACTGCAACCAGGAGGCTCGATGGAGGACCACAGTGGTGGCTGTCATTCTTGCAGCTGTGTCAGCAGTGTCCATGGATGTTTGAAGGAAGGTACGTGCAACAAGATACCCTCAGAAATTAATGCTTTAGACTGTTCTTTTTTAAGATCCGGAATACCAGTGGTAAGTTTAGACAATTTGTCAAATATGTTGTAGTTGTAATTAGAAAGAAGAACTGCGTAGTTAGCGACACGAATGAGCAGTGTAGAAGAAGAATAGACTTTCCTCCCCATGGAATCAATATGCTTCCAGTTTCTATCAGAGGGGGTGGACTTAAAATTAGATTGTTTATTCCTCTCATTTGCAGCCTCAATCACTAGTGAGTTGGGGGGAGGATGGGTAAAGAGAAACTCCATATCCTTCGGGGGAATGTAATATTTCCTATCAGTGCGCCTGCTGGTTGGAGGAATAGACGCTGGGTTCTGCCAAAAAAGATTAGCAGGTTCCATAATGGCTTCATTCATAGGAATGGCAATCCTGGATGAGGCTGTCGAGTGTAGTATGTTTAGGAGCTTATGTTGAGGCTCTGAAACCTCCTGTAAAGCAACATCTAAATCCTGAGCCACCCTCTTGAATAGTTCATTGAACTGCTTGGGATCATCAGAGGGGTTAGATGAGAGCTGTATAAACGGTTGGTCCTCCGCATGTGAGGATTGATGCTGAGGGTGGATAGAGTCGTTAGATTTAGAAGTGGTGACTGAGCTGGTTGAGAGGTGTGAATTGAGCTATTCGGGCTGGCCGCAGGTGAGAAGTGGTTGTCAGCAGGAGGGCTATTAGGTGATCCAGGCAGCCTGTTTGTCAGGGGAGGAGAGTGCTTGTCATGTTGATAGCACGAATGACAATGACGTGAAGAGCAATGAGAGGAGAGATGGTGAATATTCCTATTGTAGCTATGTTCATGGGCAGGAGTATATGAATGGCAGCACCTGGAAGCACAGTGTGGAGAGGAGAATGTAGATGAGTATCATGAACGCGGATAGGCTGTATGGTAATAATGAGAAAACTGTGCTGAAGAGCAGATGCTAGGAGATCGCGATCTGTGATCCCCATGATAGGGAGAAGGAGAAATGTGATGTTGTTTGTGGATTTGCTTCCCGGGAGGTGAAGCATGAACAGAGCCTGAAATATTAGTGTGCTGCCCAGAGGAGGACTGCAGCAGTGCTGATGCTGCGACTGGTATTGGAGGGGCGGCAGGCGAAGCATTATTCTGCAGCGGTGCCATTTGAAGCGTAATGTCCGGCATCGGTAAAACCACGGTGCTCTTGTCAGGCACCAAAATATCAGGCACCGGTGTTGTCAGTGCCATATTAGGGCCTGGTGCTGAACCGTGCGGCAGATTATGCTTGCCAGATTTAGAACCAGCCTCTGGGTCTGTATGAGAGGGACGGCGCCGGTGATGAGGCTTGAGAGAATTATCTCGGCTCTATTTGGAAACTCAAGATGATAATGAATGCAAATCACTCAAGGAACCTGTAGCCTCAGGTGTGTTCTTTCTGGAAGGTTTTCTGAGAGGAGAGTGCCCCTTTCTAGAGGAGGGGGTTTCGCTAGCAGGCAGTTGTTTATTGGAAGCCATTTGATGGTCTGAGTGGTGATCAGAATTAGTGGCTGAAGGAGGACAGAGAGATTTCTCCATTAAAAGAATCTTAAGCCGCAGTTCCCTGTCTTTCCTGGCTCTGGCACTGAGATTGGAGCAGTGCTCGCATTTCTGAGGGATGTGTGCCTCTCCAAGGCAGTGGATGTATTGAGTGTGCCCATCAGAGACTGGCATGGCATCATTGCATTTTGAGCATCTGTTGAAGCCAGGGGCGGCAGGCATAGCCAGGCTTCCTTGAAGTATTAGTAGAGAAGAACGGAGCGGCGAAGGTAAGTGCCATGGCTTGAGCACTCCTCGACTCTGTCTGGTTTGTTTTTTTTTTTAAATGAAAGAACTAAACAAAAAAAAAGAACTATGACTAAACTATGTGTTTTTTTTGTCAAAACAGGAGTCCAGAAGAGAAGAAATAACGAGCGGAGAGGAGAAACCGTTGTCAGCCGAGGATGGTTAAAAAGGAACTGACGGGAGAGGGGCGCGCTCGTGCCAAGCCGCGCTGAGGGGGTTGCGAGCCATCTTCTGCGCAAGCGCCGCCCCTGCAGTTCTGCTAGGGAGACTCCGTTGTACAGTGCCGGGATGCTGCTGCACCTAAGGTGGAGCAGCACAGGACAGCACTTGAAGAAGAACAGGTGTATCTGTGCCGCAGCGCACAATTGGTTGGAAACTTTTTGTCAGGATAGAGCTGGTAGCCACCAGCCCCCACATCACGCTGTGGCTATATATGTGGCCGCTGCCCAGCCCCTCCTCAGTCCCTAAAAGTCGCCAACTCCACTTGTGGGGATGGTGGGAGGGTTGTGAATGAATCCAAGCAACCCATCTTGAAGAAGGACAGTTACTGCTAAGTAACCCACCATTTTTCTGTGAGCACTGCTCGGATACATTCAGTAATAGGTGACTACTAGCCATGTTCGAGGACGGTGGGCGGAGTTGGCCCTGTCCACCTCCAGCACTGCTTTTCCCACTTCGGGTAGCCAGCCCCAAGCCAGTGAGGTCCTCCAGAGGGGTCTAAGGTGTCAGCCTTGGAACTAAGTACCAGATAAAGAGGAACCTGAGTTGGGGAATCTTACCCCAGTGGGGTATAGAAGGCCTACTAAGAAGAGCCTTGTACGTGGGGTCTCTGAGGAAAAGAGCCTTCAACACTGAGACCTACTAGCCAGGGTAGATGGCTGGTAAGACCAGTAAAGTACAAGTCCTGCTGCAATAGAGGGATTGCTGATCTGCGAAAGCAGCAAGGCCTAATGTCTCTTAGTGCTAGACTTCCAATGGAGATGCGTATGGGCCTATGATTGAGAAAGCCACTCCGCCTAAGGATCTGCGCACCTGGTATTAAGGAACTGCTGAGGAAGAAAAGTCCAGTATTCTGGCACTAGCTTTGACTAGGGTGTGAAGGTTACGGCAAAAAGGTAATGGACCTTGGAGCTACCCATCTACTAGCTGCGGATACTGAATATTGCAAGATGCGAGGAAGAAGTAAAGGGGAAAAAGGAGGGAAAAAACCCCACTCTTTACCTTAGTGCGGCTGAAAAGGAGTGTTGGGAGAATGGAGCAGGGACTACTGCCGGAGAGGATGCAATGCCTACGTGGCCGGCTTAGATCGCCATAAAGAGATGAGACTGCTTATCCCCAGTTGTAAGGATGGCGCGACTGGCAATGTCCAGGGCAAGCTACACCATTATTAAGGTGTCACCTGAGGCCAAGGTGTCTTCAGCAAAGACATCATAACTTTCCCAGCGTTCTCGTGGAAGGGAGCTGTTAGACATTTCAAGGCCTTACACCAATTTGAAAAGGAGCATCTAGCAACAAATGCCTGATGATCAACTATTTGCCAAAGACATCGAGATGATGGAACTTGGCCACGGGAAAGAGACCTTTCTCCATGGCCCATAGCCTCAGTACTACTTCCGGTATTTGCAGCACTTGTGCCACGAAGGCCATAGAGCTCCATACCTAACGGAGGCACGCCCAGCTTCATAATGGACAGAATTTGGGAATCCCAGTACCAGGGATGCAAAGGGGGAGGGGGGGGAATCTCAAGGATGTAGTTGATGGGAGGGGAAAGACTCCCTCCAGCTAGGTGGGTCTAGGGTGTGTCATCATGATGAGGTGTACCTCTGATTACCCCCTTTTGACCGATTTCTCTCTCTCCGCTTCATTCCTTTATTTCTCTCTCCCTTTCTTATTTTTTTTTTTTAACTAAGAAAGGAGTGGTAGATGACCAGTGGCAAGGGTCATCTGGTTTGCCTAGATCCGAGGTCACTGCTTGGAATTTGAGGGATGAGGCTGGCAACACATTCCCGCTGGGGTCGCCTGGCACCAAAACCTTATGCGTGCCCAGGGCCTAACCTTCTGGAGAAAGCCTGGGAAGGCAGAAACATTGTTTAATAAGACCCCTGGCTAACATCCAGGAATTACTGGAAAGAATAACTGCAGTTATGCCAGTGTCATGAGGGCAGGTGCTCTGATGGCGGAGGACACCCGCCAGGTGAGGAGGCTCTGCAAGAGGAGCAGGAGAATCCCACCTAGGCCACTGTTCTAATGGAATATTATCACTGGCCTGAGGGTCAGCACAGAGGCTTGACAGCCTGAGTTGGATGAGCTGGGGGATGGGACGGAGTAGTAGACCCATGCTGTCAGTTTGCAGGTGGCTACTAGGGATGTTCCCGTACAGCCTAGAGTACTCATTGAGCGGCCTTAGGTCGCTTCCCATCCCCTTGTAACAACCAAAACCTTTCTGAATGGTAGGGGACAAAGCTCTGGTTCATAGGATCCTGGGGTATCCAAGACTGCCCGGTAAAAACACCCAATCTGCCAGGATATTAAGGGAGCAGAGCTCCTTTTCGGAAGAATGAAAGATCCTTTTTTTTTTTTTTTTTTTTAACTTGAAAAGGGGAAGCATGAGGTTCAGTCTGAAAGCGCTATCATGAAGAGATACTCCCAGCGTGTTCGCCCCCGAGCTAGAAGTAGGCTACCAGGGTTGAGGCTGGGGAAAGGAGGTAATAACCCCTAACAGTCTATGGTCTGGGTGCGAGAAGTCAGGTTTGAGATATTGGGCATTTAACCTCTCGATGCCGCTGATCTGAGCTGGCGCCCAGGCAGGGTGAGAGTGAGTTACCCTTTCTCGAAGCCCCAGTGGGTACACCGTTTAGAAAAGAGAGAGGGGTATGGCCTGAGACCTGCCGGACAGCCACCAGACAGGGGAGGGCCTGAATTGTGGGTCATGTTGTGGGTCACCAGGATCCAGTAGCTGTGGATCGAAAGGCAGGAAAAGAGAAAGCCTTCATAAGTGGTAGGAAGGCAGGAGGGTCCAGAGCCCATGGGATTGGGAGGTGTGGCCCTCAAGGCTAAGTGAACATATGTTCAGTAAAGTCACAACAGGGATACCTGAGGAAGTGTCCCTTACTTCTATGACGGGAGTTAATACTGTTCCATCCAAAATTTTATGGGGGTTGCCCTGGTCTCTGTCCTGTGTGCCCCCAGGGGAAGCAGTGTAAGTGGATGGAGGAGGCTTCCCTCCCCGATGGGGGAAAAGAGGCCCAATGAGAATTCACAGGTGGCACCTCGAGAAGAGGAATTTTCAGTGTATGTTTTACACCTATTACTTTGGGTAATAAGAGGAAGTGTATTGGGGCCCTGTGTAGTACATCGTCCTTGTCTAAAGGAGAGACTGAGAATCAACAGCCAGAATGAGGGGTTCCAACCTCTGGTGGAGGGTGGAGTCCCTCCACACAGGGAGGGGATATGGACCTGGGAAGGGAGAAACTCTCCTATCCAAGAATGGAACCAGGCCGGAGGGGTTAGGGTGCTACAACTCGGCCATTCAGCCGAGAAGGGTGAATCAGGGTGGTGTAAAGCTCCTATTGAGCAGGAAGATGTTCAGGAGCCCCTGAAGGGAGGAGGCCCAAGTACCTGACCTCCCGCTGGGGGTCTTGGGCGCTGGCAATAATGGTCTTGGTCTCTGCCGGGAAAAGGGTCTCCCTGTTGAATGGGAGGTCAAAGATGACCTGTTGGGAGACAAGGGGTATCCCTGCCTCCCTAAGCCACGCTGTGCGGCAGAGGGTCACGGCCTAGGCCATCGTGTGGGAGGCTGTGTCTATTGCGTTCCAACTCAAAAGGAGGAGGTCTTGGCATGCTATTCTGCCTTCCTCCAGTAAGGCATCATAATCCTCCCCAGCCTCCTGTGGGAGTAGGTGTCTAAATTTATTCATCGACTACCGCACATCCAGCATGTATCTGTCTAGCAGGGCTCGGTTATTGGCCACATTCAACTGGAAAGTGGAGGAGGAGTATACTTTCCGCCCCAGAAGGTCTACCTCTCTCACGTCCCTCGATGCCGGGAGGGTATCACTGGGAATTTGGCCTGGGCCTAGCACTGCCTCCACTGCGCCCCGAGACAGTACCAGGTAGTGGATAAGGGAAGGGAACTCTGTCCCCAGGACCTGATATTTTAGGCCCATATCTGATACCGGGGGAATAGAGCCTGGGCTTCGCCACTGTGACAATGCGAGATCCCACACGCTAGGGTGGAGTGGGACTGTGATAGGGTCGTTGGATGAGATCACTGGTGCAAATAGTGTGTCGGCGGACCCTTTGTGGGATTGAACTTCCATCCCCTAATGGGCAGCAACACAGTGCAAAAGATCAAAGTACTCCATGAGGTCTCCCATGTAGGAGGATGGCACTGGGTTTAAGGTTCTGGCTGGTGCGGCCAAAAGCTCTGCGGCACCGTGAGGGCTCAACACAGTCCCCTACAGGGGCCATTCATGGGGCTGGTACCTAAACGGTGCCGATGCTGAGAGTCTAGGACGAGGCCGTTTAGAGCCCCTTGAGGCACCCTCCTCTGGACTCGAAGGAGGGGAAACTCCTCGGGACCATGATGATGGTGCTGGTGATGGCAAGGTGATATGGTACTGGGGAGAAGGCTCAACAGTACCCAGACTCTGGCATGTGGGGGAAGTCGGGGAACTCATGACTGAGACCAGAGAGGGTGTTTTGTGCCCTTTGTGAGGCCAGGCCCTGGAGGCAAACGCTGGCTTGCCCCTTCTCTTGGGGGCGTACTGGTGAGGGCGGTGTAGGCAATAAGAGGAGCACCTTCGCTGCCTCAAATGCCTCTGGTGTAGCAGGGAGCTGCACCAACTCCTTGGGGTCCCCCTACGACCTCCGTGAGGGGGAGCAGGACTGATGCCGGTGACACAGTCCTGGGACTGGTACCAAGCCAGCCTTTCTGCGGCCTCTCAGTGAGTGGTGCTGGGACGGGTCCGGTGCCGAAGAGGCATGTGGTGCTGCAGGAGACCCTGAAGCCTCGGGGGTGGGCTGCTGTGCTTGCCCTGAGGCCAACGCACAGTGCTTTTGCTCCCTGCCTCTCACTGTCCTGAGTTTAAAAGACAGACAGATGGAGCAGGAAGTGACCAAGTGGGCATCCTCCAGGTATCGAAGGCACTTCGTGTGGGGGTCATCCCATGGGAAGGCCTTGATGCAGGCAGCGCAAGGTTTAAACCCCGGCATGGCGGGCGGCAGAGGGGAGCGGTGTTGCTGCTCTGACAGACGCTCGAAAAAGGAAGCACTCTTCTGTGGAATGACGTCCACAAAGAGGGGTTCCCAATCAAGCTGCTGGCTCATAAATGAAGATGACAGGCTGCTTGTGCGATCGCAAGGAGCAGGCTGTTCCATGAACCATTGCTGAGGTGGAAAAAAATGGAACTGGAGGGGCCGGGCAGTGGCCACACATATAGCCATGGGGTGGTGTGAGGGAAGATGGCCGCCAGCCCTCTTCTGATAGGCTAGGGCAAAAAGTTTCCAAACAATCATACGCTGCGGCATGAATACACCTATTACTGAATGTAACCAAGCAGTGCTCAAAGAAGAACTAAAGGCAATTGTCAAAGAAAACCTATCAATACTGAACTAAAGCGAATAAACATTTGCTGCCAGTAGAAAAACTGCTGGCTACTCAGCAGGAGTGAGGAATGCAGATACTGCAGGGTTACATTTTGTAGCATGGAGGGCCAGGAGGAACTGAGTTTAAGTTGCAGCAGTCCCATTCTTTATAGTCTACGGCGGTGGTTTTCAAACTTAGGGTCAGGACCCAGTGCTGGGTCACAGACCCTTAGGCACTGGGACGTGTCACCCCCTGCTGCTGCCACCAAAAGACTGGAATGCATTGTTCAAAGATGTGATTGTTGGGTCATGGGCATAAATATTCTTTTTTAATTGGGTCCCAAAGAAAAGCTTTCAAAACCACTGGTCTATGGTGTAGGAAGATAGGGGATTCTCAGGACACAGATGTTGCCTTAATCCATAATAGTATTCAGAAGGATTCCACCCTACATACACAGTATATACATGTTGATAATCGATTGAAGAGAAAGAGGTTATGCTAGAAAAGAACCAGCAAAGCTTCTGAAAAAAAGATAAAAAATACCGTGCCTCTTTAATCTACTACAACTCTTTGATTTATTAACAACATAACAGAAAAGGTAAACCTGGATGACAAATTATATACTATTTTCAGTAACGCTTTTTCAAAATCATCATTAAAGTAAGTAGCCATGGAGTGAGAAGTAAAGCTCTATTATAAATAAAAATATGACTAAGAGACAGTAAATAAAGAGAAATAAATGGTCAATTTTCAACATAAAGATTAACAATGAGGTAGCCAATGGATTCACGCCATGAATAGTTCTATTTAATATGTTCATTAATGATCTGAGAAAAGAGGTACATTGTGAGATGGCAAGATGTGCATATGAGATAAAACATTTTAGATTAGCCAAGACTAGAGATAAGTGAGAGGAGCCTAAAGACTAGAGATAAGTCAGAAGGTCCTAAAAAGTTGGGTGAATGAGAACTACAATGTCAGGTGAAATTTAATGTTGATATTGGTAATGACTATAGCATGATAATAAACAATCCTGAATTACTCATGTACGTTGCTGGTTTTGAAATTAACTTAAATCACTCGGGGGGAAATGGCTATTCACTGAGGGGTGGGTATTCACTGAAAACAGACTCAAAATATTATCTTGTATAAATTAACTGTTAAAGCTCCATATTTCTTTCCCTCAGCTGTAATACAGTGTGCAGCTCTCTTCACCTTATATCCAAAAAGATACAGTAGCAAAAGAATGATGAAAGTTATTAAAGAATAGAAAGACTTCTGTACAGAGATGGAAAAGAAGAGGAACTGTTTACTTTTTAGGAAGGAAATGAATAAAGAGGAATATAGTAGAAGTACACAAAACAATTAATGATGCAAAGATGATAGATCAGGTTCTCCCATTTATCCTCTGTTATAATACAAGAAAGACGGTTACTAACCTTTCCCGTAACTGTCGTTCTCCGAGAGGTGTTGCTCACATCCACTCCAAGTCAGTGCATGTGTGCGCACGCGCATGGGAGCCGGAAGACTTTTCCCCCAGCCTTCCCCTCCCTTCCCTGTTCGTCTACAGAGCCCCCTGGAGGCCCGCCATCATATGCTGCCATATAAGGCTCACCCACTCCCCCTCCCCTTCAGTTCCTTCTTGTCGGGAACAGACAGCGGGGTAGGTGGGCAGGTCTTGGAGTGGATGTGAGCAACACCTCTCGGAGAACGACAGTTACGGGGAAGGTTAGTAACTGTCTTTCTCCATCGAGTGATTGCTCATATGCACTCCAAGTAGGTGATTCCCAAGCACTTCTTGGAGGTGGGGTCGGACTCATTTCACAACAGAGCGCAGGACAGCCGAACCGACTGCCACATCTTCCTTATTGTGTTGAGTCAGCGCATAGTGGGCCGCAAAGGTGTGTATAGATGACCATGTTGCGGCTCTACAGATGTCTATGATGGGCACCTGCGCTGCAAAGGCTATCGACGTCGCCTGTGCCCTTGTTGAGTGAGCCCTGACTGAAGGGGGTGTTTTACCCCGTAACTCGTAAGCTTTCTTGATGCACGATGTTACCCACTTTGAAATAGTCTGTGAGGATACTGGCCCGCCTTTCATTCTGTTGGCAACTGAAACAAACAACTGGGTTGACTTCCTGAAGTGGCTAGTACGTTCAATATAAAAGGCGAGAGCCCGTCTCACATCTAGAGTATGTAACGCTCTCTCCTTATCCGAGCTATGTGGTTTCAGGTAGAAAGATGGCAGAAAAATGCATGTGCTCATATGGAACCTCGAGACCATCTTTGGCAGGAAGGAAGGGTGATGTCGAAGCCGAACTTTGTCTCTAAAGAACACCGTATATGGTGGTTCTGTTATAAGCGCTTTCAGTTCAGATACCCTCCTGGCAGATGTAATAGCCAGCAGAAATGCTACCTTCCAGGAACGGTATAATTCTGAACAGGTTGCTAATGGTTCGAATGGATGTCCCATCAATGTTGACAGGATTAGATTCAAGTTTCACTGCGGAACTGGCTTAAGAGGCCAAGGAAACTTCCGCATAAGGCCCTTTGGGAAGCGGCTAACTGTCTGGTTGGAGAATACAGGTCGATCATCCATCGGCTTGTGGAATGCCAATATAGCTGCAAGGTGTACCTTTACTGAGGGTACTGATAGGCCCCTTGAGTGAGGTGTAGCAGGTAGTCCAATATTATCGGGATGCCCAATTCTCTGGGATTTACCTTCCTAGTACCACACCAGTGACAGAAGCACTTCCACTTCGCCACGTAGGTTGCTCTAGTTGATGGCTTCCTGCTGCCTATTAAGATTTCCCTGACTTGTGAGGAACATTGCATTTCCTCTTGATTTAGCCACTGAGCTTCCAAGCTGACAGGTGAAGGGAACGCAGGTTTGGGTGTCGAAGGAGACCTTTGTTCTGGCTCAGGAGGTCCTGATGCAGAGGTAAGACAATGAGGTTGTCCACTAGTACATCCAGGAGGGATGGGTACCAATGCTGGCGTGGCCAGTCCGGCGCAATGAGGATGACTGATGCCTTGTCCTTCTTTATCTTAGCCAGAACCTTGTGTATCAGGGGAAAAGGCGGGAACGCATAGAGTAGTAATCCCTTCCATTCTATCTGGAAGGCATCCGCCAGTGACCCCTTGCTGAGACTGCGGAAGGAGAAGAACCGGGGGCATTTGGTGTTTTCCTTGGTGGCAAAAAGATCTATAGTTGGGGTCCCCCAGTCGCGGAAGAGAGCCAGGGCTACGTCCCTCCTGAGAGACCACTCGTGTGTCTGTATTGCCCTGCTCAACTTGTCCGCCAGAGAATTCTGACTCCCTGGCAGGTAAGACGCCTCTAGTTGAATGTCCCTGGGGATACAAAATTCCCACAACTCTCCCCCTTGTCTGTTTATATAGTACCTTGTAGCAATGTTGTCAGTTTTCAGCAATACATGCTTTCCCTTCAGCTGAGTCTCGAATGTGTAGCAGGCTAACTTCACTGCTTGTAGCTCTCTGACATTTATGTGTTTCTGTCGTTCCTCTGTAGTCCAAGGACCTTGTGTCCGTAGGTGTCCGAGGTGTGCCCCCCACCCTGTATCTGAGGCATCCATCACTAAGGAGATGGAAGGCAGAGTTCTGGAGAACGGAAGTCCAGCACATACTACATCCTGGTTCAACCACCACTTTAGAGATTTTATGACTTGGCATGGGACGCACACCACACACTCGAGGGATCCCTTGTGTTGGTGATGGACTGACGGGAGCTAGAGTTGGAGCAGTCTCATGTGCAACCTGGTGTGAGGTACAACTTGCGTGCATGCCACAAAGTGGCCTAAAAGACTCAGGCATGTTCTGACTGTGGTCATGGGGTGATCTGAGATTGATTTGATCAGTGACACCATATTCTGAAAACGGTCTGGTGGAAGGGAAATCGTTCCCCGGTGGGAGTCTATGATAGCTCCTATGAATTCTATCGACTGAGATGGAACTAACTTTGATTTTTGCACATTTATCATTAAACCCAATTTGTCGTATGTTACTCTTACCATTGAGATATGTCTCGACACCTGCTCCTTGGATGATCCTTTTACTAACCAATCGTCTAGGTACCGGAAGACATGGATGTGACGTTTCCTGAGAAATGCTGCTACCACTGCCATGCATTTCGTGAACACTCTCGGTGCTGTTGACAAGCCGAAGGGCAGTGCCGTAAACTGGAAGTGTCTGTCCCCCACGACGAATCTTAGAAACCTTCTGTGGTCCAGGATTATCGAGATGTGGAAATACGCATCTTTCAGATCGAGAGCAGCATACCAGTCCCCTAGTTGGAGGGATGGGGTGATAGAAGACAGGGATACCATACGAAATTTCACTTTCTTGACGAACTTGTTTAGATTTCTCAGGTCTAAAATGGGTCTGAGGCCTCCTTTCGCTTTGGGTATCAGAAAGTACTTCGAGTAGAAACCTAGGCCCTTGGCATTGGATGGTATCTCCTCTACAGCCCCCAGAGTCATCAGTTTGTTCATGATAGGTGTCCCTGAAGAGGGACAGGGATGGGGTAAAGTGGTGTCGAGGGAATGAACAAAACTGGATCGCGTATCCATTTTTCACTGTGCGAAGTACCCAGGCGTCCGATATTATATGGGTCCACACCGAGTAAAAATGGGATAGGCGGTCCAGGAAGGGTAAGCCAACCTCTCCCACAGCTGGTATGTTGCTCTCGAGCGTGTCTTCAAAATCCTTGTTTATTAGCCGGTGTTTGTTTGGAACAATTATTGTTCCTGTGAGAAGGGTGGTATGGCCTCCTTCTGTTCCCTGGGGCATTGTGGCCTCCTCTGTACCTCCTGCGATTAAAATCTTGTCTTGGTGGCTGGAAGTGGCGCATTGCTGGCTGATTCCTGAAATGTCTCTTTTGTCCTGCTGTTGCTTGAGCCCCCAGAGATTTTAGGGTTGCTCGAGTCCTTCAGGTTGTGTAGCTTTGTGTCCGTCTGTTCCAAGAACAGAGACTTTCCTTCAAACGGTAGGTCTTGTATGGACTGCTGAACCTCATACGGTAGTGTTGAAGCTTGCAATCAGGCCGGTAGTCTCATTGCTATGCCTGAGGCCATAGATCAGGCCGCTGTATCTGCCGAATCCAGGACTGCCTGTAAAGACGCCTTTGCTACTGCTTTACCCTCTTCCAGTAGGGCTACAAACTCCTTTTTCATCTCCGAAGGCAGGGAGTCTGAAAATTTATGCATAGCATTACATGTGTTGAAAGACTATCGACTCAGGACGGCTTGGTGATTGGCTATCCTAATTAATAATCCCCCTGTGGAGTATGTTTTCTTGCCATACCAGTCCAGTCTCTTAGCCTCTCTAGTTTTTGGGGAGGGAACAAGGGCCCCTTGTCTTTCCCTATCGCTGGCTACAGCCACTACTAGTGATCCCGGAGATGGGTGAGAGTATAAGAAGTCGTGTTTCCCCGGGGGGACGAAGTACTTCCTCTCTAGTCTTTTAGCTACTGCTGGCGCGGACGAGGGTGTCCAATAGATATCTTTCATATTTTTACTAATTGTTTTTATGACCGGTATGGCTACCCTGGCTGGGCCCAAGGGAGACAGAATGTCTATCATAGGGTCTTCTGACTGCTCACTGACCTCCGATATTTGGATACCAAGATTGTTGGCGACTCGCCTGAGGTGGTCCTGGTAGGCTCTATTGTCTGCAGACGATTGGGGTGGGCCACTTTCTGCTGTCCCTTCGGGGCGTGGGTCGTCCCCTGGATTGGTCTCCCCAAGTCTCTTGGCCCCTCTTTAAACCTGAGGCTGAAGACTCTGTGTCCTCAAATGGGTCCGCTTACGTGCCATTGTTGCTATAGGAGCTCCCTGAGAATGATACCCTAGGGTAGGCTAACATCGACTGAGGGGCAGCAGCACCTCCCCCAGAAGATTTCGAGGTCACACTTGCGGATCTTTGATCCGAGTATGGACGTGGGGGGTATGACTCTTGATGCTGCTGCATGGTCCACGGGAACCAAAAGGGCCACCCTGGAGGGGTTACTCCACTGAGTCGTCCATGGCAGGAAGGGTTGAGAATTGATATTACATTGCCCCATTGCTAAGTTTTGATGGGGTCCACGTGCTATCCCCAAGCCTGCCTCTGACCCTGAGGGGGAGGGGCTACTGCACTGGCATTCCGGTACCCCACATTTTTTCCGGTGCCGTTTTTGTGATGGAATGGGGTCCCGATGTAAAGGCGGCTTCCCTCTAGAGTGCCTTGGTGCAGGTGGTCCTGGGGACATCACATGCTTCACGCAGCGCAGCACCGTTGCCTCAATGAGGTCCTTTGCCACCTCGTACGTCTCTGGGGTGGAGGGAGATCTGAGCAGTGTGATTTCCTCCTCCTCCTACCCAGGCACCATGCCCAGGCCCCATACTTGGTCGGTGCTCAACGACCCTTGCTCGTGGGTCGGATCTGCGCCGCGGGGCTGTTTATCCGTACGGGTGCCATGCCCCGACTTCTTTTTGGCCACCGCAGGGTCCTTGTGCCCAGCCTTATTAGCTGGCGACCTGCCGTGGTCATCACGGTGCTTTTTTCTTGGCACTGGTGATCTGGACTGGCACCAGGTGGTTGTCCTGTTCTCCGGGGAATCCTGGTGCCGCGGTGCCTTGCCCTGCTTATCCACTGCTTTAACCTGCGGTGTGGGCTTAATTGGTGCCGCAGGCAAGTTTATCTCCGACTGAGTCGGGGGGAGGGGGGGTCCCAGCGCTGACTCCATCATCGTGATTTTTATTTTCCTCAGCCTTTCCTTTCTAGTTCTAGGCTGAAAGGAGCTACAGAGTCTGCACTTATGTGCAAGATGAACTTCTCCCAGGCACTGGAGGCAGGAGGCGTGTGGGTCGCTTTTAGGGACCAGCTTCTTACAACTAACGCAAGTTTTAAACCCTGGGGACCAAGGCATGCCCCGGTCCCAGCTAACTAACTAAATTTGCTAAGCTAACACTAACTATAATAAACTATAACTACATTAACTCTAACCTAACTAGGGAGGGAAGGGAAGACAGACTGTGTCTCTCTGAGGGAGAGCTAATGCTGACCGGCAAACCGTCACTGTGGGAAGAAGGAACTGAAGGGGAGGGGGAGAGGGTAAGCCTTATATGGCAGCATATGATGGCGGGCCTCCAGGGGGCTCTGTAGACGAACAGAGAAGGGAGGAGAAGGCTGGGGGAAAAATCTTCTGGCTCCCGTGCATGTGCGCACACATGCACCTACTTGGAGTGCATGTGAGTAATCACTTGATGGAGAACAAGGCACTATTGAAACCAAAAGGCAACAGCTTTAAAACTGAAAAAAAAAAAAAAATTTCTACAGTGCAAAATTAACCTCAACTAATTACCACGATATACCATTGAGGCCAGGAACTTAGAAAAGACAGTCACTAAGGTGCAATCTTGCACACCTGTGCACATGCTTGACATTACACATGTGACTAGTGCTGTTGAAGTTAATGGGGCTGCTCCTGTGTTTAAAGATTAGGATATATGTATTTTCTAGGATTGGGACCTTATAAAGATATTAAGAATGTCTACAGTCCCATTAGACTGGAAAAAAAAATCACAAGACTTATAAATCCTAATGCTTCAGTGCATAATGACTAACCCTTAGTGGTCGATTATGACATAACTGTAAACTGGAGTTCTGTTGTCCCTTACTTTGAAGCATTTGTTACTGATCATTACCAGAAACAAGAAGCTGGAATGGACAGAATGCCAACCTAATTTATATAATGATCCTTAAAAATTATTTGTAAAACTGTATTCAAGGCTAAGGCAGTATGATGCTGCAAGAACCAAAATTATTTTAGGAATTTCAAAGATGTCAGCATTTAATGATTTGAGATGTCCTCTCCATCCCAAATATATTGGATCTAAAAGAAAAAAAGGTGGCAGGGGTGCTAGTTACTACTGACTCAACATTTAAAAAAACCCAACCAAATACTGAGCTAACGCTGTGAAGAGACTGCTAAAGACAAAAGTCACATTTCATAATGATTTTTACACCATATTTTGCTATATACCGAATGCCACAGTTATAGTTTATTTGATAAATACATCTTTGAACTATCATCTAAAGGCTTATTCACAAAATAAGTCATTATGGGTACATCAGATATGGAAGAGTCAACTTCCAAAGAACTCTCAAATTTAGTATTATTCACAGATACACATGCTGGAAGTATGATTTTGTTGCATAGGAATTAGAAGTAGATCCACTGCTTAATTAATGAAGATTTGTCTCAAAAAGCTGGTGATGCTTTTGAGCATAACATTTCCTCATGTGAAAGTAGGGCTCTTCTTCAATGTAATCCTTAACTTAAGTATCAGGATGGATCAACTTCAAAGAGATAAAAACACCAGTGGACCGTACTGGCCTGACTGAAGAAGGCAAATGCAATCCTATGATGTATTAGACGAGGAATAAAATAGGGTAAGAGAGGGAAGCATTAATGCTGTTGTACAAGGTATTGGTAAGATCTCATTTGAAATACCATGCACAATTCAGGAGACTGATGGTTAAGAAAGATGAATTTAAATTGGAACAGGTGCAAAGAAGAGCTACTAGAATGAGACAGGGAAGAGAGGGCCTACCTTTTAAAAGGTGACTGGAACAGGTTGACTTGTTTAGTCTAAGTAAGGCTGAGAAGATATATGCTTGCTCCCTATAAACCCATTAGCAGAGGGTGAAAAGCTGTTTATACTCAAGGACAATGTTGGCACAAACACAAATGGATATAAACTGGCTATGAATACATTCAAGTTGGAAATTAGGAGGCTGCTTATCATCAGAGCGGAAAGCGTCTGAAACAGTCTCTCAACAGGAGTTGTATGAGCAAACAATTTAATCATCTGTAAGAGAGAGCTGGATGAATTTACAAGTACAATTGTGTTTGGAGGTGCTTGTAATGGCAGAAGGCAAGGTTCAGGAGGAGGATCAGGAAGTAATTCCCCTTCCCTCCCCAGAGGTCACATTGGCAGTTTTCCTGGCATATTTCATTTGAACATTTCCTTGTCATTGCAGGGGCCTCATGACTGGTGCACTTTCAGAGCCACATTAACACAGGTGGTATATTGAGTTAGCCATCTGGAAGTAAAATCAGGCTTCTTCCAGCTTTGATGACACAGCCAGAGAATCTCACACACACACACACACACACACACACACACACACACACACACACACTCAGTATTCAGCTATTGTTGGCACCTGGCAGACAACACAAGACAATCTAGCACTAGTGCAAACAAGTTGTTATAACTGTTTCTAACTCCTTCCCAAATAGAGGAATTATAGGGTTTAAACAGTTTTTCCTTTCCTATGGTAAGAGCAAAGTTATGTTTAACACTGCGCTTGTTAACTCTATTTCTTAACATAATGCACTTTTCCAGTCTAAACAAGGCCTAAAAGGCTTACCCTACTACTGCTGCCTGTTGAATTTAATTTTTTTTTGGTCAAGAAAGATTTCAACTATGGGCAAAAAAATTAATTTTCTACAACAAATAGTATTTTGCTTACATAAACAATCATGCACAGATAATATTTTGCTTACATAAAGACTCATGATGTGTGACTGTAAAAGGGGTGAAGATGTGGCAAAGCAAAATTCAGCTTCTAATTGACCAAAGTGATCATGAATGATTGTTCTCAGTATTTAACCAAATCACACCGTAACAAATCTAGAACCCATGCAAAGTAGTTTTTCTGCAGTTTGAGAGGAGATAATTTTTTAATCTTACATGAGATGGTAAATAGCATCTAATTAACAATACATATCTGTCAGTGAAATCCTATCAAGTAGCTAAGCAGGATTTAAAGCACTTCTCTTTTAACACACCAAATGGTTTTCTGTCTAAGCTCACAGAAGCAAAACCAAGTGAGATGCTAGGGAAAAAAAAAATCCTGCTCTATCTCTAGCCAATTGATTAAGCAAACTAACACAATCTTATTGTTGGACTAAGTTATGGGCCATTAAAGATATCTTTTCTTGCTCCTTTGTATTGTGTAGAGATGGCCTCATATGTTTGTGGATTTCTCTTTTTTTTTTTTTTTTTTTAAATATCTGCCTTAAAAAAAAAATAAGAATGATGAAGACTGAATTCTCCTAATTGTTATTTAAACATGCTCTGAGGGCCTGGAGCGATATAGTGAAATACTATAGGTGAATCCTAAAATACAGAATTTTTCAGCCCTGAATTGAGAGGAAGACAAAGAGATGTTTGAATTTCATTCAGATGGAAATGTTGCAATATTCAAAGCTTAACACAAAGTATCATGCCCTTTCCTTATCAACAGGGGTTAAAAGTAAGGGTGAACGCACTGGGACACAGTTCCAAACCCCCCTATTTTTAGGCTGGCAGCTTTCCAGGGCCCCTAAAAATAGAGCAAGGCACTGCAACGTTGTGTTCCGGGGCCCCCCGAAAAATAGCACGAGCAGCGGGAATGCAGCATTCCAGTGGCTCTGCCTTAAACCCTGCTCCACCTTAAGCCCAGCCAGCAGAGAGCTGCCACAGGCTGGGAGTTTGTGAATCTCCCCCCTGCAGGACAGAGAAGCTTGTGGCTGGAAACAGCTTTCAGCCAGGCAGCCAGCCTGCAAACAGCTCAGGTAAGGGCTCTGCGGGGGGAGGGCTGCTGGGGGTGGCTGTGTGTGGATGTCTGGGGGGGGGAGTGTGAGAGAGAGAGAGAGAGAGAGAGAGGGTGTGGATGTGTGTCTGGGGGTGGCTCTGTGTGTGTGTGTGGCTGTCTGTGTCTTGGGGCAGGGGGTGGGTTCTGGAGGTGGGTATTGGGGGGCCTGCCCGTGTCAGAGGCAGGGGGGCTCACAAAATTATACTTTAATGCCTGATTATCAACACCCTTGCAATTGCAATGAAGCCACTGAGATAGCAAGAATGTAATAAAAGTGTAAGTTGCCCCAAAATGTTTTCGACTAAAAGAACAGCAGTGAAAATATGAAATCAACTAGGAAATTCTAACTCGTAGACTTTAAGGTCAGAAGGGACCATCTAGTCTGATTTCCTCCACAATGCAGGCCTTAAAAACCTCACCAACCGACTCCAGCAATCAACCTCTAATCCAGGGGTCTCAAACATGTGGCCTGCAGACTGCAAGTGGCCTAGAAAGCTATTTCCTGTGGCCCGCAATGACACTGTTGTTAATGATATTTGCAATGTTGTATAAAAAGGTTTCAGTGTTTTGGCCCTCAGGCTAACATACTAGTCCTCATGCAGCCCAGTACTAGTTTTCATGTGGCCCTTGTGGTGATTTGAGTTTGAGATCCCCTGCTCAAACCTATGACTAAATTATTAAGTCCTCAAATCATTTAAGAACTTTAAGACAGAGAATTTACCAGCAGGTGAGCCATGCCCCATGCTACAGAGGAAGTTGAAAACCCCCCAGAGCCCGAGACAATCTGCCCTGAGGGAAAATTCCTTCCTGACCTCAAATATGGCAATCAGTTAAACCCTGAGCATGTGGGCAAGTCTCATCAGCCAGTCATCCAGGAAAGAATTCTCTGTAATAACTCAGAACCCACCCCATCAATGCTCCCTTCTTAGTCTACTTGCATATCCACCACCACCAGTCAAAGATCAAAGATCAATCAATTTCCAAAGTAGGCCATCCCATCATACCACCCCCTCCATAAACATATCAAGCTCAGTTTTGAAGGCAGTTATGTTTTTTGCCCTCACAGCTCCCCTTGGAAGGCTATTCCAGAACTTTATTCTTCTGATGGTTAGAAACCTGAATCTAATTTCAAGCCTAAATTTCCTGACAAACAGTTTGTATCCCTTTGTTCCTGTGTCTACAACGGTGCTGTACTCAAATAATTCTTTTCTCTCCCTGATATTTATCCCTCTGATGTATTTGTAGAGAGCAATCATATCACCTCTCAATCTTCTTTTGGTTAGGCTACACAAGCCAGGCTCCTTGAGTCTCCCTCTCATAAGGCAGGTTTTCCATTCGATGGATTGTAGCCTCTCTCTGCACCTGCTCCAATTTGAATTAATCTTTTTTAAACATGGGGGACCATGCAATATTCCAGATGGAGTCTGACCAGTGCCCTGTATAGCGGGACCAACACCTCTCTGTCTCTACCTGAAATATCTCTTCTGATGTATCTTAGAACCACAATAGCTATTTTTTTTTTCTCTACAGCCATATCCTTCCCCTCCTCAGTCCCTTCCATCTGATGCATCCCCAACTTACAGGAAAAATTCTTGTTATTTGTCCCTAAATGCATGACCTTGCACTTCCCATTATTAAATTTCATTATATTCCTGATATTGAAAGGAAAGATGGACAGGCAATTCTCAAGTTAGAGTTAAGCACATATGGAGACACACACTCTGCCAATAAAAGTTTCTCTCAAATCAGCATTTAAAACAATTGTGCTGAAAATTTAGAATAAAAGATTTGACCCTCAGCTGAGATTTCTATCAAAGTTTAACAAAACTTTTGGTTTTTAAGAAAAGCTAGAAAAACCTCTCTTTTCTGGACTTTATTACAACAGTCTAGTATTCAGTCAGCAGCCCAATGAAAGGTTCACCATTAACCTATCAAAACAATATAAATGTTACTTATTGTAACGAGTTCTGAGATGGCTCTGAATAATCACACGTGGGTATAAATTTCCAGCTGTGTTAGCCTGTGTACAGCAAAAACAACGAGTCCTGTGGCACCTTAAAGACTAACACATTTTTTTTAGGCATAAGCTTTTGTGGGCTCCAACCCACTTCATCAGATGCATCTGATGAAAGGGGTTGGAGCCCACAAAAGCTTATGTCAGAAGAAATTTGTTAGTCTTTCAGGTGTCACAGGACTCTCGTTGTTTTTACTTGTGGGTACAGTAGAACCTTCTTCCAGCACTTTCTAGTAGAACATTCTCAGACCTCCTACCCTTCTCCATATTGTCATAAAATGTCCCTAACAGGCCACATAAAAGGGCAGAGCATCCTCTACCACACCGGTTCCCAACCACTATGTCTGGAAATATTACTGCGTCACCACCCAGTGTTAAGTGTATCAGAGAGAGCCAGGGAGATGGCTGGATTTGGCCTGCGGTTGGTCGGTGGGCTAGCGTGTCCTGGAGGGTTGCTCTATGCTACCAAGTGTGTCTTGACGTGCAAAAGATTAAGACACCCTGCTCTACCACTTCAGCTCATTCCATCATAATGCCAGAGATCAGAAAAGCAACTGTGACTCTGATATAGAGGGGAAGGAGGTAGGAAGTGTGACTATGCACTGCCATCTCAAAGAAATGGATTACAAGGGTGTGTTTGTTGGAATACTACCATCCTTGATGTCTGTTTTAAGTCTGTTTATTCTTTTGCACAGACAGAGTCCAGTATGGCCAATATATAAGGCAGAGTTGTAGCATTAGCATATGATGGCATACATCACATTGGAGTATGTGCAAATGAATGAGCCCCTGATGGAGTGGCTGATTTGGTTAGGCCCTATGATGATGTCACTGGAGCAGATACATGGGCAGAATTGGCAACGGGGTTTCCCCCTGGCTTAATGTTTCTGTTGTATTGTGTGCAGATGCTGCTTAGTATTTGCTCACATCTGGGGAGGGCTGCTGTAAGCAAGGACTGGCCTGTTTTCCAAGGTTTGAGAAAGTGAGGGATGTCTGTGCTAAAGAATAAATGGACACAAATCAGAAATCAAGAATGGTAACATTCAAAAACTGGTAGAGGGGAACTTTAATAAGTAACAGACATGAAAGTTACAGAGCATCAGCCAAAAAACCTTCAAAATCAGACTTTAAACATGAAACTGCAGGGCTGGAATTCATATGCAAATTTCACTCCATCAGACTGGGTCTGATTAGGGACTTAGAATGGCTAACTCACTACAAAAGGTAATTTTCCCTTTTAATATTCTCACCTTCTCATCTGCCCTTCTTAAAAGCCCCACCCCACATCCATATTGTTTGAACCAAAACAACTTGTTTGGTTTGCTGAAATAGACTAGCAGACTACTCCTCTGTAACTGTTTAAATAGACTTTGTGACTCACCCTTCTATTAAATGGTTAACTGTTTAACCATTTAATATTTTAAACATCCCTAGAAGATATTCCCTTAGATAAGCTGCTACCGCAGAAGCATTTTGTAAAACTCAAGGCATGTTGAGCCCTTTCCTATTATTTCTAGAACCCAATCATCTGATACAACTTGTCTACAAGCACTGATAGAAACAGGCTAACTTATTTTCATAAAGAGAAAGATCCTGATGAATGGTTCTTGACCATCCTGTCAAATTGGCAGTCTGGTATTTTGCAATAAGGATGTCACAGAGATGACAGGCTGCCTTCACCCAGGCACAAGGCACATCATTTAAAACCAGACTTTTTTTCTGGTCCAACATTACCCAGCCCTATAACAAAAGAATGAACTAACTACGCTAGACTGGCTAATCCTAACAAGTGAACAACACTCAAATAAAGACTCTGGACCCGAACATACTGAGTGCTTCGTTTCTGTCCAGCCACATGGTTGGAAGGAACTGAGGTGGTGGAGGATGCTCTAACCCTCATATAATCTAACTCTCAGGACTTTCAAAGATGCCAAGGGGACAAGTTAGAGGCATGAGAGGGCTCTAACAGACAATACTGAGAGAAGGTTCTACCATAAGGCAGCATAAAACCTTACATATGAATATGCAGGGTCACTCAGAGTAGCAGTGTAAGCTATGTCTTCTAAAAGTACTTTAGAGAACTTTTGAAATTCAGGATCACACCTGAAACCCCATAATTAAAACCACAGATACAGAAGAAAGATACATGCAATAAAATATATCAAGAAAAAATAATGCTAAATATGCAGACAGAACATTCTTCAGAAAATGTAGCAAAACATATATTTAAACACGTAGACACTAAAGGTCAACTTTAACAGTGAAAAACTACCAGAATGAAGAAGATGTTGGAAAAACAGACTTGTGGATATATGGCACCCAGCAAACACCACTGGAGAAAAAGGATGTACATCAAAGCATATTGTGTTCATTGTATGTGCAACCCGAACTGAACAGCAAAGCTTTTTATTTATTTATTTTTTTTAAAGAAAATCTCTGTTAAGGAAGTAATTCCCTAGATGCCATTTACTGAAGATTATATGACCAGATGAGTATGGTTCCATAGATACACTTATTGTTAAGAGAAAGGAAGACATTTTTTGGATAGTCTGAATTCACCTTTAAATAATGGTCCATAATATTATCTTACATTTTTGTAGTACCTGTCATTCTAAAGGATCTCAAAGACATTCACAAACTTTTTAAGCACAGGAATTATGTCTTCTACCAATGAAACACAAGCTACCTCTGAAATGGAAACATGGCTGTTGTTTATCTACACTTAAGAATCCTAAAGTACCATTCAAAGGACTAATGCAAAATCCATTTGAAGTCTTTTCGTTGATTTCAGTGTGCTTTATATCACATCTTAGAACGGAAAATGAAGAACACCAGCACACCAAAAAAGAGCTATGTTTCAATTCAAAGGCTTGACTCTTCACCAACAGAAGTTGGTCGAATAAAAGGTACCACCTCACCCATCTTGTCTCACTAATACCAAACTGAAGCCACTATAAACATTTTTGGTACATAGACAATAAAACTAGCTTTCAGTATGCCTCCATATCAAATTTACATGCCTACCGCTCAGCATCAGAGCAATCCCAATTCAGACTGCCAATGTCTCATCCTTAGTTGTCTGTCACTCCCCAGAATATACCCTATGTACCCTGACAAATCAGTTCCCCATAAAGTTCTCCTTTTGCCTTCCCGAAAGTATGCTCTCCACATCTGTGGTCATGTCACTGCCGGGTCCTTCCTAATCCTGTGTCATACATTCTTGCTTCATTCCTTGCAATGGTGGGTTACTTACCTGTAACTGCTGTTCTTCGAGAGGCGCTGCTCACTTCCATTCCACTTTGGGTCTGTATGCGCCAGTATGCTCAGTCACTGGAAACTTTTTCCCCCAGCCTGCCCTGTAGGACCAGCGAGGGAGCCCCCTGGTGTGGCGCGCATAGCCCCACTGGTCTTGCAGGCACCAGTCCCTTCTTTCTGTAACTCCGAGAGCAGGGACGGTGGGTGGGTGTGGAATGGAAGTGAGCAGCGCCTCTCAAAGAACAGCAGTTACAGGTTAAGTAGCCCACCATTCTTCTTTGAGCAGCTGCTCGCATACATTCCACTTTGGGTTGACTACAAGCCTTGCCCTGGATGGTGGGTGGAGTTAACCAAGCGGGAGACCAGCCCAGAGGACAGCCATGCCGAAGGCTGCACATCCCTAGCCTTCTGCACTATCGCATAGTGGGCAGTGAAGGTATGGACCGACACCCAAGTAGCTGCGCGACAAATGTCCCGGACTGGGACTCCTGCCAGGAAGGCCGCTGACGAGGCTTGGGCTCTTGTCAAGTGGGCCCATACCACCTCTAGTGGTGGTACGTGGGCCATTTGGTAACACGTTTTTATACAAGACACAATCCAAGATGATATTGTCTGGGAGACCGGGTTCCCTTTCACTCTGTCCGTCACTGCCACAAAAAGTTGTGTGGACTTTCTAAAGGGCTGTGTCCTATGAATGTAGAAAGCTAACGCTCTCCTGACATCCACCGTATGTAACCTCCTCTGCTCACTCGATGCATGTGGCTTAGGGCAAAACACCGGTAGGAATATGTCCTGATTAAGGTGGAGATCTGAAACTACCTTGGATAGGAACGCCGGGTGAGGTCAGAGCCACACTTTATCCTTAGAAAAGGCCATATAGGGGGGTTCCGAGCATAGGGCCTTTAGCTTGGACACCCTCCTTGCAGAGGTTATAGCCACCAAGAATGTCACCTTCTGTGAGAGTGCTAACAACAGACAGGTAGCTAACGGTTCAAATGGCGTCCCCGTCAACCTCTGGAGGACCAAGTTGAGATCCCATTGGGGAGAGGGTGGTCGTGATGGGGGAAAATCCTGCTCCAAACCCCTAAGAAATCTCCCCACTACTGGGTGGGAGAAGACGGAGCGCTCCGCCACCAGACCATGGGCTGCTGAGATCGCTGCCAAGTGAACCTTTAGGGAAGCGTGCTTAAGGCCACAGTGTTTCAATTCTAACGAGTAGTCCAAAACGTCTGAGATGGGCACAGCTCGTGGTTTGAGCTGCCTGGCCTGAGCTCAACTGTGAAAATGCGTCCATTTGGCCCTATATGTTGCCCGGGTCGAGACCTTTCTGCTGTTGATCAGGATGTGCCTTGCCTGGGCTGAACATGCAAGTTCTTCCTCTGTCAGCCAGAGAGCCTCCACACTGTCAGGTGAAGTGATCTCAGGTTGGGGTGAAGAAGTCTGCCCTGGTCCTGCGTCAGCAGGTTGGGCCACAATGGCAACTCCTGAGGGGGGGGCTATGGATAGATCCCTCAGCAAGTGGTACCAGTGCTGCCAGGGCCAGGCAGGGGCAATTAGAATCACCTGGGCCCTGTCCCTCTTTATTTTTAGCAGTACTCTGTGTAGAAGCGGGAATGGAGAGAAGGCATACATGAGTGGTCCCCTCCACGGGAGCAGAAAAGCATCTGGAAGGCAGCCCGCCTCCCCCCCCAGGAAGCAAAACTGGTGGCACTTCTGATTCTCCCGGGTGGCAAACAGATCAATGAGGGGATACCCCCCAACAGCGGAAAAGTGGGCCCAGCATCCCTGGGTGTAAGGACCACTCATACTGGGGACTGAAGTGCCCGCTGAGGTGATCTGCCCTGTTGTTCCTCACCCCCGGAAGGTGAGAAGCGACAATGTGAAATTTGCAGTTTATTGCTAAGTCCCACAGCTGTGTAGCCTTGCGGCAGAGAGCCCGCGACTGAGCGCCCCCCTCGGTGGTTCACATAATGCATGGCCGCCGAATTGTCCATCATGAGCTGAACAAGGCAACCCCGTAACCGTGTCTGAAATACTCTGCAAGCGAGTCTGATAGCTCTCAGTTCCTTTACAGTGATGTGGAGAGCCTTCTCCACCCCTGCCCACTTGCCCTGGGTACTGATGCATATGCTGAGGTGCGCCCCCCAGCCAAGGTCCGAGGCATCCGTGATCAACGTTATGGAAGGGACCTCCATGCCAAATGGTACTCCCTCTAAGACTACTTGGGGGTTCTGCCACCAGCCTAACTGTAATAGGACTCTGCGTCTGACTGTCATTACTCTGTTCATGGTGTGTCTGCTTGGGCGGAACACTGCCCGAAGCCACTCCTGAAACGGTCTGAACCTGAGGCAGGCCCGTGGAACCACACTGGTGGATGCTGCCATGTGGCCCATGAGTCGAAGACAATGTCTAAATGTAGTAGTCGGATTTCGCCTCAGATCTGAGATTATGTTTGATATGGCCTGAAATCTGGCCCTTGGGAGGAATGCCCTGGCTTGGGTGGAGTCCAAAACCGCCCCTATGAATTCTATCCACTGGACCGGACTCAACTGAGACTTCTGCTCATTGATAATAAGCCCTAGCTGGCTGCACAATCTCCGGACCAATTGGATACCAGACCGAACCTGTTCCCTGGATCAACCGCGAATTAGCCAATTGTCTAGGTAAGGGAAGATGTGGATCCCTCTAAACGGTAGGTAAGCCGCAACAACTGCCACACACTTCGTAAACACTCTCAGGGCCAGAGCGAATCCGAATGGAAGGGCCGTGAACTGTAGATGCCTGTGCCCCCTCATGAACCGCAGGTAACGTCTGTGCTGGGGCTTGATCGCTATGTGGAAGTATGCGTCCTGCAGGTCGAGGGCAGCGAACCAGTCTCCAGGATCCAAGGAGGGAATGATCTGCTTGAGTGTCACCATCCTGAACTTCATCTTCGCCAGGAACTTGTTTAGTCCGCGTAAGTCGAGAATGGGCCTTAGCTCCCCGCTTGACTTGGGGATTAGAAAGCAAAAAGAATAAAATCCCTTTCCCTCCTGACCTCTCGGTACCTCCTCTATCGCACCTAAAGTGAGGAGCTTACCTATTTCTAGGTCCAGACCTTGTTCATGAGACGTGTCCCTGAAGAGGGACTGGGGAGGGTGGCTGGGGGGCCTGGCACGGAACTGTAATGAATAGCCCTCGGTATTGTTCTCAGGACCCAACGGTCCGTCGTGATAGAGGCCCACTGGATATAGAATGGGGACAATCTGTTTAGGAATGGAGGATCCCGCGGATGAATAGCTGGTTCACCGCCCCTGTGTGTCTCGTCAAAAACACCTCGTCTGGTTGGCCGAGTGACGACAGTTGGAGAGGAATGACCTTCCCGGGGAAGCGTTAGGCCTGCTTCGAATGGTTCTGCCCCTGTCTCTGTCTTGCTGCCTAGGCCTGCTGGCAAATGGCCATCTTGGATGGGACGGGGTCTGAAGGAGCTGCTGTCTGAAAGAGCACCGGGATGATGTTGGGGTGACCAACCCCAAAGAGCAGAGCGTTGCAGTTGAGTCCTTTAGCCTGTGGAGTTTGGCATCCGTCTGGTCAGAAAACGGAGTCGTACCATTGAAAGGCAGATCCTGGATTGATTGTTGAACCAGGGGAGGTAAGCCCGAGGCCTGCAACCATGCTGATCTGCGAAGTGTAACAGCCGACGCAATGGATCTGCATGCTACCTCAGCAGCGTCCCACACTGCCTGTAAAGCTGCTCTTGCTACTGTCTGCCCCTCGTCCAGGATGGTGTTAAAATTGAGGCGGTGGTCTGAAGGAAGAAGCTGAGCAAAGCGTCTCAGAGACTCCCAGAGATTGTAGTTGTACCTCCCTAGGAGAGCTTGATGGTTTGCTACCCGAAGCTGCAATGTTGCTGATGAGTGAAGCTTCTTCCCAAATGCATCAAGGGTCTTTGCCTCCTTGCCCTTTGGGGTAGACACTGGCTGGCCCCGTTGCTCCCTCTGGTTCACTGCGTCCAATCACCAGAGATGAGGGGGAAGGATGTGCATAGAGGAACTGGCAAGAAGTGGCTGGTATGTAATACTTCCTCTCAGTGCCCTTAGAAGTAGGGGCCACTGAGGCTGGCGTTTGCCAAATCGATCTGACAATACGCAGGACTCCCTCATGGACAGGGAGTGCCAATCTGGTAGATGTCGTGGTCGAAAACACATTAAAGAGTGCATCCAATGATTCCTTTACTTCCTCCACCTCCAAGCCCGGACTGGAAGCCAGTCTGCAGAGGAGGTCCTGATATGTTTTGAAGTCATCTGGCGGCGAGGATTGTGTAACCTGTGACTCCTCATCTGATGACGCCGAAGGAGAGTGTCACATTGTAGCAGGCGAGGGTCGGTACTCTGACCGTTCCCTCGTGTCCTCTGACACTGATCTCCGATCTCTCGTGGCATCAGCTTCTGGACCACTGCGAGCTGGGTCTCCTGTGACATCAACCAGGGGGTCCAAAAGGGCCAGTTGACCGGCCATCCCTGAGGGGGTGGACCCATTAGTGGTGGCTGCTTGGCATTAGGAGCTGGTCCTGGCTGTGAGCACACCCGTACCCGAGCAGAGTCCCCGTGAGGCCTTGGTGACCGGGAAGAAATAGAGGAGGTGGAGGAGGGGACGGAGGAAACCCTATCCCGTCGAGGTTTCTTGGCTCGGTGCCGTCCCCGGGAGTGTATGTCAGGGGAACGGCGCCGCGAATCTTGGTGCCAAGGTGCCAGTGAAGCAGATCTAGATGGGGGGTGTACCCCGCTCTCCCTGGGGGTCCCCATCCCTCCATACTTTTTCGGAGGACGCTTGCTCACTCGCCCTCTGCCGCAGTTTCTGGCAGAGGTGGGAGGGGACTCCGGTCCCGAGCGCTCCCTTGCTGGTGTCAATTTCACCCCGAGGCATCAAGGGGCGCTACTGTCTCCGGCGAGGAAACTGACCAGGCATGCGGTGCTGCGCGGTGCTGCACCATGCCACACCGGGGAATCTAAAGCTAGCTTACCCCGCGATGGTGGACGGGAGCACGTGGCAGCCCGTGGGGGGAAGGCAAGGCTGCCAGTGCTCTTGCTGCTTCGTACGCCTCTGGCATGTAAGGTGGTGGCAGTGAAGTTGATCCTGCTCTGCCTGGGGTCCAGGGAGAGCCTCTGCCATCCCGGCCAGAGAGCTCCCGACCCACACGGGCTTCAGCTTGCACCGCTGGTGCGGCCGGTGAGGAATGGGCCCCTTGAGCCGATGGACTCTCCGATGCTGAGGGCTCTGTTGGAGCTGCTGCTCCTCTTGGCACAGTAGGACTAGAGTGAGAAGTGGAGCACAGGGGATTAGCCGCTGGAGCAAGCGCGGACTCCATGAGGAGGGCTTTCAGATGAAAGTCCCTGTCCTTTTTCGTCCTTAGCTTGAACGCCTTACAAATCTTGCAGCGCTGTGGATGGTGCGCTTCTCCAAGGCACTTTAGACAGCCATCATGGGGATCGCTAACTGAGAAAGCCTTGCCTCAAGTGGCGCAAGGCTTAAACCCTGGGGAGCAGGGCATAATCCCCAAGCGGGGAAGTCCAAATCCACAGGAAAGACTCGAGGTTGTTTCCAGTGACCTTCACCAATGGCGGAAAGAAGGAAACTGACGCCTGTAGGACCAGCGGGGGGCAGTTAACCAGGGCGCTATGCGTGCCACTCCAGGGGGCTCCCTCGCTGGTCCTGCAGGGCGGGCTGGGGGAAAAAGTTTCCGGCGACTGAGCATGTTGGCGCATACAAACCCAAAGTGGAATGTATGTGAGCAGCTGCTCGAAGAAGAAATCACCATTATATTTTGCCACTAGCTTTCAATCACTAGCTTCTATCTCTAGACTTTGACCCTAAATCTGGGTATATTATTTAACAAAGAACCAGCAAGAAGCATTTGTAGTAATACACTTATGATACAACATTTCTGTAATGCTTATCCAAGCGTGCCTTTCTTTCAGCCCTCCCTTTATAATAAAGCCACCCCTTGCTTTGCATTTGTTTCATTCAATTGCTTGAGAAGCCATATAGTACTCAATTCTATAATTAATAAATTAATCAGTCATAATCCAAACAGAACTTTGACTGGGAATTTAAAGGTACACACTCCTTACAAAAGTGGAACTAAGAGAAAGGAAAAGTTTTCATGTTTCAAAGCTAGATATATAACAAGAAAATAGTAACTATTTCTACTTTTGTAATGCAGAGTTTCAAAATTAGGTGAATATAGTTATTTTGATTTACATAGCTACATATAAATACTTCAGTGTTCTCTGAAGTAACTTTAGATAGAAAGAAATTCACAAAATATATACAGTAGAACCTCAAAGTTAAAAACATCAGCACTATGAACTGACCAGTCAACCATACACCTCACTTGAAACCAGAGTACAAACTCAGGCAGCTGTAGAAAGAAAGAAAAAATAGCAAATACAGTGGAGTACTGTATTAAATGTAAACTATTAAAAAATAAAGCAGCACTTCTGTTCTGCATAGTAATATTTCAAAGCTATATTAAGTTAATGTTCAGTTGTGAACTTTTGAAAAAAACAACAACAACATTTTGCTTAGAGTTATGAACAGTTCAGAGTTAAAAACAAACCTCCATTCCCAAGGTGACCAAAACTCAGAGGTTCTTCTGTATTAGCTGATTTGAAAGATGCAAATCTGCATTCCCCCCACCTCAATTAAACTTCTTTTGAAATTTTAATATTTTCTTCTCTCATGAGATGACAGATACGGTATAAGGAAACTTTAGAAGAGATAACAAATACTACTTTCACATTCCAAAGAAGAGTTCCTGTGATATGTTAGTAAATTATTGTTAAATAAAAGAGCTATTTACCTTTTACAAGACTGCCATAGACACATGAAGTTCTGTCCTGGTTTTTTCACTTGCTCGCTATGTTGACTTGGTGTTGGATACGAAGAAGGTTGCAAATTGATCTGCTGGCCCTGTACTGTTGGTACTGGTGTCACAGGTGTGCTCTGTAGAAAAGTTTTGAACATCCAGGGTTAAAACAACATATTAGTTGATAAAACGCATATTTTATTCTATTTTTTTTATATTCAATGTTATTTAAAATGCAGTTTTAGATTTTAACCTACTGACCTTTGAATAAGGAGTAACAATATGTAACAGTGAAAGAGGAAAATATTATTTGATAACCCTTGAATTAAATTTTGTACAGATTCTTCCAGTGTTCTAATTGCTATAATTTATTCACAAGTACAAATTGTGAATTCTGAATCAGAGGAACACAGTATTTGATTACTTTTGCAGCATCTACATATGCAGCTTTTTTAAAATCAAATTTTAACTGTCATAATAAACAGAACATATATATGCACATTCACAGTTATAAGGTAACTTTATAGTGAACGGTTATATAATTAATTATTAGACAGTGTAATTTACAGTATGAGTTACACAGTTTGTGGAGAACTGTCAGTGCTTTCTGTGTTCCTTACATGGGCTATTATTCACTAACCAAATGCACCCAGAACACCTAAACTGAACTCTTAAAAACATTCAATTCACTGTTTTTATAAATCAGTAAGCAGACAGGTAAAAATGAGCCATGAGAAGTTACTATTACTTTTGAACCCAGCCCATCCCCAACGCCACTTACTGTCTCAAATGTAAAATGAACCAATTTGATTTTTGTTAGCATATAGAGATCTAAAAAAATTCTTCATGGACTCTACAGGAGGAAAGATTAGGACTGCCTTGGAAGAGCAACAACCTACATAAATCCTAAATGTCACAAGTGCAATGCTGAATACTCACCAGCAAAAGGACGAGCTTATATAGTCCCATTTGACTTTACCAATAATGTTGGTAAAGCAGAACTGAGCAGAGAGCTTTTATATATCTAAATAGGCTATGCTGTTTAAATAGTTTGATGAGCCATTTGCAGAATTTTTAAATTGTCTTGCTAATACAGGTGTCTGTTCTTTTTACCTTTTATTATAAACACTATAGCAAAATATTAAACACTCAAAAAGGCCATTGCATGCAAACCGTGCCTTATAATTCTTTCCTGTAAATTTTTTCAACTTTGCATTTCTTTGAGCTCTTATGATATAACTTGTGTATGTATTGTTATACAGAATGCTAGAAGCCCAGCATTCCAACACAGCCATAAAACAGAACACTGTATTTTACAAGGAAATAAACCTGTTCCGTAAGAAACCCCTCTACCCCGGCAATGTTTCAAGAGACATTTTAGCAATGAGAAAAAAATCTTTTTTTCGCTTTAGAGGCCACTTATATAATTTGTTATGTGCCTTTTTTCTTCTTTATGACATATAAAGAAAGGCTGAGAGGTGCATTCCCCTACTCACAAAAGAGAGTACATTTTTTCCCCCAATATGTTGTTCACATCCAAAATACAGATCTTTTCCATGCCATTCTCCTACAACTCTCTGACAACTGAAGCACTAGTAGGATGATGACACCAGATACTAAGCTTCTGAACAAAAGATTAAAAAGCTCCTGTTCATTTAATTTAAGGCTAAAACAGCTAATAATACATATCTCTGATCACCAGTGAGCACTCCTCCAAAAATAAAGACTTGATAAGGTACAAAACATCTGTATACTGTAGGAGGAGGGGACATTGACCTAAGGATTGCAGCACTGCTCAACCAAAAGCGGCATCATCACTGGCTTGGTGAATGATGGTGTAGTTTGTTGAGAAGGTGTGAATAGAGGACCATGTTCCAGCTCTACATGTGTCCTGGGACCTGAGGGGTTGAGGAAGCCTACGCCCATGTGTAGTTGGCTGTCAACACTGGGGCTTGTAGTTTTGCCAAGTCGTAACATATCCTGATGCACAATGTAATCCAGGATAAGATTCTTTATGATGAAATCAGAAAGCTTTTCATCCAGTTTGCCACTACTACAAACAGCTGTTTTCTGAAAGGGTTGTCTTTTCAGTACAGAAGGCCAAAGCCCATCAAATCATCTGTGTATGTAGCCTCTGCTCTCAGCTGTTGATGTGTGGCTTTGGGTAGAAAACTGGAACATTTATGTCCTGGTTCATGTGGAGTAGTGAAACTTCCTTCAGGAGGAAGGCTAACTGAAGGCATAGCTGAATCTTATCAAAGACCACATAAGGAGGCTTAGACACGAGGGTTTGAAGATGAGCTGGAAGAAAAAAGCCTCCTTTCAGGCTTCCATTTAAACACAGAATCATAGCATCATAGAAATGTAGAGGTGAAAGGAACTCAAGAAGTCATCAATTCCAGCCTCCTAAACTGTGGCAGGCCTATCTAAATCCAGACTATCCCTGACACAGGTTTATCTAACCTGTTCCTAAGAAACCTCCAATAAAAAGGATTTCCCAACGTCCCTTGGAAGCCTATGTCAGAGCTTAACTCCTCAGATAGTTAGAAAGCTTTTCTAATATCTAAGCTAAATCTTCCAAAGGTGTGTATTAAGCCACTACTTTTTGTTTTACCTTCAGCAGACCTGGAGAATAATTGATCATCAGCTGCTTTGTAACAGCCCCTAATGTATTTGAGAACAGCTATCAGGTCCCCGCCCATTTATTCCTTTACCTATACTAAAAATATATTCAGCTTTTTTTTTTAAAAAACTTTTCCAGACAAGTCACGCTTTCTACTCCTTTAACCATTTTTTGCTTTCCACTGGACATTCTCCCATTTGTCCTCATCTTTCCTAAAGTGTAGTGCCCCAAACTGAACACTGTATTTCAGCTGTGACCTCACAAGTACTGAGCAGAGCAGGACATTTACCTCCTGTGACTTCCGTATGACATTCCTTATCAATACAATAATATTATCAATAATATATTAGTTTTTTAGCTGTGTCATATTCAATCTGCAATCTGCTCGAACTCCCAGATCCTTTTCAGCAGTACCATAACCTAGCCAGTTATTCTTCATTTTGCTGTTGTGCATTGGATTTTTCACAAATGAAGTACTCTGTGTTGTTTCATTCAGTTTCATCTTGTTAATCTTAGACTAATTCTCCATTTTGTCCTGGTGTGTCATGGTGATCTTGAATTCTAATCCTATCCTTCATAGTGCATGCCACTCCACCAAGCTTGGTGTCATCTTCTACAACATTTACAAACACACACTCCACTCCATTAGCCCAGTCATTAATACCAAGTCATTGAATAGAACTAACCCCAAGACTGACCTCTACAGGACCCCATGAAATATTCCTGCCTATTTCACAGCAAACTAAATAAACTACTCTAAGTACAGACTTTCAACCAGTTGCACATTCACCTTATGGTCATTTAATTTACATCCCATTTCCCCAGTCTGCTTATTAGAATGTCACTGGGGACTCTGTCAAAACCCTTACTAGAATCAAGATATAGCCATCTACTGTTCCTCTCATCCACTAGGCTAGTAGTTTTGTTGAAGAAGGAAATTAGGTTAGTTTCGCATAATTTGTCCTTGCCAGAGCCATGCTGGCTTTTCTTTATAACCCTTTTATCCTCCAGCTGCTCATAAACAAATGCTTAATAATTTTTCAAGTATTTTCCAGGTATCAAAGTTAGGCTGGCTGGTCTGTAACACCCCAGATCCTCTGTTCCCTTTTTATAAAGACAGGTACTGTGGTTGTCTTTTCCAGTTTTCTGGGACCTCACTGTCCATCAGGAATGTTCAAAAGATGATTTCTAATGGTTCAAGATTTCTTTCGCTACTTCCTTAAGTATCCTAGGATGAACTTCACCAGGCCCTGCCAATGTGAATAAATCTAATTTAGCTAAACGTTCTTCAACCTGTTCTTTACCTATTTTGGCTTGCATTCCTTCTGCTTTGTGAATATTACTTGCATTAGTATTACCTGGTTACAATTACTCTTTTCAGGGAAGACTGAAACAAAGTAGTTTTTAAATGTGTCAGCTTTGTTGGTATCATTAGCTCTCTTTCCTTGCTCAGTAGAGGACTTACACTTTTCTTTGTCTTCCTTTTGTTCCCAACATAGTTAAAGAACCTTTCCTTATTGCCTCTTACGCCCCTTACTAGATCAAACTCATTTTGTGCTTTACTCTTTCTGATTTTGTTATAGAACAAGCATTTAGTATTCCTTTGTATTCCTCCTCAGCAATTTGAATATCATGAGTGACAGAAAGGGCAGGGCTCTTCTTTATTTTGCTTTCTCAAGTCTCCTTTGAAAGTTACATACAATACTTTGCTTAAGTCTTTTCAACATCATCCTTCAGTATTTCAAAATTAAGTGTTGTGGATCTGAAATCAACACATTATTTTACATGTTTCATTTGTACACTATGCTCATTCAGTTTTCTCTGCTGTCTTCTGCAGGTATCATATAGAGCTCTCTCATCATTTACTCGAGAAATACCAACTCTGGTAAACCACAGGTAAGCACTACTGGAATTGCCAAAACAATAAAACAAGAAGAAAGTCACAAACCATGAAATATAGGAAGAGGAAAGCTTACAAAAATGTTTAAGAAATTTATGTCACACCTTGATCCTTGGGGGTGGGAAGACAGTAGAGGAAGTCTGCTATTGCCTGAAGAGAAGGCACTGATGGCCAACCATTTATAAATAAGAATAACTTTGAAATTAAAGTTTTCATTTTAGGATTGCAAAGTTATTTACAAGTACTAAAACAACGAATCCTCAAAATACATTATACTGTAGGTAAAATCAAGTGGATGCTATGCAAATAATTATATTAAAAGAAAATTAAGACTGCAACATGAAACATTCAAAAGTTAGATTGCCCTTGCAGCCTTAATTTGCCCCTGTTGTGCACATGCATTAAGATACAGTCAAATTACACAATGAAATATTTGTTTTCCGTAGGCCTCCTGCTTCATTCAGTATAAAGGACAGATTGTGCTTTGGGAATAAGTCAGGGTTTTGCAATGAAAGACACTTTATCAGCAGGTCCCCACCTCATTTGTCACTTGACATTGCACCCTTAATGTTCTTTTAATATGCATTTAAAAATGTAAATTCACAAGTTTGAAAAAAAATAAAATTTTAATCTTATGGAATCATACTGAGGCTCCAAGCAGGTTCCCAGCAGGGTTGGGGTTTTTAGATATGCAAGAGAAATCTTGACCACTTGAGCTCAAGGAGTATCTGGTAGCAATAAAAGGCAGTTATCTTCTTCTATGTGGACCTTCCATTAGATGGGGCAGAAACACACAATTTGGCAGTATGCTCACAGCTATTTGCTCAGATCATCAGGAATGTAGAGACTCCAGAATTCTGGGTTCTAGTCCAGGTTATGTAGGGGAGTGGTCTGTAATGGTTACAGACCCTTCTGCTCCTTGCACCCTTTTTCTCACCAACAGCTTGCTAACTCTTTGGCTCCTGGTCATCTTCCCTTAACTCCCCCATACTCGACTGGCTGCTAGTTCCATTTCTAGCCTCTGCAACCTGTGGCTCCAACCCTACCCTATATCTCACATGCCTTTCTTATCCTCCCCATCCCAGCTCCCATCCTTCTCACCACCCCGTCTGTTTCTGCTACCCGTCTCCTGCCCCAATTTCTGCCTTCTACTCTTTAGTCTCCCACCCACTCAGGTTCCTATTCTTCCTGAGTTCCCATTGCTGTCCCCCTGCCCTTCATCTTCTTCCCTTTCCCTCACACTGCTACTCATAATTCTGCATTCCTTTAGGCAACTTACTCCTTCATACTGCCTGGTTGCCACCACGGAAGCACTGAAAACAATGGAAAGAGTTACTGGGTTCTCAGTGCCCATGCCTGGTGCCATAACATCTCCTACAACCCAGAGATGGATCATGTTCAGTTGCTCTGCAGATCTAGTAAATGAGTAGTCTGGTCAGCATAGAGGAGAGGTAAGAGATGGATCATGCTAAGTGCAGATGGAACCTTTGGAGAATGTATATGTCACTTTCTAACACATATCTGCCGAACATGTGTGAAGTGAAATTTTTCAGAAAACTATAATAACTTGGCCAAATTTTGGCTGTTTCACAGGGACAACAAAAGGAACATCCTTGATACAACAATAATGTCTTCTGCCAAATCTTAAGTCCCTGCTTTAAACCACAAAAATATTAGCGCTCTCAACAAAATGGTTTTAAGACTAACAGTTTTGCCAATGCTTCCTTCCTTCATTTCATTATAAGAAACAGCTGAATCATGTAGCTGAATCGTGTAACTGAATTTAAAACAAAACAAAACAAAAAACCCTGCCTGAAATAGACACCTCAAATGGAAGATTTCAGCACAAACTTTTAAAGTTTGGCAAAGTTATAAGCAAATGATAACAGCATCTTATAATGGAAAGTGTTGGGCAACCATTACTATATTTTACCACCTGTTCAGTCTATAATGAGACCACAACAGCTGCATGCCCAAATTCCTTGAGATTATTTCTTACAGAAGGCATTCCTTCAAAAATGTGAATAGAAACAAGTAAGGATATAGCTCCACTGCAAAGTGAAGGTGTGATTGTATGGGCAGGCATATCCATGTTGGCTTTATTCTCACTAGCATGGGTAACAGCAGCAATGTAGATATGAGGGTACTGTCTTCAGCATGGGCTAACAACTTAACCATGTATACAGAGCTACTGGAAGTTTTAAAATCAAATTGACTTCCTGAATTGAAGCTCTGCTTACTTGCTCACCCAGCTGGGGGTAAGACCCTGTGATGGCACCCTTTGGAGGATTATAAATTAAAGCATACAAAGTGAGGAAAATATGCAGAAGTGCATTTTCCATGATTCAAAACCAACATTCATATGGGCCCTAGTCCAGCAAACCACTTAAGCACATGCACAACTTTAAGCATGTGTTTAAATCCTATTGACTTCGATGGAGTACTCATATGCTCAAAGTACTTGACTGGGGCAGACCTTACTATGCTACAATCTTAAATGAATGATGGACCCACAGCTCATACCACACAAAGATTTCCAGGATTAATATAAAGCATGAAAGAGAGACAAGGTGAGTGAGGTAATATCTTTGATTGGATCAACTTCTGTTTGTGAGAAACGAGATTTTGCACCCACACAGAGCTCTTCTGTGTGTAAGCTTGAAAGCTAGCCTCACTCACCAACAGAAGCCAGTCCAATCAAAGATCCTGTCTCTCTAATATTCTGGGACAAACACAGCTACAACAACACTGTATTCAGGAGAGGCCAAACTTGTGGAACTCAAGAGCCACACAAGCTGATTATTAAACCTCTGAGAGCTGCACTGAGCCATATTAGCCATATTTTACCTACCCCAGTATTACTAAGTTTAAAATTCATTGCATGCTTTAATTTTACAGTAAAAAGAGGGCAAATATTGATTCTACTAATGTCAGATTCTAATAATTACTTAAGGTTACCATGAAAACGAGGCCTATCTAGACTGCAAAAACTTAGCTCCTCCCTGCTGTCCAAACCATGCCACTGCTTCTTCCTGCTCTCTCCAACCATGCCATGCTTCTCCCCATCATTCTTGAGGTCCTGACCATGCCACCACTTCCCCATTGTCTCTGACCATGCTGTGGTTCTCCACACCATCCCCAAGGCCCTGACCATGCTGCCGCTTCCCACTGTCTCTGACTATGCTGCGCTTCTCCACACCATCCCCAAGGCCCCAAACCATGTCGCTATTTCCCCATGGTTTCTGACAATGCCACGCATCTCCACACCATCCGGAGCCCCTGACCATGCTGCCACTTCCCCACCGTCTCTGACCATACCATGCTTCTCCACACCATCCCCGACCATGCCGTGCTTCTCCCTGCCATGCTTTTCTGCAAGCCACACTTTTTCTTTGAAGAGTGGCATGCGGCTTGCATGCCATAGTCTGGCCATGCCTGCTGTATATAAAACATTATATATTTAATTCATGTTGCAATCCAAGTCTCAATAATCATATTTCAATGTACTCAATCTCTCAACAATCAGACAGCTCTGTTAGAACTGGTTAATAATCTTGCTTATAAAAGACACCTACAATCCTTTAAATTTAACTTTTATACTAACTTCAAGCACAAAGACCGCTGCATCTGCAAAATCCAGTAGTTTACCCTACAGGAACAACTCACTTTAAAAATGACTACTCCAGTCAGTACTGGTTTAATCTTGATTTTTAGCCAGCAGTGTCACTACACAAATGCAGACCCTGTGTATATATATGCTGTGTACCAGGAGAACCACCAGTTGGAGTAAGCTTTCTGGAGTAAATTGCATGAGTGCAAACAACAGTTAACACCATTGATTTAGCATTGTTGCTAAAAATCCAGTGTGGTCAAATTCAAAAAGATAAAAAAACCCAAGAATTGCTGGTACACAGTGAACTGATAATAAAACCGATAATGATTCAATTTCACAAAAATGAAACACATAAGCTACTACAAAATAGTAATTTAGGCTCAGTTCTGCATGCAGCTCTGCATAGATGACCCTTGCTAACCTACACATCAGGACCTTACACATCTGCTCAAACAAACAAACAAACAAAACAAAATCAACCAAGCAACTAACTAAATATCATTTGTCAGAAAAAGTCATAGGATTTAGGAGTCTAAGCTACATAGAGCTTTTGAAAATGAAACCCTGTGTACTCAGTGTTCCCAAAGTATTATGCTGATCACAGATAGCTTAGAAGTAGAAAACAATGAGCAGGATTTTGGGGGTATGAAGGAACAGTCAGGTGGGGGGATATGCATTAAAATACAGGTCTCTTTTAATGGCAATAGGTTACTGAAGTTCAACTCTAAGTGCATCAGTTTGCTTCAGGAGTGAATGACAATCTAATGAAGAGCTTCTGAATTGTATTACTCCAGATGGACAGTTAATTTGCTCTGCGGTCAGGAATGAATTATGCCTCCTGAGGCTAGCCCCATACTTTCTGGTGCATGGAAACTCTGCCTACTGATAAATGGAAAACAAGAGCCAAAGTCTGTATTCCTGCTCCCAATTTTAGCAGCCTCCTTCCTAGGCAAGGATGCTACAAGACTGCCTTAAGAATAATGGAAGTGAGTGTTTATGAGGGGGAGACAGTGAAGAAGGAGGGACTGATTTTTTTTTTTTTTTTTTTTTTAAAGCAAGATACACTATTGGGTTTAATTTTCTTACATCCAGGCATTTGGCATGCAATCAGAGCACTTCTATGAAACACAAACCAATTGGTACAAACCACCTTGGTTATGTTCAACAGATACTTTGTGGGAGCCTGAAGGAAAAAAGTGTACAGATAAGTAATTATTTATTTTTCTTTTTTCATGCATCAGTCCAGCACAATGCCTCAGAGAAGTAGTAATCCATAAACAAGAAACATGTAAGTAAAGGAAGAGCAGTACAGAAGAGTAAGATGCCAGCTCCTACCACCCTTCAGCCTCCATATAGGACTGGCTAAATACTGATGCAAAGAGAGAGAAACATGAGCAGTAACGTGTCACATGGCCCTATTTCGAGACAATCTACCAAGCAGGACAGTATTTAAATTTAAAATCAAATCCTATATCTATATAAGATTTCAGGATTGTCAATCTGTGTGTCATTGTAAAGCTTACAACCTCTGTGGAGTCAGCACAAAGCCTCTTCCAGCCTGGTGAAGAGCTCTTTTTGTTTAGAATATCAAAAGTTCAATCATCACTGGGATATGCAGTCTGTTATCAGCCAATTTTTAAATTCTTAGCCATTTTCAGCTCTTTCTCTCTTCTTTTTAAGGCATGATGTTAATGAATTACACCCATGTGATTTGGGCTTTCAGCTAGCATGCATGTATGCATGCACACACGCACGCACGCACATCATTAGAAGCCTTTCAGTTTGTTGGTTTTGCTAAAAAATTTTCCAGAGTAATGACTGATGTTTAAAAAAATGAACGTGACACAGAATGAAGTAATTGTGGGGTATTGACTACATAGATCATGTACTGATTGAACTAGATTAAGACAGAGCTACAAGAGTTGCATCCAAACGCTGTTCCACACAGCTTGTACTTGTAGCATTCATGTCTTCAGTAGCCCAGTTACATCAGCATCACTTTTGCTCTTCCTGTCATCAGCCCATCAGAAATTGCTCTCTCACACTTAGTGCTTTCCTCTTTCTCTCTCTTCCCTTTTCTTTCCATCCAATCTGACAATCTCTAATTTTTCTTCTTACTTTGCATTATTTCCCTTTTTCCTTATTCTCCCCTACCCCCTTTCTGCTCTGATTACCACTTTCTATTCTGTTACCATCCTATTCATACCCTGCTCTCACCTGTTTCCTTCCCTATCTCCTTGTTCTAGCTGCTAGTGTCTTGATCCTAATCCTGGTCCACAATGATTATAACCAATAATCTCTTTCCTCACCAATTCTCCCTGTTTACTTTCCCACCTTTTATTCTCCCTAGCCTTATTTCCTTTTCGTTCTCTATCTCTGGAATTCCTGCTCTGCTTTAAAACAGAATTAAATAGCAATGGACCAAGAAACATGCATGTAATGAATAAAGTAACAGCACAATCATGACATTCACTTTTTTAATTCCCGCCACACGCTATTTTTCCTCACTCCTTGTGTCATGTCTAAAATTAGAAGCTCTTTGGGGAAGTGATTATGTTTTCCATTTGTTCTGTGAAATGCCTACTACACTTCGGGTGCTATATAAATAATAAAACTCTTGCATGGGATTGAGAACTGGTCCTTGAAAGCACAGAAGCAGAGAACATTTGGGTACAGAACAGGAAAGAGTAAAAGATAGGGAAGAAAACTGGAATTTGCTTGTAACAGGAATCCGTACAGCGCCTCACACAATGGGATGCTAATCTGTGACTGTAATCTCCCACATTGGCACTACTGCAATAAAAACAAAACATATTAATAAATGTAATACTGATTAACAATAATATCCCAACACGTGAACAGGGGAAAAAAGGCTCCAAATGGCCAGAATGTGCTTGATACTTGACTAAAGATCATAAGCAAAAATTTTCAAACAAGGGTGTTAAAAGTTAAATGAAAATTTGAGAGAGCTTATAGCAGTGAGTTCTCACCAAAGGTCTTGTTTCAGTTATTACATGGTTTTCCTTAAATCTACTGGGATTAAACATAATAGATAAATTATCTTCTCCTTAAGTAAAGGAAGTGCTCCTCAACATTCTCAGAACTGACTCAAAGAGGTGAAATTTCACCTAAATACATAGTTATTGTTTTGGACAGTTTAGTAGTCAAACACATATTATTTGAAAAAGCCAACTCTTAAATGATTTTTAGTTTTACTTGCGACAACGCTCAAACAGTAACAAATGTATGATAACCAGAAGCGCCCATATTTAGGTATGAGAACACTTCCATACATTGTCTTTGGTTCCTATCACCACATAAGAGTGCTCTGAATTGATCATCAAGACAGAGCCCAATAAACTCATTGCTCTTTTTCCCACAACCCTACAACTTCCAAGAAGGACAGGCTGTGGATGGATGGCTGAGAAGGATCATATCTTTTTTTGACCTTATTACTCAAGCTAACTACTAGACGCCTCAATGGAAGTTTTGAGTACTCCCTTCTCTCAGCTGAGAAATGAAGTTAGCAGCATGATGACGTAGAAAGGCAGAGAAAAGCAGTAGGGAATAATGAGAATGAGAATAATGAGAATGAGATACAAGACTACAAACCACCTCACACAAAAGTTTTTTTTTTTTTTTTTTTTTTTTAAAAGGAAAGCCAAGGGGCAATTATATGGCACAACCACAGCTACATATTTCAAAGGGAGGAAAATCATATTTTTCTATCGCTCTCCTCCTCAACGATATGAAAGAATGACTATCTGTTAACAGTCCTGAGAAACATTTTCTAATTCAAATCAGCTGTGTGACTAGGGAATAAATATCTACAGTCAATTATTTAGTTAACAACTATTAGTTCAATCCTTGATAAGACACTTTATCATTTTTCTACATCTGTAGGGTCTTCAGTGAAGCTCAAAAAAACCCCAAACTACACAACGCCAGCAACCATTCACGTTATGCTTACCAAAATCTGATGAACCTTTATGCTGTACGGTGGCAATTTCTTCTGTTGTCAAACACATTTTTACGCAAATCAAAGATGAGGTGTCAGTCACAATAGTACACATCTTTACATACATCGTGACTTCCATTTAGATTAGTGAAATACATTCTCATAAAGTAGCATGTGTTCTCACAGTTAAAAGAAATTATTCATTGTTAGACAAAAGACAAGGTAACACTTTACTGTTAGTCCTGATTTCTGACAACACTGAATCAAGAAAAGGCATCAGACAGATTTTAAAAGAAATTTAACTTGTTGGCAGTCCAGGACCACCATGAAGAAGAAGGCATCATCTCCTAAATGGATTTTAGTTGTTGCTCTATTTTTGTCCATACGTTATATCTACTAAACACTAAAAAAGAACGAGTTTCTTAACTGAGTGCCAAAGAACACTTACACACACACACAAAGATTCTTCTGCTGTTTTCCCCTTTCCCTCCATGACTTGTCTTCCTTCTACCATCCAGAACCCAACTGGAATATCTTTTGCTCTAACTTAGAATATGGAATAGTTTAAAATGAGCTTTCTTTGAAATTAAGGGATTTTCTGACCATCTGTTGTTCTAAAATAACCTTAGAGAATGAAAGAATTTTGAAAATGATCAAGAATTTTCCTGGAAAATGGTACTGAGATGTAGAAAGTATAATACTCCTGTTTACAATAGGATTGTAGGTGCTAAAAGTATAAAGAATGGACACATACTACAGCCCAGAGTGATGGCAAAGTGAGGAAGCTTGAACTTAAAAATGTAAATAAAGTTTAAATCTCAAAAATAAAGTAAGGCCCTTCACCTCCAATCTGATCCATGCAACAAAATCTTATGCCTGTGCAAAATCCATTAGATAGGACTGCAGGATCAGGGCCCATGATGGAAATAAAGAGCATTCTTCTTCGACCAGTGGGCCAATACATTCTACTGTCTGGAACTCAGTGGTTTGCAATCTTGTTTGCTCAAGGGCCATAAATATTTTTAGAGCCCACCTCCGTCCCAACTGCAGTCAGTACGAGTTCAGCAAGGAGGATCTCCCACCCACTGGCTGAAGCACAGAAACCATTTGTTCCACCTGGGTCCCTAGGCAATGGCTCCCTTCTGCAATCAGGGGGATCAGTGTTCCCCTCTGTCTGGCTACAACAGGGACCCAGCACCATGGTACCCAGGTGGAACGATTTGCCATGCTCCCTGCTATAGCCAAGGAGAGAGGATGCTGATTTCCTGGGTACTTAGGCAATGGTTCCTTTCTGCAGCTAGGGGGAAGAGAGCTGTGGGCCACTCATGAGCTATAAACAAAAAATATAAGAATGTATAAAATATTACAAAGAAAGTAGAGACCATAACCTAACAAGATGCCCTACTCTAAGTGAGGAGGCAATATGGATAACTTTGAGAGCAAGAAATGATAGAACAAATAACTAAATAACTAAAATATAAGAAACTTTTCTTAACCTTCAAAACAACAAAGCAATTAAATAATGGAACATTAAACACAAGGGCTTTTCCCTTGATGTATAATCAAGTTGCAACCTGATACACTTTAATATGTTTCAATAAATTTAAACTATTCTAATTGTAACTGGCATCAAAAATAGAATGAGAAGTATCAGATCAGTTTAAGTACACAGGAGCACAGAAGCAATAATTTTATGAAGATGTTAAATCCCATAATACTAGATAATAGCTAATTCAGAATAACACTAGAATAGCAAATGTACATTTCAACACATTTGTTTCTTTTCCAAATCTTATTTAGCAAAATAAAACACAAAAAGTGCACTTAACCTACCTGTGTGACCATGCTTTGTATATAGCTTGTTGGATGTTGCTGCTTTTGCTGAACAGCACTTTCTATTGCTACTTTAGCTACAGTGCTTGGATCCGCTCCAGCTGGCACAGCAACCATAGTTGCACTGCAACCAGCGTTGTTGGGGTCACTGATTGTAACAATTCTAACTCCTACTTTATTTGGAATTCCTGGAACAGTTTCCCTATCGTTATCCTCTGCTGGCCTCTTTACAGTTTTGCATTCTGCTGTGCCATTAGTAGACCGAACTTCAGATGACAGGGTAGACTGGGACACTCTAGGTCCTGAGTGTGGAACTGTTATGATTTGATGCCCCTGTATAACAGAGGCTGTAGATTGTGGTGAGACAACTACACTTGGGCGTTGCTGAGGCACATCTGAATTCAAACTTGAAGCTAGAGGTCCGTTAGGTAAATCAGTGTTGGTACCACTAAGTTGCTGGGGTAACAGTTTTGCAGCTTCCTGTGTACCGCTTACAACAGGTGAACTACTCAAAGTTAATACAGGCCCATTAGAAATCCTTTCCCCTTGATCACCTTTGGCAGTCTCTTGCTGTGTGGCATCTGAATTCCCTTGCTGTTCCACTGGAGAGATTTCACCATTTCCTACGTGATTGGAAGTTTTGTGATTTGGAATGTTTTTGCTCAAATGAGAACCATCTCCCTTATCAAAATCACAGATTCCATTAACTAGGGGCTTCTTCAAATCACTTTTAATTTCCTGTGTGTCCATCTGTTCAAAGTTCTGCTTTCCAGGAGCTCCATTTTCACCCAGTTCTAATGATGGCCCGTTACTGACTTGTAAGCACTGATTGGCCTCATTTTGCATTTTCCCTGAGTTAGGAGGAGGTAGGCTGGAGTCATTATACTTTCTCCCATTTAAAAGACTTCCCACCTGCATTTCATTTTCTTTTGCATCCCCATTACTGGTGTTTGCAGGTCCTCTTCGGCAAGATGGATTCTCCATAACTTCAATTTTACGTTCATGAACATGTAAACCTGTAGCTTCCTTTGCTTCTTCCTCCTTTTGGCAAATTATTTTATCACCTTTAAATGGGGGAGCAGCAGCAGCACATGGTGATTGTCCAGCTGGAGATGCTTGAGTAGCTGGAAGTGTTTGCATTTGAAGCCCAACTCCTGTCTGTGATCCACTCATTGAGATTCCTGCTGGAGCAATGATCTGAGTTGTATTTCCCTGACTCACAGTTGCAGTAGCAAAACTAGTATTTGGCACAACTGTTATGGTAACCTGGTTGCCAGAAGTCCCTTGGAAAATGGTTGCTGGGCTATTTGAGAGTAACTGGCCTGGCAATATTTGCAGATTAGAAATGGGTACTGTTTGTACTGCTCCTTGAGGCTGGATTGCACTCTGGACCAGTTGAACGTTTTGCTGTCCAACTAATAGCTGCTGGGCTGGAGACTGTCCTTGAACCCCAAAACTTGGTGCTTGGTTATTGGCCATCTGATAAACCACCTGAGGGCTAGGAGCTCTTGCATTGTTAGGTGGAGGAATCTGTGGAGCTGGGAGTATAAGCTTACCCCCAGGAGTTGAAGGGCCTCGTTTTGGAAGAAGCAGCTGTTTTATCAGACTAGATTCACCAGAGGAAGTCTGTCCAACTCCTGCATTAGCTTGCTGTGGCTGAACTTGCATTTGTACCGATTGTTGTTGCTGGACTTGCACTTGTACCTGTTGTTGTGATGGCGCTGGTGAATGATGCTGCTGTTGCTGCCGCTTCACAGAAAGCATCTGACTGACAGTAGGAGGGGGTCCTTGTGACTGAGGAGTAGAAGACGGAGATGACATTACTGCAGGAACCTGGTTATTTGTAACTGGTCCAGGGGATGGTGAGGAAGATGGAGTTATGTTTGGTTGCCCAGTCAACTGGACAGTTTGCGCAGCTGGAAGAGAAGCTGGATTGGTAAGCACAATTTGGTGAATGGCTGGTGCGTATGCTTGACCTTGCTGAGCTGGCTGGCTTACAATCACTACACTTTGTTGGGATGGTGGCTGCTGCTGTTGCTGCATGGATTGTTGTACCACTGTAGGTGGGACTTGCTGAGAAGGTAGAGGCTTTGGCGCAATATTCTGAAACCCTACCCTAGAAGTTTGTGGATTTTGGACACCTGCAATAGTAACCATCTGCCCAGCTGCAACTTGGAAATTCTGTACTGTAGTTGCAGAAACCATATTGGATGCAGAGGTTGTAACATATTGCTGGGGTGCTATGAGAACTGTATCTTGTTGCTGGTTACCAGCAGAGGACTGCTGAGGTGAACTTTGCAAAGGTTGTGATGATGTGGTGATTAACTGCTGACCCTGTGAAACTGCTGAAGTGCATGCTGGTAGGTTCTGTACTCTGCCAAATATATGACCCTGAGGTACAGCTTGTTGAATTACTGTAACAGGAGTGCCCGAAGGTATCTGTCCTGGTACCACTGCATGTAGTGGAGTTTGTTGCTGAATTACAGGTTGGTGGTGAAGCAATGCCTGAGAACTGACAACGGTAACAGATGGTTGTGGTCCTGCACTGCTGTGATTCTGATTAGAAGCTTGCGCTGCTCCGCCTACAGCAATAGTAACAGGAACTGCAGACTGGGAAACAGAGCTCTGTATTACTGTGGTCTTGACTACCTCACAGGAAATCGGAGATTTATTCTGAATGACCGTCACTGTAGCATTTTGTTGCTGCTGTGTGTGAACTGAAGGATTTTGTGGAATTCTAGAAATAGTTTGTGCCACAGTATGAACCCCTTGAATTGGAAAAGACATCTGTGTTGCTGTCAGATTTGAAGACTGGTTATTAACAGGGGTCCTCTGAAAATGGTTTCCTACACTTTGCGGTCCATGTGGGATTCCTGTAGACTCAAAAACCACAAGAAATCAGAATTCTGAATGCAACAGCCCCAAAACAATACTCCCGCACCCCCTTAAAGCAAAACACACAAATATAAAGAATCAAAAATTCCAAATTTGAATTTATCTTCAGAGCCAAAGTGAAGCAGTTTCTAAACTCAGAGATAGCATCTCTGAATTAGTATTGGACATAAGAGTGACTGAATTGCAAATTTAGGGGTTAGGTGTCAAATGCAAAGCACTCGATACCACTAACTACTAGATGTTACTTTACAACCCTATCATCCAATACTATAAAGCATTAGACGTAAAAATTAAATAGCTGGTTTCTCAAAACTACTTTTCACTGAATGTTATTCCATTTTACTATAATTTCAGAAGCAACAAAAATGGCTGCCACATACAATATAATGTAAAAGTTAAAGAACCTGCTGGTGAAGGAGACGGAGATACATCAGAAACAGGATCAACCCGGACGACAGGGGTAGCAGAAGTCGGTTGTTGCTGATAGTACATCTGAATGGGAAGTGGTATAGCTCTTCTTTTAACTCCTACTACATGTATATGTGCCTGCCCGGTGTTATTTGGATCCTCTACTCTCTTCACTGTGTGATTTGGAAAGACAGTTCTGCCAAACACAAACAGACTTGATCTTTTCAGAGTGTAATTTTTCTTTCATTTCATTTTTAGCATGTCAACTCTGCTCTGAATGCAGAGAGGACAAAGACAAGTATATAAACAGAAACAATGATATCAAATAATTCATTATGTACCTAAATGCGAAGCCTATGTTGCACGGTACTCATGTTAGTCAGTCAGAATTACATATTCAACCTCTGCCAAAAAGAGAATGAATGGGCAGAGCAAGTCTCTATTCTATTTTTCAAAACACAGGAGTATTTTTCAATGGCTAGTATTTCGTGACAGCATCTGTGCCTGTTTCTGCAGAGACGCAGCCTATTATGTGTCTACTACCCAGAGTGAGATGCACAGATGCTTTTTCAGAAGGCTACCTCCTAAGGACTGGAACATTCACCATCCTTAGCATTTTTAAGTTCTTGAACAAGATGAATGAAAGTTGTAAGCCCCAAAAGCTAGAAGTGGAAGAAATAAATGCCCAAACACACACAGCAAGTTCTAACATCATCTTTAAAAAGCAAACAAAATCAATCACATTGAACTATGGAAGCTGTTCCCTTTTTAAACTTAAAATTCCAATTGCTAGTGATCAGAGCTGTCTTTAAAACTTATCTTGACTAGGTAAATCCCTAAAAAAGTCTGGAGTTGCAGATTAGTGTTAGAAATCACAATATCCTATTTATTCTTCTACCGACATTTCACCTTACCGAAGACATTTATAAAATCCAGTTGATGTTAGGATTCCACCTCGAGCTAATTTACTACAGGTTGAGAGGTATTCAGAGTACATTTCTGCTCGAGAGACTGAGCAATCTGAATTCACCTCAAAATGTGCATTCAACCTAAAGATGGAAAAAGAAAAATAAATGATGAAACATGCTGTAACACGAACATTACTTTTTAATGGACTGAAACACTACATAAAGGATTTTAGACAATCAATAACACCACTGCTAATTCAGATTACTGAAGATGGCATTTTAATGTACTGTCATATCAAGACACCTAACCAATGTAATTTTCTTTCACAATGTAAACATCAATGTGCAAAAACAGTACAAAGATATGTGAAAATAATTGATTACATAAATCTTGAGATTATTGTTTCTACATATTATATGCAAGACTTAATAACATAAATATTCACAAACCAAAATTTATTTGAAAAAAAATTAAGATTGAAACCTGTTTCAATAAAGTCCCCAGAATAACTGTATTTTCTCTACAAAATTCTCCACCTTCAAAAATACCCACCAAACACTTTACATAAAAGCCACATGTTACAATGTCTGGAAATTAACAGGTGAGCTCTTCACTGTCATATAATCCTCAATAATTTGCTCACCCTACCAACTTTATCAATCAATCAGTTAAATATATTATATATTACAAATCTTCAGACTATTCCTTTTATATTTCAGACCAAACGTCAGATGCACTTTAAGACTGCATACTCACTCTCAATCAAAGATTTCCATTTGAAATTTGCTCACCTGACACAGCAAAGTTTTTCAGACTGACCTGATAATCCAGGTATGCAATACACAGGGAAATCAGAGGTACAGTACCGCTCTTATCCCTGAGCTTCCAGGATCAATGGGACTGGAAATGCTACCGAAGCAGCATATTCATCCCTGTGGGCAATCAGTGTGAAGGCTTCATGTTGGCACTGAACAGTGGGCTCTGGCCAATGCTCAAAGCAACATCAATAAATTCTAAGGGAGCGAAGGAATGTGTGGTTCCTGAAGGACCTCCACAAACACATACACCACAAAAATATAGGAACATTTTCCTTACCTGCTAATTTTTATTTCTTTGAGATCCACTATGCCAGCCCAGAGAGTTGAAAAATAGTTCGTTTCTGACAGCAAATAGCTACTGTAACAATTGTCCACACAATACCAAAATATTTTGCACTGGCATACAGGATCATAGAGTTTTGCTATATTTTTTAAACTGTCAGCAACACAATCCGTATTACCTACACGATTTGTAAAAAAAAAAAAAATCACACCATGTTCTCTATTGTACAGAACCATCTAAAAGTACTATAATCAGAATGTAATTGGAAGTTCTGAAGAGGAAGCAAGGAGAGGAGAGAATTTAGTGTTGTCTTCTTCCATAGCCAATACATCAGTTAATAAGATGTCATTTTTTAAAAACAGAAGTTTAACTAAACTTGTACTATAGTTACAAATCCTGAATCCATACTGTGTGTAAGAATGCTTAGGTATTATTTAAAAAAATCAACATCTCTGCCTTCACTACTAGATTATCATTAAAAATAGCATCAGCCCACCATGACATATACCAGTATTACAGTGACTGATGAATGTCGAAGTTGCTCTGTATTTTATAATCTTGTCTTGAGTGTTGCTGATTAGCCCATGATGTACACTTACCTTTCAAGGAATCCTTATTCAGGCCCAGTTGGCTTATAATAATATAACTGGGGATATTAGTTTTAATACATTGCCTCTCTTTAGCTTGTTCTTCCACTGTTTCCAAGAGATGGAAGAATTTAGAAATTTTACTATTAGAACTTATTCTCTTCCAAAGTCTCTCAGCAAGAGACAATGGCAAAAACTTACTAAGAGATTTTACAGGAGTTAAAAACCCTCAATGATGCAAAACACAGCTAAAAGGAACTACTTCCCATTCTTTAATTCCAAGAAAAACATTGGAGAAGACAGCATGGTTAGTATATTTTAGGCTTGTGTAAAGGGCCACCCTGTTATTTTATTTCTTGTTGGTTCATTTCCATTTAGAACTCAGAAAACAAGAAGCATCTATAGAGTACCCAGCACTCAGAGCTGGAGATCCACTTAGGTACTTAGCGTATAATCAGAAAAAAATAACCACTCCAAATCATTCTGACATTGTGTTGAATGGTTTGTTTCATCACATTTTGTCATCTGGTTTTACACAAACTGGAACACAAGTTACACAACTGTTGCCTTTTTCCCCACGTTCCACAACATTTTTTTTTTTTTTTTTTTTTACTTCACCAAATCATGGCTGTTGCAGAATAGAAGTCCAAATTCCTGCCTGCTTGAATGCAAGAGACTATGTTGCTTTGCTACTCTCTCATTTTGGGGCCAGAAAGATTTCAGTGGCTCTTTCTCTACCTCTCTGGGCGTTGGCAGTATAGCAGCATAGGAAGCAGGGGAGGCAATCTAATTGTTCACTGCCCCTGCATTATTACCTTCCATGTCAGACAGCAGCAGGAGTGCTCTAATGTCTAATAACTAGGTAGAGAGATTATAGTACAAGTATGACCTGTGGAATCCATAGCTGTATACAGTAGGCTGCTGAAGAGCTCCATGATGTTTGAAAGAATGAATGTGAAGATTCCGCTCATCTTGGATTATGAAGATTTCAAACACTAGCTGTTATCTTCTGGATGGCTAAAAATTTCTAACTTACATATTCTATGTTAACTGTATTACTGTTATATCCAGCATTTAAACTATAATTTGGTGGGCCACAGAACCTTCCTAATCGGGTGGCCCCCCCTCCTGTACGTCCAGGCCCCCTTCAAGCACCCCAGCTATTGCCCCCAATATCCATTCCCCTGTCCCCAAAATCCACCCCTCAGCCTCCAATACCCACTCCTATCTCCAATATCCACCAAGCCCCCAGTACCCACCCCTAAAATCCACCCCCAGTCCCCAATATACACCCCCAAAATCCAACCCCTGCCCCCAATACCCGTCCCCTAGGATGAGCCGGGCTGCCCCAGCACTTACCGGAGGCAGCATGCCCCGGGTTGAGGTGGTGGTGCAGCTGGGGAGAAAGTGGCAGACCCCTGGTTCGGGCTGCAGTGGGGCTGGGATGGCCAGGGGGTGGGAGTGGAGGCAGGCCCTGGATTGGGGTGGGGCCTAGAAGGGGAGGGGTTTGGATGGTGGCATGAGCCAGGGGTGGGGCCCTTCCCAGCAATGCCCCTCCCCTGCCTGCGGAACACAGGGGAACACCATGCTGGGGCCTGCTGTTTTTAGGGGCCCAGTGTTCAGGCCCCTAAAAAATAGAAAATGGAACCGGAACACTGTGTCCCAGGGTTTGCTGTTTTAAATGATGGGCCCTGGAACACAGCATTCTGGCACCATTTTCTATTTCTAGGGGACCTGGAACGCTCAGCTCCTAAAAACAGTGGGCCCCAGAACAGCGTTCTGGCCCGTACCAGCTATCTTTAACCCCTGGCAGTATCTAAGCACAGTCACTCTTTATGTTACCATCAAATAGCAATCACTAATGTTAATGATACCTCGTACAGAGCACATAAGTGTCCAACTACAAGGAGAAACACAGAAGGCAACTCAATTGACCTGCTTCAGAAGTTGCAAGAGAACTTCCTGTCCAAATCAAAATCTTTGCTTAAGTCATGAGTGAAACAACCAATTGTCAGTATAGAACCACTCTGCTTCTTGTAAAATGCTCACCACTTCACTGTAAAGACATTTGCGGGTAGATGAGTATTTAAATCAATACTACCACGGGCCTCATTTTGTGAATGTATTACCCTACACCATTTTTGTAAGGAAAATGGAAGGTGTTGGAAATATTAAGACTCAGCAATTGATGAACCCAAACCCTTAGAATTTGAGCAGACAGATGTATAGGTTAACACCAGTTTGGGGAATCATCCTAGTCCTACTTGAGAGCTATTAGTTGTGTATCAATTCTCTAGACTACTGGATGTATCAAAACACATTATAACTAATAAAAATATTAAAGCAAGTACATGTTTGGGAGGAGGGAAGTCGTTCATCTTCCCTTGCATACTTGAGTCTCCCAATGATGAAATGAGTGATTTCCATAAATGCAGCTTCAAATTTTGAGAAACACTTTCTTGTATAGCTATAGTAGTACAAGAGGAAAACACTGTTCGATTAGATAATGCTGCTGTCCAGTTTACAGCAAGACTAGATTTAAATTCAATTAAACTATTAAGTTATACCCTAAGAAAGGGAACACACCTAAGTCTTAACTATCATATCAAGTGTTCAACATTGTGTTTTGCTGTTCTTCTTCCTCAAGAAAGTATTTGAATGAAACTGTTCACTTACCACTGGCATGCAAATTTCTCACTGTCTATTTCTACTATTCCTGGTGGTGGAGCAACATGCTGTGCTGCTCTTGATGCTGTGGAGAGGGAAACAGATACATTTGCTGACATCTAATGATGATTCTTTCCTTAAAAGAAAATTACTTACATAATTCAGTATGTATAAAATTGAACACTGCAGGCAACACAAAGGATCCTCCATTTTTCAGTGGTTTCAGATTTGATTTGAAATTTCTTTTATATTTTTGGGAAATCTCAACCCTCCCTCTCCTCTCAAAAAAACCCCATTTTAACAAAACTTAAAGTTAGGATTGATTATTTACATGTACAGAGATGAACAGACCCTTAAAGTATAACTACTTATATTTAAAGAACTCACATCCATGTCTTGAAAAGAAATAGCTTATTTGTTATTGAATACTCAGATTTGCTATAGAACAGCCTTGTCCAACCTGCAGCAAGGGGGCCAGACTCCGGCCCACCAAGGGCTTTCATCTGGCCCGCAGAATGCTGCCACAAGAACCTAGGTGCTGGGGCTGGCCGAGGCCCTTGTCAATTTCCTGCCCTGCACACAGCACAGCTACTGCCCCTCCCCTGCTCTGCCATGGCCCCCTGTCCTGGCTTGCCCCTGCACACAGGCACCCCTGTCCCCTTTGCCCTCTGTATACAGTGCAAGCAAAAGTGATGCCAAATATCACACTAATCATTATTTTATTAATGTTTATTAACGAAGAATTATTTGTATGTCTCATCAAAAATTTTCTCACTGGATCCCCGACTGAGAGAAGAATTGCAATGTGGCCCCTCACCCAAAAAAGTTGGACACCTCTGCCAGAAATCAACTCTATTTAAATACATGCCAAGTTGTTTCAAAGATGTAATGAGATGTGTGAAAGAATGCATCTCTAGAAAAATTTTAAACCACTAGTGTAAATAAATTAGCAGAAGCTTCTAGTCTAAATATAATACACTCATATAAAATCATGATTTGCAATAAGCACACCTGGTTTAAAACAGGTACTCTGCTCTGGTGCAACTCATATTTTACACTGGTGCACAATGTCTACTCTGAGGCTTTGTATCACTCTAGCAACTCTGCCAAAGCCTCAGAGAAGCCCTTTGTGTGGATCTCAAAGCAGAGAGGGCATGTTTTCCACAGACACAAAGGGCCTATCCAGGGCTATCCACATAACTTAAATGCTAGATCGGGGAGAAGGGGCAAGAATGACTTTGCTAAAAGAGCATCTGTACCCTTTACAAGCTATGTGGGATTATATACCAACTCTGAACAGATTAACACATCAAGGAGAGCCAACAATGGCCCAAAACTCCACTGGAGTTAGCAGAGAGATACTGCAGCTATTTTTCCAATTACGAATAGGATCAGTAACACTAGAAGGAACTATATTGTAGTCCCATACACTGTCTGCCTTAATCAGTCCCATTATTTCCCAGTCCTAGTCTATTCATGGACAGATTCCTATGTAACCTCCACCACAGCAGTACCTGAATATATTCCAATGATACATAAAAAGACATGACAAGCATCTGTCACAAATCTAGTACATGTCTCAAGCCTTTTTTGGCTTCTGGAATCAGAAGACAAAGGGAGTAAAACCCCTTCCATCTTAAGATGTAGAGAACCTTCTCCTCTTTCGACCCAGAGGAGGGCTTGCACCTCCTGGTTGAGAAGTTGCTCATGAGGAGGATTCCTGAAGAGGGATGAGGATGGTGGGGGTGGGAGAGGTAGAAAATTGTGAGGGTTCTTGAATGGTTCCCCCAGAAAGGTTCTTCGGACCCACTTATTTGATGCTATTGCTGACCATGAAGGGAGGAAGGGAGAAAGTCAGTTGAAGAAAAGTAGCAGGGATGAAAACCAGTCCTGAGACTGCCAAGTCATCCCTAGGGCCACCCTCAAAATTTCTGGCTGCTGCCCAGTGGATCAAGGTGGCTAAGGTGCCATGGAAGGTTTGCCTTGACAGCATCTAAAAAGTTTTTGTTCCTCTTTCTATAGGGTTCACTACTGGAATGACTCATGAACTGTAGCATGTGCTGAGATTGGAAGTGCTTCCTTCATATCTGATGAGTGTATAACCCCAAGGAGCTAGTGTGGCACTGGAGTCCTTAAGTTCATGCAACCTAGCAGCCATCTGATCAGCGAATACAGCTGTGCTGTTGAAACGGCGGGCCTGGATGGACTGCTTGACCTCTGCTGACAGACTTGACAATGCAGCCACAAAACCCTTCTCATTGATACTGCTGATGTCATGATTCTGGCTTCTGAATCTGTGGCATCAGAGAGGGGAGGCCTTGATGTTGTCCTTCCTTCATCCAGAAGGGCCTGGAAGTCTCGTTTTGATTCTTGGGCCAAGGAGCAAGCAAATTTCGACACTGAATGCATATCTCCCCAGTAGTGTCTGCTGGTTCAAAATGAAGTTGTAGGCATGAAGTTAAATAAATTTTGTGCTAAAAGAAGTCATTTATTTGCTTCATTTTTAGGGATCAAGCTCCATTGCCCATGTCCGTCCCTTCTGCTGACTGCTGACACTACCAACATTCTTGGAGATGAGTGGGAGTATAAATATTCAAAACTCTTTGCCTGTATGCAATACATTTTTTCTGTGTATTTACAGGTTGGGGCAGAGAGTAAGGGCCTTCACCAATTTTATGACTCTTTCATGGACATGGAGGGCCACCCGCGTCAGGATGTCAAACAGCCAGTCAGCCGGGTCATTCATCTCTTCCACCTCCAAACCTAGGCTGGCAGCCACCCATCTGGAGAGGTCCTAGTGGGCTTAATATCATCTGGGGCAACTGCGGTTGGAGTGCCTGTCACTGCCTCATCTGGTGACAAGGAGGAGAAAGCTGGTAATGAAGAGGTATGCAGATATTCCTTTGTGAGATGGAATTTTTTCATCCTTGAAGCAGGATGGATTGATTTAAATCAAGATCAATTAAATCATTGATTTAAATCTCTAAGAGAAAATAACTGATTTAAAACAAGTGTCCCACTGATCCTTCTTCACATATTTCTTAAAGAATGGTACAAATCCAATTACTAAAACATATTAATTCACAACTCAATACAGCATTGTACAACATCTAGGAGGGTATACATTGTGTAATTTTTTCAGATGACTTGATTTTTATTAAATTAAGAAATAGTACATAATACTCATTATCTGTGTCAAGCTGCAGAAGCAGCAGCAGCACTAAATCACACACACAAACTCAATAGCACTTATATTTTATTAAACTAAATCTTAAAAGTTACCATAAATGTTTCACAATTTCAATTGCAGCAATCTCCTGAGCTGCCAGCTATGGCTGTCTCAAATTTAAAAAAAAAAAACACCTTAAAGTTTTAACTGTAACAGACACTAAATATATGATGTCCTTAAAACTTCTACAGCAAGCTCTCATTTACCCTACTCCCACTATCATTTTTTTTTTTTTGTAGACTGAAACAGAAATACGAGATTTCCTGCTTTTTCAACCCCCATGTGGTTTTTAAGCTCTGAGTGAATAATAACAAATGATGAAAATATTCTCTCTGTGGCTGGAGAAGAAGCTACTACTGTTAAAAGACAGCTTAGCAACTGAAGAAAGTCTGTTTCAAGGTGCCCGGCTAATGATTTGAACCAATCCAGGGGAGAGACTTTGTTCGAAACATCATCCATAAACATGTACTGTTTAAAAGGTTCTGCTCCACCCCTGAAATTTATTATGACTGGCATAAATGAAAGATGATTTTGAGATGCCCATGCCAGGGCAGCATCTTCTTGTTTATAAGTTAGGCATCCATCTTTATATCTGTGATTGAGAATGTTCTCGAGAAAATGAGGTGGAGTTGATCTTTGACGCATTCGCTTCTTTATTACCTGCAGTTTAATCTCCTGAAGTGCCTTCCAAGTTTTGACAGCATCAATGCAGCAACAGTTTGTCTGAAGTTCGTCTTATGGGTGTGGATGGAATCTTCAGTATACTAAGCATATCATCTACATTCCTCTTTAATCCAATGTTATATACTTTGGATAAGATACCTCCATCTATTTTATCATGGTTTTCTTCACGAAGTTTTATGAGACTAGGACAGTTCTAAAACAAATATCTAGAAGGAGAATTAGCTTGGATCCTCCTAATCTTTTCACTGAAGCTGAAGAAAAATGGTTGTTAAGGAAGTATTTTGTGACTTCAAAATTTTCTTTTTTCCTGGTGAAGACGTCTTTGGCTAAAAGATGCATTAAATGGGCACTGTGTGGTCACGTGGCATTAAGGCGCATCCCTCCATATCTTCTTCCAAGTATGTGCTCATCTTTGCCACAGTTGCAGTATTGTCTGTGAAAAAACTGACTTCTGTTCACAGACTATAATACCTTTCACTACCAACTTCTTTAAATATTCTGTTGCGTGGGCATTTCCTGATGCATCTGTTGTTTCTGAAAGATGTGCAAACCCATTTTCTGCTGTCACATCTTACTGCATCATTGTGTCTACCTAAAGCTAAAACTGGCAAAATTTCCCATCAGTATTTCTTGCACACTGTCCAAGTTCCTTCTCATATACAGTACTGAGCAACCTTTTACCAACATCTGTCTCCCAGGTGGAATGTAGCCTGGTTGTAAGGATTCACCCATGTCAAAGAAATGTTTATTAACAATGTGAAAAGGAGAATTTGTGGCACAAATGAATCTAGAAATCTTTTCCTCTGTGGTGTCTTGCTGGTATTTTCTTGTCTTATGACAAACCTTTCCAGTAAAATCACCACCATGGATGATCAAAAACTTTTGCCTGCTACTGATACTTTGTTGTCCAAAATATGCTTAATTATAGCACTGCTGATAAAAGTAGCAACAGATAACTGAGGTTGCTGCAGATAGACAGTGAAAATCTCTTATGCTTAAATGGGGTCCTGAAACAAAATTAAAAAATGATTTTAAATTGTTCTTTTCAGTTCTTCTCATGCTATCATTCAGCTAATTATTTACAGTTTTTTTCAGCAAGGATGCAGACTTGATTCCAAACTACTGAAAAAGCTAAGACTGATGCACTTAGAGTGCACTTAATTTTGGAGTAAGCCCCACTGAACTCAGTGGCACTTCTGTTCATTTGAGAAAACAAAGTATAGGAATGGGGTTCCCTTGGGAAAGGTGAGTTATGATGAAGTAAAACAGGAAATAAATGTATGGTATCACCATTATGGTCTGTGGCCAGGATGTTCCAAAATAGGGGGCAGGTATTATGTAATATAAAAGAAGAAAATAACATGAAGTGGCAACTGGTAACTCTAGATTTCTCTTACTGCAGCTTTCTGTAGTGGACACTTGGGTGATATGTTCTAAACCTAGTTAACTAATTAAATGAGCCATAAGGATTAGCTAAGCTAAACTTTTTTTCCTATTAACATCCAACATTACAAACAGCTTGAGAAATTACTTGTTAAATCACACTTCCACTTCAAGGCATAGAGGGAAAACTGAAGAAAGATGCATTGCAAAGTGAATTTTTTAAATTACTAACCAGTTGATCCACATCATTATTCGGACATAGTCACAACTTCATCCCCATCATTTTCTCTAAATAAGCAGTTTTCATTATCATGTTTCATTCCTGCAAGTAGGCCCTGCATCACCATCTAGAACTCCTCACACTTAATACATTTTCCTTTTTTACTCAGGGAAGGAATTTCTTCAAAATATTCCCAGATAGGGTCTCACACCCAGAAGCAATGACAGCTTTTCTGTGGCAGAAGGGTGGAGGGAAAAAGCTATATGTGTGCTGAATAATGTCTTCTCTTCTTTTCCAGTTCACTCCATTGTTCCTTTCTACTTAGCCTCCATCCTTTCCTAGTGTGGCCAGGTACTGCCCTGCTTGTGCCCGCATTGTCCGTCCTCCCTGGCATCACAGGCCTGGGGGTAAATCAGCCACCTGGATAAGCCCAATAACCCTGGCAGGTGTTGCAGGCTCCCTGTCCTTCTGGCTGAGGCCCCTCTAGGCAAGGCTTCTAGTGCTCCCCCTCCCCTTGTAGAAAGGGGAGGGGAAAGGGGGTGTGAGCTCTAAGCCGTGGCCCCCCTGCTATGGCAGCTGCTGAGAAGGAGGTTTTTTTGTTTCCTTCCCTATGCTGCCGCTTTAGCTTCTTGCCTTCCTAGTGCTCAGGCGAAACCTCTGGAGCTTCCTCCCACTCCTATCCTTCCCCGTGTGCTAGAGGAGGTGTGACTTTTATAGGGCCTGGGCAGCCCTTATTTGGGCCCAGGCATCCCTAATTGCCCTGCAGCTGTTTCTTCTCTACCTGCTGGGAACAGACCCATCAGCATTCTACTGCTGACAAACCTACCCTCAGACACCCGTCTATAACCATCAGCCCTGGCTTTGTTACACTAGGTATTGTCTCTGTCTTTAAGACAGTGTCTTCACTACTATTCTGCATTGTTTGGCCCAGGTCCACCACCACAGAAGCATAGAACCACCATCACCACCCTATCCAGCCTGTGTCTTTTTTTGCACATGACTTTAGTCTGCTGATAAAACAGAAACTTAAAGTCCAGAACTTTCAAGAAGCAAGAGCTGATAGCTAGGCTGGCCAGTCCAGAGTCATTCATCCATTTTTATGAGACTGCAAATTTAATTAGGTTTAGCATGCTTATGATGAGATTTTATTGTAACTGATATTTTTAAAAATGAGAAAAATTTAGTATATTATGGATGATTTAAAAATATTAAAAACCTGATTTAAATAAAAAAGAAATCCAATTTATTTATTATTTATTTAAAATCATATATATTTATCCACCATGCCTGGAAGGACCCTGGTCTCTTCCACCTTATTTAGCTTGTTGTCTGATTCTAGGGGAGGGGTGAAATGGTCATAGAGAGATGCTCTGAAGCCATGAGACAGACTGGGGTTGGGACCTCCAGAAAACCTCCTTGGCTTCCAAAATTGCTAAGAGCTACTTGACACTGTTGGTGGTCAGGAACCTGCTGGAATGGGGGAGGGAAGCCTGTGGCTGTGGAGGACTGACCATGGCCTCTGTGGGAGGAACCTTCATCATCTTCAGACTCTAAGGTGGATGACAAATGGCGGTTCTGCTCTCACGTCTGCCTCCCTACTGCACTGGGTGCAGTGCTTCAGCACTGGGGAGCAGTTCCGAGACTCTCCAGAGCACCAATACTGCAGCAACCATATGGCAATCTCAAGTCAGGGGCCTGGTGCCTGGACCTCAATGTTACATGCTGTTGAGTAAGTGACAGATGCAGTGGGACTGGCAAGAGGCCCCTAGAATTCTGACGGCTACTGTGTCTTAAGGATTGCAGGGTTGACAGCAATTGGTGATGAAGCGTTGATGAGTGCTGCAAAGATAATGAACAGCAAAGTGGCACCAGTGATGGAGCCCCTGTCTTGGACTTGCCCCTTGAACTGTTTTAGCTCATTGATCCAATATGGTATCCCAGTGCCCAGGGTGGCACTGAGGTGGTTGGAGACATGCTTCCAGAAGGAGAGCAAGTCTGTGTCTGCCTGGAAGGCCTCAGGGATGGATGAGACTGTCAGATGCTGACAGCTGCTATGCTGAGGAAGGGCTCCGAGGAGGACTGGGAGCTTTAGAAGGTGAGGACACAGCCACTCCAGTTTCTAGGGGAGAAGAGCAGCCTGGCATGGGTCTTAGATAGTTGCCCACTCCAGAATTACTCTGTTTAGATGGGGAGCACCTACTGTCAGCATGATTTTCTTATGCTGCTTCTTCAGCTCTGCTGAGAGTGACTGGTGCCAGGAGAGTACTTTGTGTTGATACCAAAGTATCAGGTGCTGAGTCTGATCGGCCTGGGTCAGACATCAGTCCAAGTGTTGATTCCTTTAGGAGCGCTCTCAATCTAATATCACAGTCCTTTGTGACAGGTCTGTAATTCCTGCAGATCCTGCACTTGTCTTTTATACTTTACCCAGATACTTGAAACAGTTCTGGTAAGGGTTGTTCATAGGCATTTGTTTTCTGGAGGGCACACAAGGCTTGAAGCCCAGGGAGTGGGGCATGCCCCAACCCCCTAGCTATCCCCTGAAAATGGGAAACAGGTAGCCCCTCAGCTACCAGAAACTACTAAAACTGTTAAGTGAACATTGATTTGAACAGTAAAACTGTATGCAGTAAAGATGAAGAAAATCACTGGGGAGTTGCTTGCCAAAGCAAGGACATTCCAGCACCATCACAGGTAGTAAGAAGCAACTGAGAGGGAAAGGGACAAGTAGCTTCCAACATACTAGTGTGTATCTGCGTGACTGTAGAGGAAACTAAAGCCTGCTCCCTGGATATCACTGAGGGAAAATCTCTGGCACTGATGCATGGTGGGATGCACACACAATACCTAACCTGGAATGGAAATGAGAAGTGCTTGAAGAAGAAACATCTTCATAAGCAGACCAAGCTTATAAAGTTTTTCACTGAATTCAAATGTCTATAAAAGTTAAAAATCATGGGAAAGCAGATCATAGAATGAAATATAACTATGAATGAAGTTTTAAGATATGTTTGTGTGTAACAGTGTTGAAATTTTAGTTTGTACTAGGAAATTATATCGTAGAATGAAAATGTGACTGATACTGAGGTAAATTCTCTAATACTTTGGAATATTAATGTAACTCTTTCAACTCTAGGTCAACTAGTTCAGTATCAGGCAGGTATTTTTGTATAGTCTGATAATAGTCAAACATGTTCTGTTTTTAAAAAGAAGCAGTAACTAAGAAATAAAGTTGTACATGAATGTTTACACTACTTTTTTGGTTGAAAGTTAATGTAGACATGCTGTGATAATATCAAGTGGGGCATTCACTAATACAAGTTACTCCATTAACTTGCTTTATGGAGGTGCAATACATCCATACATGGAGTTTGCTCTTGTGTAACTATGTCAATGTAGTCATAGCAAAACAAAATTCTCTAACATAGCCTTTAATCCGTTATGAAAAAGTTTGTCAGACTTTTCTGGAGTCAAGCCATTGTGAACTATAATGTTTTATCAAAACAATTTTGAGAAGAAGAATCTGATTAACTAATAAAGGTTCAAGGTGAATGGGTAATCCACCAAACTAAAAAAGTCTATTAAGTTCAAGAGGAAAAGGAAAAGAATATTAGGGAAAAAATAAGTATTATATTTAGTCACAGAAATAAAAGTTAAGTACTAGCGTCTTTACGTCTGGTCTTGACTAGAATGGAATTGCAGTTGACCAATATGCTTCTCAAGTTTATGAATCTCTCAGCTTCTAGGAACCACACAAAGGCAGCAAGGGCCTTTTGAAAGTCTGTGGTACTTTAAGTACTAAGTAGGGAAAAAAAATGGGCAACAGTGAGCTTGGATATTTTTGGAAGAGGAAGGAATCAGCTTATTTTTTTAAATGTGTATTTTATTTTTTAAAACCCACTTATTTAAATAACAGTGGTATATGTCAAGGGGTATAGTTATTTTGGATACCTGCACTTTCTGAAATGGCTGAAAGCACCAGATTCCTGGGCATCTAGTATGAGACAAATCTTACAGTAAAGTTTTACTTTCACTGAAGTTAAGGAAGTGAGGACACCAGGAATGTGACCAGTAAGTGCATGCTTGACTGTATTATCAGTTATTTATTTAATAAGAGTGACTTTTATATTTGGATTGGATGAGTCACTGTGGATGCCACAATTAAACAATGTTTGTAAACTTTCTTGATATGCAGTGTGCACTTATGAAATAGACATTTTTCCTCCCACACTTGCAAGTCTCTACTGCTGCAAGAGAAATGACATAGGTCCACAGAATGTAATTTTGTACATGAATTTAACAACAAACCTTCTTGTTAAAATCCTGTGTATATTAAAGAATACCAAATATCTACAGTGCAGTTCTGGCCTACCATAGTAATTCACTTCAGTGGAGCCAGGATTTCACCCAAAAAATAGATTTGCAAAAGCTAAACAATGTCAACATACAACACTATGCAGTTCTAATGACTTCAACGAAGAAGAAAAACTTTTCTTTAAGGATAATTGCAGATATTAAAATTTGGCTCAAATCTTAAATGAAATGTTTAGTGTCTTCAGTACAGATACGAGATATTTTTTATCTTTATTGCTATGGTTCCATTAGATTCTCTAGCCCCTTCTCCTAGAATTTGGTCTTAATACTAACTGCATCGAAAGCCACCCACTTACTATTCACACAGAATATAACAGGACTTGCTATGCTGCATGAGTTGCAGATATTTTGTTGACATTCAGAGAAACAGGTTAATTTTCAATAAAAGGTGTAAGATTTTCATATTCATAGTTTCCTGATTTATAGCACTGAAAAATGTGAAGAATCTTTCCATGTTACTTCACAATGCTTTCAGGTAATGATCAATATTGTACCAAATGTTTATTCAATTAGAAAAACAAAACAAAAGATTAACTTAACATCCACACTGCCAGCAACAATACTAAAAATATGCACATCTGAGTTGACGTATTGAAGCACAAGTAATTCGTTAAATTATGCACAGCTATATAGCTACACACATACGCTATAAAGAATGTTCTACAGAAAGAGAAATACAAAAGATGTTCTTCTGCAACAGTACTAACCTGGGACAGCTGCTGTATGGGCCTGTGAGGAAACTTGCTCCACTGCCTGTGGCCTGACTTCAGAAACTTGATGGTTGGAGCTTTGATGTTCAATGAGTTTTACTGCAGTAAGTGCATCAGACCCAAACATCTGGACGTCCATAGAAACCAGACATACTAATGTATCTAAAACATGAAATGCAAAACCAACACTGATATTACAACAAAACTAATATTAGTGTTTGTTACTGAACATGCTGATTTGAGTTAAACTGACACTTGCTAGAAGAGAAACATACCCTCACATATTTCTGTGGTGTTCTACATTACATTTTTCATGGCATATAAAGCCAATATACAATTGAAAATCCTGACCCATCTTGGTCTCTATCTATATTAGTTCTTTGAGAAAACAAAAATTCAGTTAAGTAAATATACTACAGAAATATGTATGTAATGTACAAAAGCACACACATTCCTGAATGTGACACTGCGTCATTTCTTTTTACTCAACAAATAAAAAGTGTCTGATATTTTGTTCTGCTTATTCCTCACCTATGCTCTTGTCAACTTTAGCAATCTTTGTGCAGGCCACTTCTCCCATTTCTGTGAGCATGTATAGCACCTCAAGTGCTGAAATCACAAGCAGCACATCTGGTAATGTGAGATGACATATTATCTCTTTGTAGGATTCTTGATCCACATATTCACAAATTAAGACACCATTATCTTCAGCTTTACAAAGATTTCCCAAGATTTCCATGCCTGAAAACAAATACAGAATAGTTTTAAACAGCTGAAAGTCATTCTCTTACTATTTACAAAAAATATCAGGCTAAGACCTTACCTCTCATTTTTAAGAATCTGTCCCTTGACATCAGGCATTTTGTAACAGTGTGAAACATTAGATGAGTAGTTTTGAAATCAACAGGATCCAACAGAAGCTGTGAGAAGGGGATAAAATGCCATTACTTAAGCTGCAGCCTATATTATATGTTCAGTCATAGTTACAGTTCTTAAATTTGCATAAAAAATTCAATGCTTAAAAACCTTTACATGTAACCTTTGTTGGAATATGTTGTTACTTCTGTGAGCGTGCAAGACTGCACTTTAAGTGCCTGGTGTCTCCTTTCTATTCTCAAGTGTCTGGCAAGAGCCACACTATGCTCTCAACTTTTCTTTTTTCTTTGAGTCTTTACAGTAAAGAAAATAACAGAATTCCTGGGCTGTCATCAGGCTGGATATCAACATTTTCCAGGGTCCTGTGAAGGGGTAGTAGTGACTGGAGGTGAATTCCCCCATATGTCTTTCACCATCCTTTGTCCTGTTTATACAGCACTTAGCATGATGGGGTCCTGGTCCACGACTACAGTCATTAGAACTATGGTAGATACTACTACCACTATTGTTCTCTTAAAGGCCTTTCCATTAGATATCCATAAAAATGCCATCTTATTTTAAGTTCTATCAGCAGCAGAGCACTACAGTGTGTCCTTCCCTGCTACTGACTCATAACTTGATCTCAGTGTCTACACAAGATCCAACATTATATTTATCTGTAATATATAATGCTATAAAATGGATTGAACTGGTCTGTCACTGTTTCTTCTTACATCTAAACATCTTTGAAAAGAAAAAGCAAGTCTCCTTCACTGATGCTATACTCATGTATGTGTGACCTTCTCAAAGTTGCCCTGCTTTTTTTTTTTTTTTAATGCTCATTCTTATAAACAGTATATTGATATTTATTAAGTGGTTACATGGGAATTCTTGTACTGTCATAGTGGAGTAAAGTAAAACCTGTGGGAACTTATTTAATTTTTGAAGTAATTCAACTGGATTTCTCCTCCATCTTATGGAATTTCAACTGGGGGGAAAAAAGTGATTTGAAGGATTTTCCATTTCCCCCATGAGATCAATTCCCACACATGACTGTGCTTTAGCTAACTGAGGGCCCCACTCTACATCTGATTCCTACCCTTGTCCATTCTGTTGAAATCTACTATATTCTTCTGCTAGAAGCATTTATTTGTTATTACTTCAAATAAACACAAGAAAAATAATTTTAAGACATCAGTTGAGCTACTTAATACTCCATTAGCACCTTCTCCAAAGTATGTTTGAGTTACTCCATTATGAAATTTCTTACCTCTGCTGCAATATTTCCTAATGTGTCAAGCCCCAATTGCCTCAGAGAAATAAAATGACTATGAGCAGAGAGTAGCAGGAACCGAAGACAGGTACGATTAGCTGCCAAAAGTTTAACATTTCCTTCCTCAAAGGAAAGATTTCGCAAAATCACTGCAATCTGAAGTACCCGCTGCCCTTCAATATCATTAATGCCCAACTTGCGAGGTGGGTGAAATAAGGACTGCCATATCCATTCTTCTGATGGAATATCTACAAAAAGCAAACAAACAAAAACCCCAACAACGTTAAACTATTCCTTTTCTGTATTCTGTACCAGAATTGATCTAATCAGTTTATTCACAATATCTTACCTTGAGATTTGTTTCTGTCAGAAATGAGATCACGTACTTCATTATCCTCGACAATATCTTTCCAAAACTGTGAACAGAATAAAAAGTTATACTGAAATTTCTAAAGTGTGGCATTTCCTTTAAAAATACTGGTTTTCACTTTTATTTCTTTAAAATATTCACAGATCAGTATGGATGAGTTTATCAGTATTCCATCTGTTAAAAAAATCCTCTTCCAATTCATATCAGTTACTATTGCATCTTGAAGATTATTTAAACTAATGGTATGTTCTTCACTTCAAAGCAGAAACCAACAATGTTCAATATACTACAACAGCTTTAAAGGGGTCTTCCTGCCACCCTTCCAAGACGCCAAAAGTATTCCAACCTCAATGAACCAACAGGATATTTTTATATTCTTAATTATATATATACAGTATCATAAACTGATTATATGTGTGTCTGAAGTGAAATGCAGCAACTCTATGATCATAAAGTAAAATAACAGAAACAATTTAGGACAAAGATAGAGGTTATTCACTTTGTGCAGTAACTGAAGCTCTTTGAAATAAGTGTCCCTTTGGGTGCTCTACTCAAGGTGATGGCATGTCCTTGATTAGAGGTTTTGTCAGCAGTGCCCTCGTGGGTAGCACATGTGCCATTCCCACCTCCTAGAACGACTGGTACCCTTTTCAGTGCATGTGACCCAACTCCCTCTGTTTCTACCCTACTGGAAGGCTGCATACTTGACTCTGAAGTAGAGGGGATGTGGATGTGTAGTGGAGCACCCACAGGAACATACATCTCAAAGAACGTCAGTTACTGCACCAGATGAATAACCCTCTTTTCTTCTTCAAGTAGTGTTCCTGTGTGCGTTCCACCCAAGTTGATTATTGAGCTGTGCTCTCAACTAGCGAAGGGAATTTCAGAGTTGCTAGTTGAACAGATGAGAGTACTGAGAGTCCAATTGCTGCATCATGCCTAAATGCTTAATGTTTTATGAAGGTTGTAGTGGAAGCCCAGGTAGCTGCTTTCCTATATCAGTGATTCCCAGCCTCTTCTCTGACCTGGCACACCTTCAGACCTTTAATTATTTTGGGGCACACCACCTTATAGTCTCCAAATGAACTGATGAACATTCATGAGCCAATCCAGAACTCTTCTGAGTAGTTTTATTTTTTTTTTTTAAATTCTGTGGCACACCTGCTCAGGCCCGATAGCACACCTGGCTGCCATAGCACACTGGTTGGGAAACACTGTTCTATATATTTCAATGATTCGGACATCGTGTAAGAAGGCTGCAGATGTACAGAGTGATTTAACTGAATGTGTCATGATAGTTTGAGGTAATGTTGTCCCTGACTGTGTAGAGCATGAGCAGATACAGCTGGAAATCCACTCTGATAGCTTTGAGTGGATATCACATTGTCTTTTGAGCTTTTTGTGACTAACACAAAGAGTTTGGGAGATTTCCTAAAGGATTTTTTCTTTACAGACAAAATGTGATGGCTCCTCTGACATCTAGTGCATGGAGGGTCACATCCCAAGCATTAGCTGGTGGGTTCTGGATTAAAAGTAGGTAAATGAACACTTCTGTTAAGGTAAAATGCTGATGACACTTTGGGGAGGAATTTCAGATGAAGTTACAGCATTACCACGTGTTTTTGAAAGACTGTGTACACTGGGTGGCCCTTAAGTGCTGCAAGCTCACTAACATGTCATGCTGATAAGATTGTTATTAGGAATGATACTTTCATTGATGTGTGCAATAGCAAACAAACTGGCAGGGGTTTGAATGGTGATTTAGTAACTGTCCGTAGAATTAAACTGAGATTCTAAAAGTATTGCGGGCAGGTAAATATCATGGTACACATCTTCTATGCCAGTCATGAAAAGTTTCATGAGTGGGTGTGCAGAAACTGTAGTGTCATCTGTAGGATTGTGGAAGGTAGTAATAGCAGCTAGGTGTACTTTTAGTGTACTCGTTGATAGTCCTGATTTTTTTTAATTCTAGGGGATAGTCTAGTAAGACGTGGACAGAACTACTGTCACATCAATTTGTCATTGCTGGCACCATAAAGAGTATCTACACCACTTCTGCCGGTAAGTTTTCCTAGTGACACTTTTTCTACTGTTCAGTAGAATACGTCTTACTGGTTCTGAGCATTATAGTTGCATTTGTCTGAACCAGCTAGCAACCATGCTGTTTGATGTAATTTGCCCAGATGCGGGTGAATGTGCTCCCTCTCCTGGGAGAGCTCTCTCCTCTAGCAGGGGAAGAAAGATCAGTGAACACACTGACATCTATGTCAGGTTAAGTTAACCATGTTTGTCTGGGCCATGTGGGTGCTACCATTGTTACATTCACATTGTCTGAGTATTTTCTATATGGTTTTGGAGATCATGGGGTTGGGTGAAAAGGCATACAGAACACCTGTTTTCCAGCTGATCAGGAATGTGTCTCCCATGGATATCTGCCAAGACCTGTCCTGTGGAACTGATAGCACTTGAAGTTCATTGGTGTTGCAAATAATCACTTGTGGGGTAATCCCATTGTCGAAATATCTGTTGAATATCATTGGGCAGTTCCTACTCATGACTGTTCCTAAATCCATTTGCTTAAATTGTCTGTGGTAAGTTCTGAGTGCCAAGAAAGTACGTCACTGACATATGGATACTATGTGGTATGCACTGATTCCAGAGCCTCATTACTGCTGAACAGAGGGAGTTTGATCTTGCCTCTCCTTGCTGATTGATATAGAATATACTTGCCATGTTGTCTATTATAATTTTCATAGTTTTCCTTGTTATGAGACACAGGAAATGCCAACAAGCTTTGCTGACAGCATGAAATTCCAGCAGGCTTTATATATAACTTCCTTTTCTGTGATGACCATTTCCCTTGAACAGTGAGATATTTTAAGTGCACTCCCCATCAAATGAGTAATTTGTCTGTGTTGATCAGGACAAAGGGTGTTTCCTCTACAAACAGAGTCCCTGTGAGAAGGTTGTTGGGGTGCATTTATCATTTTAGCGATTGCTTTATCTTTTTTAGCATTACAACATATGTGTATATGGATTGTCTGTATGGTCTAAGACTATCACCATCCACATTTGGAGAACTCACTATACTAAAAATGCGGTGGCTGTTATGTGCCCTAGCATTTGGAGGCATGCAAGGACATTCAAGGTAGAACTGCTCTGTAGTATGAATTTCAGATTCACAATGTTGTTGAACGCCTCCTTTGGTAGGCACACCCTGGTAATAAGTCCAAATGTGTGCCTATAAAATGAATTTGTTACACAGGATGGAGGGTAGATATTTTGTAATTTATCATTCCAGTGTGTGAAATAATGCCTGTGCTTTACGAACCGCTTGCATGGTTGGTGTGCACATGTGTGTCTTTATCAGGAGTCATCCAGATATGGGAACATAGTAATCCATAAAAGGTCTGTAGTGGTAAGCAGCAGCAGCAGCAGCAGCAAGTATGTTAGAAAAAACTCTTAGACATGTACAGAGGCCAGAGGGTAGCACTGTGTATTGATAGTGGCTGTTGCACAGTGTGAATCTTAGGAACCTTCTGTGAGCTGGGTGAATGATAATGTAAAAATAAGCATCCTAGAAGTTGATGGCTGCAAACCAATTGCCATGTTCCAACATGAGTAAAAGTGTAGCCACGGTAACTGGCCTGAATTTTTGCAGCCTTATAAACTTGTTCAATTTTCTTAAGTCCAAAATGGGTCTCCAGACTCTGGTCTTCTCTTGAGGAAGGAAGTAATGGGAACAGAACTGCAGCCACAGGCATGTTGGGATGGAACAAAAACTCTGTTGCACCTATTTGGAGTAGATGATCTACCTCCTGTTTTAGAAGGCAACCGTAAAATGGGCCCATGAAGATGAAAGGGGTTTGAATTGTAGGAATGGTGGTAAAAGGGATAATATGCCCAGAGCAAATAATTTCCAGTACCAATTTGTCCGATGTTATGTTCACTCAGTGCTGGTAAAAGGGGCATAAGTGGTGTCTGAAAGAGATGTTTGTTGTTATGATGTCTGGTTGTGGTGCTTGGGGATTGTTGTGAAGACCCTCAACCAATGTTTCAAAACTGGCACTTGGGAAGGGTAGTCTGAGGTGTTAGGTATTGTTGATTTGGCTGAGGTTGACACAGGGACCTTTTTTGGGAGCATGAGTGATCATAGCATCCATTTTGCTGATAATGCTGATACCTAGGAGCAGTGCCATCACTGGCACCTGGTATACAGGGGCCAAGCCCCAAGTTCTAGCACCCCAAATCCCTCCAGAAACTTGGGGCCAGGCAGGCAGTGGCCGGGTACAGTGCCAGCCCCGACCCCAGCTGGAGACCCAGGGCCAGGCTGCTCACAGTAGCAGGATCCAGCCCTGACCCCAGCTGGGCCGCCAGGTGGCTGCGGTTCCGGCCCCAATCCTGGCCAGGGATCTGGAGCCAGGCCACCTGCAGCAGTGGCATCCGGCCCAGACCTCAGCCCTTTATTCCGGGCAGCAATACTCCTGAGTTGGAGTTACTAAAATGTCTCCTTCTTGTCACAGATGTGTATATTCCAAGCATGCGGAGTGTGGCTCTGGACTCTTTCATCAAATGCATGGCATTGTTGATCTTGTCCGCGAAGAGCTCTGCTTTATTGAAGGAGAGATCCTCAATAGTTGCCTGCAGCTGCTTAGGAAGGGCCAGAGTGGAGCCACGATGCCCTGTGCGTAACAATGGCAGTTGCAACTATTCAAGCTCCAGTGTCTGTAACATCAAGGGAAGCCTGCAGCGTGGTTCTCACCAACAAGCATCTTTTATGAGAGACTAGAATTGTTATTTTCTATCCGTTGGGTACAATCAATAAATTGAGATGTTTTTGAATAAGTGTCACAATCATAATTTGACAGCAACGCTGTATAATTTGCTATCCTCAACTGAAGGGTAGTAGTGGAGGTATAGACTTTCATGCCTAGCATTCCTACCCTTTTGTTCTCTTTATCCTGTGGTGTTGATCTATTACAGGTGTGGCCAAACTGTGGTTCAGCAGCGATATGTGGCTCTTGAATGAAAAAGTGTGGCTCATGGAAGAGTGTCAGCAAATCAATTTAGTAGGTAAAAGTATATGGCTATATGCCTCAGTGCGGCTCTTGAAGGTTTAATGATCAACTTGTGTGGCTCTTGAGTTCCATAGGTTTGGCCACCCCTGATCTATTATGTTACTGCTTGCTCCTCTGGTTAACAGCTTCTGTAATGAGCGAGTTAGGAACAGGGTAAGTAAAGAGGAACTCATTATCTTTTGCAGGAAAAAAAAAATACTACTTACAGGCCTTTTCGCAAGTAGGTAGAGTCATTGTGGGCATTTGCGAGATGTGATTGTCAGGCTCCATGAGTATCAAAAAAGTGATCTTAGAAGATGCTGAGGTCTGAAAGATTCTCAGTAGTTTGTGCTGAGATGTTGCCAGTTCTTGGAGTGGACTATCCAGGCTGTCAGCCACCCTCTTAAAGAGGTCCTGAAATGGCCTCAAACTGTTTGCTGTAGTAGGATGTGGTGGATTATGGCATCATCTGGAGAAGATGAGTTGCTCACAGATTGAGGTATGTCCTGCTCGTCGTCTCCTCCTCTACCACTGTAGGATCAGTAAGTTCGGGTCCTGTTGGAGGAGGTCTAGACTAGGACATGACCTTTCCCTGTATCCTTGCAAGGTAAACAGTCTACTGTGTAAGGTGGAATAAGAAGACTAAGTGACTCATCCAGGCCAGTACGTACAGTATGGGAGTAGTGAGGCATATCATGGAGGTTGAGGCCATGGGTATGCTGCATGGTCAGAAAAAGACCAGTGTTTGCTTTTGTGCCTGTTAGGTAAAGGTAGTAGAGGGGAAAGCATAGCCTCTATACCTTCATAATAGTCATCAGTAGAGAATGAAATGAGTGAAACACGCTCCCCTTGACTGAACTGCACTGGGGAGGTGCTTGGGCCCTATAGTGGTGATACTGGGGAAGATACTAGGAATTCCTCCTCCTCCTGATGCCTGTGCTTTGCAGTGTGCTTTTGAGGCGCTCACACTGTTGACTCCATTGGTGTTGCTGGCATTGCAGTCAGTGTCCTGAGAGATGTTGGTGTGGACACCTGTACTGGTGCCATCAGCAACATCAATACTGTCAGCACCAAGGAAGTCAGGGTCATGATCAGTGCTGATGTAATGGAGGTTGTACATGACAGAGCTCTGGTGGCCTTCAGCACCAAGATCTGAGTCACAGCCATTTTCTGCATCGTTATTCTGGGCAGTGCCATATCAGGGATGTTTGTTTTCATCTCCTAACTCTTTAGCGGAACTACAGGAGTCCCTCCCTGATTTGGAAGTTATTATATTGGAGGATCCTATTGACTCTTTGGTACCAACTCCTCTGTTCAGTCTAGGTGACCTTCTCTTTTTGCTGTGCTCCATTGTGGTGGTAGTAGAGTGCCTTTTATGGGACTTATCCTAGAAGCTGTTACTCTGTCCATGGTCTGAGACAGGTCTCAGAGACCTTCCCAAAAAAAATTAGTTTCAAGCAGAGGTCTCTGTTGTGCTTTGCCCTGGACTTTAGGTTTTTACAATGGACATATTTCTGAGCAGTCAGCCCTTCTCTTAGGCACCTAATACACTCAGAGTGTACACCTAACGCAGGCATAGCATCTCTGCAACAAGCTCAAATGTTTGAATCCTGGAGAACCTGGCATAAACTACTATAAACTATGAATTACAGGTATGTCTGAGAGGTGTTTTTTTTTTTTAAAGGAAAGGTCTGAGACAAAATAATCTAAATTACAAACAAACTGACTAACTTTAACAGGGGGAAAAAGTATTTTTGAAGCAGACTGGGAAGAACTGCTGAGGGCTCCATCTTAGACAGTGAATGGTTTTGAAGAAACTGAGGGGATCGGGGTGTACACACCAGAGAGTGACAATGATGCCATGAGGCAGGGATGGTGCATGCATGACCCAGACGGGTACTGCTGACGTTCCAAGAGAGGATGTGGAATTGCCTTGAGTGGAGCACCCACAGGACATCACTTGAAGAAGAAATGAGGAATATTAAAGCTCAATGAACATAACAGAAATTTTGGTACACAGTGTAACTACCCAAATTAGATTGTGACCATGATATTAATGTTGACATCCCTACCATCTTGAAAATCCCATGGTATGTTATGTTTACCTAAAGTACACAGAAAGGGTTTGTACACTAAACATACCTAGAATGTTTTATATAAATATTGAGTAAGTATCTACAACACGTCAGAATCTCAGTTTTATGTAAAATTTGAAAGATGCCATCTTCCACTCTACAGTGCCTCCAAACATCAGGCTGGGGACCCTGACACAGTAAGGAAAATTACCTCTCATTTGAACATCTTCAGTTATTGAAAAGAAAAAGACAGACCAGATTAGACCAAACTCAAACTTGATACTGCTGGTGAACAAAAAGGTTTCTCTTTAGAGGGGAGAAAGTTTCTCCTCTTAATCCTGATGCTATTGGCAATATTCACAGAAGTTTTAGGCAATGAAGTTTAACCTCTAGAATGATATTTCTACTGCAGTCCTCACTTTGAGCTCAAGGGATCCATTTTTAAGATGGAGCTTGAGACACTCAAGGAAGAGGAGTTCTGTCTTGTATTAAAGATGTGTGGAAAACCAGACTGCCTTTCATTTCTCATCAGTGTAGTATTTCCTTTTGTGTGTCTCTTTTTGAACAGTGATGAAGAGAGTAAAGATGTAAATTATACTAGTGATAACAAAAGGAAGAAGATCTTAAGAGTCATGCCATAGACTTTGCCTTTGTATCTCTCTAGCTTAGTGTTTCTATTTTTCAAACACCAAAGACATGATGTATCCTCAAATGAACAACTTCATCCTCAATTTGAAGGTCTTTGGAAAGGCCCAGAAAACTAAAACAATAGCAATGCAGGGTTACAGCTTTTGCCAGTGCTCTTGCCACAAGACCAAAATCATAAAATATTCTCACAGTGTCATGACATTAGTTGGACTGACCCTCCAACACTATGCTCTTGATCTCTATACAATATTCAGGCTAAAAGTCCAAGATGAAGCATTCTCAGATTTAAAAATTGTATTTATCTAATGATCTTGGGTAATTTGAAATTATAGAAGAGTAGACTTTCTGCCTCCAGAAGCGTTCTATTAATACGGTGGTGTCATAACTGCCAAACTGAAAACTAAGACACCCCTGAAAAACCACCTCTGTCCAGTATGTTTTCATTAGTGGGGGCAGCACTGCCAAAACCATTGGCACCAGCGGCTTTTATTTTTTAAGTGCCAGGAAGCATTCCACTTCCTGAAGTACCACAGTTTAGAGAGATGCCACAGTGCAATTCCTGGTTGCCACAGCAAAATGGCACCCAGCATTTTTCAAGCCCTGGCCTACAGGTAAATCACCATGGATTCTTACTCATGATGTGTGGAACATGAGGACTTGGCAATTTGTTCTGTCTGCAGAAGATGACACCAATGTCATCCCTGGCACAGATTTACTTAAAAATATTCAAACCTCTGCACTCGATACAATTGATCGGCTTTTTAAAAGTTAAAGCATGATATCAATAGATTGCAGGATCGAGACAGCCATAAATAATGGGCAATGTAATTACTGGATTACTGAAACCCTGTCATTTTGAAATCCAGCTACTTCACCAACTGGATCCATGTTCCTGGAACTGCTAAAAATCACAGAAGCCATTATACCATTGTCTCAGGAGTCAAAGATGAAGGAACAATTTCAATAGATAGATTTCTCTTTAAAACGTGTGTCTAATAAATCACCCAATGCAGGACAGAGGAGATTTAAAACATCCCAAGGAAAAATTAATGTTGTTTCTTGAGGTCATTTAAGTGAAGGACAATTGGCAGTATATCTGTCTGATGACCTCTTTAACAAAAGATGCTACTGTATAAACAGCTCATGTCACTACATGACATGGTATGGATGAAGCCAAAGATGAAAACCCTTAGAGCTCCCAGAATAAAGAGAATTGCACTACATTGTCAGAAAGAGATCTGTCTGATTCTAGAAACTCCAGAATGAGGATGGAATTCACCTTAGTTGGGACCTGAGCCATCCTTAAAGATGACGCTTCAGAACCAAGGAAACGTTGTTTTAGCAAGGTGGGCTAGTGACAGACAACTCTGGCTGTCAGATCTAGAGAAATACTCTTTATTCTCCAGAGGAGAAAAAAATCTGGTGCACCCTCTCAGAAGCTCAAGTGAGAGTGTCACAAAGACACTAAGAGTCAAGCATACATGTGGACATCCTGTAAGAGCTGAGACATCTGATGTCAGAATAGAGGTATTAGGCACTCAAATTTCATAACTTCTTACTTTCATATCCAATGATTCATTTAGCTCTGACTTTTGGGTGAATCAATAAGCTTTTGGTGCTTGATAACTCTCACTCAAGGGAAAGATGTCAGTACCTCAATAACGACCAGCTCCACCTATGACAAGTTTCTGGCTCTAGGAATGCTTGGAACTGAGCAATTTGCAAGACCTGACCTGAGAATCGTGGGCTTTGTCTAGCTTAGGAAAAGAGACTCAGATTAAACTGGCATTAGCCATCACACTAGTACACACAATGCAAAACTTTACTCTTATTTACTGTCATCGTAGGCAATATGATAGGAGAAGTGAATGATGACCATATTTATTTTAATATTTGCACTTGGCTGAACAACTAACAGACACACCAACATTTACAAAAGAGAACCTGAGCAAGAAGAGAGCACAGATCGACTTAAGCACAGTTCTGCTAATTTTAAAAAAGTATAAACAATCCAAAAAAGAAAAGAACAAGTATGCAACTCTCCTGCTCTTGCCCACACAATACATTTGTTGTGAGAACAGTGGAATTAGGAAGTCTGAAAGTGCCTTTAGAGCGCCTCCTCATTTTTGTTACATACAGCAGCATAGCTAATACACTAAATAAATACATTCCTGCAGTGGGATCAACCAATTGATTAAAATAAGATTCTATTTTAAAAAAGGATTATTGCAATATATAGGCATTTTTAGACACGGTACTAGTTTATGGCATGCTTTCAACAGTGTTTTACAGTAGTGTGGTACTATACACCAAGTAACATTTATAAATAGATCCTTGGAGCACCTCCAAGTTTCTCATGAGTAAACCTTATTGCAGATATGCTGGTTCTACTTAACACCCAGTTAGGAGAGTTTATTAAAACCATCTGTCTTCATATACTATAATTATTTAAGATGATGTAATTAGCAAACATATAAATTATAATTCGGTATAATTTCAAAATGTTTACATATCTAGACATGGCATTTGATGATGTTCATTAACTACTGTAGAGACTGCCTTAGTTTCGGGGGGGGGGGGGGAGGCAAAACCAGAAAAGTTAGTTCCTTCTTAATAAAAATTTCCAAGTATAATATTTGTGGGTATCTTACAGAAAAGGTAAAGACAAAGACTGTGAAGCACAGTTTTTTACTCTTAACCTTCATATATTTTAAAACAGAGGTTTTCAGACTACGGATTGGGACATAGTACTGGATTGTGACACCCTTGCTGCTGCTGTCATTGAAAAGCTGGAGTGCATTGCTCAAAGATGTAATTGTTGGGCTGTGGGCACAAATGAGTTTTTTCAACTGGGTCCCAAGGAAAAAAGTTTGAAAACCACTGCCTTAACATACTTCTAAATTCCAGTACTAAAAAACAAAAATGCTCATCATCTTCATTATCAATACTATTCTTTTGCATAAATTCACCTATTTGTACTTCAACAATAATAAAAGCTTGATTGGCAGTACTGTTACCTAATTTGCCAAACAATTAAGTTTTGTAAAAACTAGTTTAGCATAACACAAGAACATAAAAAATCCCTCTGCAATATTTATAATACAAATATTGCAATGTTTTATTGATGTATTAAAAAAAGAAATAATTTGAGTAGAAATCTGACTATGGATTGTAGTGGAACTAAATAGTCTATCGATTCCTCCCTTTCTCTCCCTATTTCTGTCACATGGAAATAAAAAGTGTAAATGAGCAAAAGACACAATATTTTTAAATTCCTTCTACTTTGATAATTTAAGTGATTTGAAACCTTAAGAAAATTTATGAAGTGTTATATTAACATGATCACATCCTCTTAAGCAAACATAACAAAATATCAAATCTCTTTTGAATGTACTATATCACATGCAGGGCCAGTGCAACACTAGATAAACTGGCCTCAAGGGGCAAAACTGGGGAAGGGGGCAAAAAATAGAATTAAATATTCATGAAACTACATAACTAAACAAAGCAGGTTTCAGCAGTGGGAATGAAAGGTCAATGAGAACGTGCAATCAGCACTATAATAGTCCCTTTTTCAAAGTATAATAAATCTGGAATTACAAATGCAGAATTTTTATTCATAGTAATACCCAATTCTCATTTTCTAAAGTTAACAGGGGGGTGGCAAGTTGTGTAGGGTGCATAATACTCTTACACCAGCTCTGACTGCAGGCTGCCAAGCACCATACAAATACTTATCTAGGACACAGAAGAAATGTTTACACAAACTAGAAGTGCAGCCAGAAGTAATCTTGCTATTAATATAGCACAACATGCCCTCTAGTGGATAAAACAAAAATGTCCTGTGCAAACCTAGCTCCAGTAATGTAATCTCCTAATTGAAACAGAGATGTCCAAAGCATCCAGCACTCCTTAAATTTTCCCTAGGCTTCTGATGTTTCTAAATCACCAGGTAATCCATAATACTTCATTGCTTATTCCAGTGTTTAATAACTGGAATAACATTGTTTTCTCTTCACAAATCAGCTAGTCTTAAAACAACAACAACAAAACCACTGTTATCTGAAGTCCAATGCACTCTTCCTTTTTCTTAATGATTTGCCCTAAGTTTTATCACAAATATCCTTGCTTTACTATCATACTGTATTATCTTGAAAGCAATAAACTGGGAAGTAGTTCAAAGTCACGTTCTCGTACAACGTACGTAAAACCATTTTGATCCTTGAAGACCCAGGGGTATGAGTAGTTTGCCTCGTAACAACATGCTATATAAAAAGCACTACCAAAGTTAGCACAAACCAAGAATTCATAAAGACAATGATTTGTTAATGAGGCTCTATGAACTCTATCAGTGGTTCTCAACCTGTGGATTCTGACCCCAAAGTGGATTGTGAATTTGTTTTTATGGGACCACCAGGGCTAGTATTAAATTCACTGGAGGACTAGAGCAGAAAACTGAAGCCTAAGACCTACTGCGAAGGGCTTTAGTTCCAGGCAGTTTGCTCAAGTTTTGAGTTCAGATCTGGCGGTTTCTTTGAGACTTTAAGGGGCGCAGAGTGACTGGTGAGCAACTGTGAAAAATCTGGCAAGCTAGTGGAGGGTAACAGAGGCCTAAATTAGACAAAGCCCTGAATATTGAAAAAGTCCCTATAAAATTGGGACATTTGGTCACCCTGCAAGGCCAAAGGCAGAAAGCTGAAGCTCAAGCCACACCGCTTGGGGATAGAGCCCTACATGGATGCAAAAATGTGGTCAGCATCCAGGGCCGTAACTAGGGATATGGGCGCCCGGGGCAAGCAGCCCCAAAGGCGCCCACCCCACACAGGCCCTGATCCAGGGCTCACCTGTCCCACCCCCCCCCCACCCCCCAGCTGCCAGAGTAGGGGTCCCTACCTTGCTGTGGCCAAAGCAGTGAATCTCTTCCCCCACTGAGGCTAGAGCTGGGCAGGGGATTCCCTTCCCCCGCTGTGGCAAGAGCCAGGAAGGCGGGGGAGGAGGGATCCCTTCCCCGCCAGCAGCTACAGCCAGGCGGGGTTGCCCTGGCCACTCTGAAACGAGCGGCAAGGAAAGCACCCTCCACTGCCCGGCTGCGTGTGGCTAGAGCCGGGCGAGGAGCACCTTCCCCAGCTCTGAGAGGAATGTGCCTTTGAAGCACATTCCTCCTCAGGGCCAGGAAGGGTCTGGCATGGCGCCCTCTTTAACTCACACCTGGGGCTTTGCCCCATTCGTCCCACTGTAGTTATGGCCCTGCCAGCATCCGATCCACATCTGCTCAGTGACAGCATCTATCCACACTGTGATCTGCATACCATGTTTTATCTGCATCTGTAACCACATCCGCAACTGAACTTAGGCTCACATTCAGCATTTAAGCCTTTGACTGGCTCACACCCCACGTGTCCCACCCACTTCTTCATTTTCTTGTTTGAGGTTCACATGCTGTGATGTCAATCAGATTTCCTTGGCCACTGGTGTAATCTCTGATTGACAGCATGGCATGGAAACTGCAAACAAGAAAAGGAAGAAGTGGGAAGGGAAGTCATTGGGAATGAGCCAATCAAAGGCCAGCATGCTGACTAACTGACAGTGAGCAGTAACTCTTCAAGCCTTGGCCTGCTGCGACTGAGACGCTGAATGGCTGGCATACCACAATCAGAGCTGAGCTAGGATTGGCTGGAGTGCTATCTCGTTTCCCTGTGCGCTGCTGACACAGATCATAGCAGCAGGTGCAGCAATGGATCGTACCCTGTGCAGATATAAATAAAATCTGCATCTGCAGGTCAATCTGCAGCAATGGGTCTGTAGTTATCTGCACCCACAGATGCAGATACCTGCAGATCTTCAGGAATCTACCTGGGGCTAAAGCCATAGCCTGAGCAACTTAGCTTTGTGGGGACTCACACAATTCCCCTGCTTGCCACGCCCCTAATATGAGCCCTGAGAGCAGGAACAGACTTAATGGAAAGAAAAACTTAATTGCCATTGCTGCTTCACTGCCTCCCAGAATGACAAAGCCGAGAAGTGAAAAACAGGCTCAAATACCACACTGAAATGGAAATACAGTAGAACCTATAAGTTATGAACACCGGAATTAGGAACTAACCAGTCAATCACATACCTCATTTGGAACTAAGTGCACAATCAGGAACCAGCAGCAACCCTCACCCACACCCTGAGACAAAATATAGTATAGTACTGTTAAATGTAAGCTAGAAAGAGAGAGAGAGCAGCATTTCTTTTTTTTGGCATAGTAAAGTTTCAAAGTTGTATTAAGTTAACGTTAAGTTGTAATGTTCTGAAAGAAACACCATAACTTTTTGTTCAGAGTTATGAACAACACCCATTCCTGAGCTGTTCATAACTGAGGGTTACTATACAATATTTATATTCCAATCAATTTTACAATTATATGTTAAAATGAGAAAGTAAGCAATTTTTAAGTAATAGTATGTTGTGATACTTTTGCATTTTTTGCATCTGATTTTATAACCAAGTAATTTGTAAGTGAGATGAAAGCAGGGGGTACATAAGACAAATCAGACTCCTGGAAAGGGTACAAGTAATCAGGAAAGGTTGAGAACCACTGCTTTAAGAGACTTTGACTTTTCTACTGGCAGGGCATAGTTAAAAGCAGCTTAATTTTTAAGATTACCTTAACAAAATCTCTATCAGTTTTCTCTTTCCATTCTTCTCCAAATACAGTAGAAAATGATCCTAAAGCTTTAAGCATAAAAAGTAACATTTAGTAAAAATTAACGGAACATTTTCCTTTAATTTTCTACTACTAAACAGTGCAAATAAAGATTCAACAATACTATAGACCACAAGGAAGTTTTCTTTTTTCTAAACGTAATTTTGCAGTACACTATAGTAAATCACTTTAATCTCTATTGCAACACACTCCGTTCACTGCTGTCACAGTACTATAGTTTAGGCATATGGAAATACTTGAATGGTCCAAATCAGGAGTGTCAAACTCATTTGCTACAGTGGTCCAGCTTTGCCTTAGATGTATTTTAAGTGAGCAGTACATACCATAAATCAAAATCCTACTGCACTCTTGCAGCATCATGGTGTGCTGTGTATGCGAAACTGTGCTCCATGATACCAGTCTCAATCTCTCTCATTCTGCTAGGGAGTGTGATCTCATGGAGCACAGTCTAGCATACCCAGCTCTCTGAGGTGTCATGAAACCTGACACTTTCAGAGCATTGCAGAATGCTGGGTATGTGAGACCACACTCTTTCTTTCTCTTAAGGAGACAGTGTAATCTGTGGAGTGTAGTCATGGGCTGGATGGAAGAGGCTCATGGGCTGCATTTGGCCCATGGGACGCATGCTTGACACCCCTGGTCTAAACTTTGTGTACCCTCACCTTATGCCTTAAAGAACCATGACATGCTTTTCTAGAATTTTTTTTGATAAAAGCATGAAGTGGTTTGTTAGATTTAAATATTACGTCAGCAACTACTATGTCAACTTGTACATGGTAAGGAGAAAAGATATTCTAGTTTAGCACAGTGTCTAAACAGATCTCCTCTTGAAAATTTCAAGATGTCAAAACAGTGGCTAGATGTGATTACCACTTAAAAAAAATCTTAGTATTTTTTAAGGAACTTTATGGTAATTTCTGGGTGCTGTGCAGGATGCAGCACCTAATATTATATCAAACTTTCTGGCCTATCATTCCTTGGAAGTAGTAAAGACTAGTTCACAGGATTCCTGGTGACATTACTGTTTTGGAGCTTGGAAGTCTGCAATTGATTAGTGTCAATATGAAATTATATAAAACAGCATTTGTTTCACAGTTCAGCTGAAAAAAAAAAAATAAAGCAGCATTTGACATCGTAAGAATCCAAAACGAGGCTTCTAGGGCATTTGGCATGCAAGGTCTAATTAAAGTATTTTGAGGATGCAAACAAGTTATTTAATACAATCCTACTGGTAAGGTGGGAAGGAAGGTTTTGTAGTCCCATTGTGTTCTTTAGGTTACATAAGAGAACTAAAACTTAAATTGAAATATTAATGTTAAAAAACTGAGACAGTACTCCTGAAAGAGGCTGCCCTAACACATGCAAAATAAAAGTTAGCTCAAACTTTTAAATTAAAACCAATCTTAAATTAACAAAATTTAGAAAAATATTACTAGAAACATTTCGTCATAAAGAGTATCAACACAATTCACAGACTACAGTGATAGAAACTACAGAGATGCTTAAATATTATTCCAATTAATAAATAATAGACAAATTCCTCAGCTACCACTTATTCTAATTGAAAATTGTTGTCACAAAATAAAAAATTAAAACACTCATACAGAAATTTAGAGTAGTGATAATTTCTCATGTTCAGTCACTAAATTTAACAAATGCACTATTACGCTGTGATAGTAAACAGATGCCACATTCAGGCTTGGAACCCCATTTTTCAAGGTGTTGTAAAAACACATGAGAAAACTTGATCCCTGCCCCAATGGATTTAAAATCTAAAAAGACATGCACACTTAAACCAATTCTTAAGAAATACCAAAATATTCCCTCTCTGATTGTGAGAATATCAGATTACAGAATAGACTTGATACTCTGTATGGAGAAATAATTTGTCTCAAGTGATCAGAATTAAGAGAGCAGGAACCTAAATCAGTTTGGTAAGGGCCAGCAACAGTACTAGAAAGTAAACATTCCCTCATTATATGGGTAGGGAAATGGGACACATCTGTCTTTTGCACTGATGGCACCCTCACTGGGGGATGTGTTAGAGAGCATATGAAGAGAAAACCCTCCGTCTAGTGGAAGAAGAGAACATACTAATTACAGATTTGACACTCTCTAATTCCAAAAGGACTATTAATTTGTTATAATTAGTCATGGCCAAGAATTTTATCTCCAATACTCTTCTGTTGAGAAAGAGCGTAACAGAAAGAATGGCTAGTACAGATCACCTGTGAAACAACCATATGGAAGTACGGAATTGGCATACAAAAGTTAAACAATGAAGGACTAGCCATCAGTGTCCAGGAAAGTATGAAACAAAGGAACATTCAAAGCTTGCTGGAGCACTATTCCCATTTTTGTAAAAGCTACTTTGAAGAAGGAACTGTCCTAATTCTCAGAAGAGTGACAATTTAAATTCAGAATCTAACAACAGACCTCTGGGAAGTACTAATTAAGGGACTAGAATTAACTTTAGCCTCTCTTTAAGCATTCCTTTCACCTGGCAGTTCTTGTGATTCACTGAGATGCAGACCATAACATTGGTCAGGTCAAACCCGAGGGACATTTTCACTTGTAGTTAAAGCAACATGCTATTAAGGAAAAACACAGTAAAAGGACAAACATGTAACCCAAAAACCCTGAAAGAGATAATAAACCAGTACTCACATATTCCTGACAAGACAAACTTTTTACATACTACAAATCATTAAGGAAACAAAAAAAAAAGTTTATAATTTTTTTTGAATGAGTACATAATGTGTCTCACATACATTGCCTCCCCACAAGTAAAGGAAACAAGTCAAAAGGTAGTGATTTTGATGCATTATTTTGCATCAAAAGGACATAATGGAAGGAACAATAAACAATTTGACCAAATAGTCAAACGTTGGTCACTCTCCCCAGAAGGACTGATTTCATATTGAAATAGTTCCGTGAAATAGAACCATTTAAAATACTAAAAATAAAAGCATGTCAACTAAATATTTCATAAATTCAGACTGAGATCATTGTGATGATATTGAAATCTGATTTCCAAATTTCACTATGGTGAGGAACTGAAATGAATCACTTTGTATCAGAATACAAACACAGTGAGTAAATTTCTGTGAGGTGTTTCTATTTTAAAGTGTAATTGACATTGAAATGTGTATCTTTTAAAAATCAGAAAGGACCTGAGCAGGAAAACAAACAAGTACACAAGTCTAGGCGTTAGAAGTTAAATGGAAATCTAATGCCAAAATCTATTATCGCTTCTCAAGTAATTTAAAAATATATGACTGAAAATCCAGCTCTTAAAATTTCGCTATATTAAACTGTTAAATGATACTCCCTAAAACATATATTAGCTGAATAAAAAGGTAATTTTAATATTAAAAGACTGACACAACATTAAAGTTATTATAAAAAACTAAATGTCAGATTAATTTCTCTTCAGTAAATGTTAAAATTTACTATAAATGAAGAATAGTGATTATTCAAAACTAAAAGGTAGAAAAATATATTTGCACCTTTCTTGCTTATCTCTTAAAGCTATATACAGTAAAAACAGAATTCAACTTAAAACTTACTATCATCAAACACCCCAGCATTAGCAAGTAGTAGAGTGATGATTTTAGGGTCCTTTTCAAGCTGCATGACATGCTTGCTTTCATTTGACAGAAGAGTGCACACATTAATAGCAAAGTCCACTTCATTGGGGAGTCCAGATAATAGTGAAAGCACCAATTTATTATAGTCATTTGGTGAATTAAAGTCCATAGACAGCCCATAGCTTTGACGAAGGTAATCTAAGAAGACAAAAAAACAAACAAACAAACAAAAAAAAAACCCCTATGAGAACAAAGTTTCTGCAGTCAAACTAATAAAATGAATATTCGGGTTGACAAATAACCAAAATATACATAATTATATTTAATAAATAAGTCACTGCATTTAACCAACTTTTCCAACATTACATTTGCTTCCCCCCCCCCAGTCCTCCTTGGGCCAGAGTACCAAGATCATTGCTTTGGATGTGGATCTTGCCAGTTAGTGTTCATCCCACAGTGGAATACTGCAATAGATGCTCTTCTTGAGGAGAGCTTCCAAAACCACACAAAGTTCAGCTAGGACAGAAATCAGCCCAATTATTTATAAATACTATCTATACATATACTCCATATTATTATTTATTCACATAACTACATCACTTAGAAGCCCCTGATCATAAACCAGGACCTCACTTTACTAGGGGCTGTACAAAGAAAGAGTGAAGAGAGAGTTCTTGCTCCCAAAGAGCTTACAATTTAAGTGGACTACTGGCATTCAATTTGTTATCTTGTTCCAATTAAGATTTGCATTTTGATTTGTAGAACCTCATATGGAATGGATACTATGGCTACATATTGAACCACATGGTTCCTCAAACTGTAATCTTAAAGTCTGAATCAGCAGAACCTGGATTTAAACATCTGTGAGCTGCACATAGATCATCACCAGTGAAACTCTGAAATTAAATCTTTATCTTAGCCCAATAGACCCTGAGATTGTTGATTTCCAAAGAACGATACTTCAAAGGCCTAACTGGTTACCCAGAGTCTGGAGGTACTGGGTTTTCTTGATTTTTTGCTTTGGTTTTTGGGTCAATGGATAAATTTTATTTATGTTAGATAATGATTTGATTGACGTTTACCAACACTCTAAATGCATTTAAAACCAGTTTCAGTTTAAACATCAGAGCAATCTTTTTCTCAGAAATGTAATTTACCTGATACACTGTGTTGCTGGTAATTGTAGGAAGATGGAATTGCACCTATAGGAAGTTGTGGCTTTGGATTGCCGGGTTGTACCTCATCATCGTCTTCCCCAAAATGATGTACTTTCTCATACTTTTCTAGATAACTGAAAGTAAGAAAGCAAATATTTTTAGGATTTCCTATGTACCTGACTCCTCTGTCCTCTAAGTACTGAACTGTTTAACAAACAACAGCAACTGTAGAAATATAGAGGTTTGTGGAAAACAGTTAAAATGTGGTATAAAATGCAAACCCATGAATCAGACTGACAAAAACTGACAAGAGGTAGGTAAATGAAATCATGCAGCATAGATTATACTGAATCCTTAAGACTGTTCAGTTATCTTTGAGGGTTGTAAGTTCTTCTCCAAGATCAGGTCCAGTATTATTCAAATTATTATACAGTTGGGAAACCTGACATGCACAGTTCTAATATTCACACTATATGAACTCTTCTATTATTACAAAGTTTATTAATACATGTAGCTCCATTACAAACATCCCAACTCAGTCAGGTACATAGAGGCCCGTTCTACAGTTTATCTGCACATTCATATAGTCACACCATCCCTGACAGAACAATTTGAAATCTTAGTCATCCCTTTTCCCCTTATTGCCATTGGCCATCATTCTGGCACCTCTCAAGGACCTCTCTTTCTCCTTCTATCCCAAGGCTGGGATGTAACTTTTATAATATGATATCCTGAATTTGTCCCTACTGAATATGCGTCAAACATAGTGGCATTTTCCCTTTTCCTTATTTGTATTTTTTCACCTTACTAATTGTTGGAGTGTTCTTTTCCTATAGGTTAGTTAGCATACTAATGATCTCAACTTACCGACACGTCACTTCATTACCACGGCCCTCTTTTGGTTAGGTCATGTATTTGTGTCAAGAAATTCTTCCTAAACACTCTATTTTCAGATCCCTGGTACTTGGGATTTTCCTTTAGGCCATTTATTGGTTTAAAATTTATCAGTTAGGCCTCAAGTCTCATGCTAACTTGTGGAAACCAGTGTCTTACTGTATACAGCCCTGTAAGTTCCTTGTATTACTGCTAAATATAATGAAAAGCAATACATATAATAAAGGCAAGCTAGCCTGATAGGCTACAGTCATGATTTAGATATGAAATGTGTTTATATTTGCCAGTAATACCCCTTGGCTATGTATTGTAGCATAACTAACAACCTTTGTAATTAAGCCTATTTTCTCTCTCTCTGGTTTGTTGTTTTTTTTTTTTTTTTTTGGTTTGGTAGCTCAGTTTTTGCTTTTGTTATATAATGCTCTTTGTATGTGCTTTTGTGACTGGCATGTGGAAACACTTACAAATTACTTCAAGAACTATCATCAAAAATATTTTGTAGTTTACCAATGGAGGTATGAGAGAGAGAAGTATGGGCAATATATAGGCACAATCAACAGGTTAAAAGTAGTGATTCACAATAATAATAGGAATATAAAATATACTACATACGACATATGGATTTCTAGAGGCTAAATGACGCTATTGGAACTTTTTTGGAATCTCTCATGCAATAATGCTGAATATGATATTTTATAAGGTGGCAGGCTGTGTCACAATGGGTTAGGAAAACAGAAAAAAGACATTATGGCTAGTTAGAGCAAAGTGATAGTAATGTAGGACTAAAGATGAATTTATACCACAGAACTGCTTCCAACAAGAGTTTCTGTCTGGAATAATATATGTTATTCATTGATAAAAATGCTGTGTTCATTCATTCCCTTATTTTTTAACATCATAAGCAAAGTCTGATGCAACTCCATATTGTAATTAACCTCCATTCTGAATTTTGTACTGTTCAGTGTAAGTTTTGCTGAAACTTCATTTAGATGTGTGAACTTAATTTGGCTGTGTGAATGAAGGGGTGTGTGTGTGTGTGTGCGCGCGCGCGCGTGAGTGTGTGAGTGATGACATCAGTCTTCAACACTAGCCTGTCCTGCTCACAGAGTGCCAATACCACCTTAATGGCTAAGGTCAGTGAAGACAAACTGGGAAAAGCAAGAAGAATCCACCCTAGAAAGAATGGGGCAAAAAGCCCCATCAAGAACAATATTGAAGTCACATTTGCCATTAACTGATGACTCTGTTATACAGTACCCTGAGGCAACGACATACAGCAAGAACCATGGACTCAAAAGCAACAATCAGGACTGGTAACTATACATGACCAATGGCAGACCATGTGGGGGTGGGGATGTACACATACTAGATATATTAACATAGCTGTGTTTTTCTCATAATGAACATGGCATATTGCTTTGTCCCCCTGAGTAAGATCCTGATAGTGTTTTAAGTATAACAGTAAGAAGATACACTTTAACAATTTACCTTATTGAGTAGTTAACTTATGGTCAAAAAGTTACTTTCAGAAACCACTACTACTTCAGTACATAACTGCAACCATATAGATCCCAATCTTGAAAATGCTCACCCATACATTTAATTTTACACACACAAGTAATTCCACTGCACACAGTGGGTCTCCTCGGTGTATTGTTCACTAGTGCAGAGTGCAGTCTATACTGGAGTACTCATGCAGTAAGTTACTCACATTGCAGGATGAAGGTCTTTACATTGTAACTGCTTGGTAATCAGCAAATAGTTTAAATCTTTCCATCAGTACATGGATACCAGAAGGGTGGGAGATTATTTGTTTTGGCTTCTTTTTTTTGCTTGTTTGTTTTAAAATTGCTGAGGAAAGGAAAGAGCCCATCCTGAAAGCTGTTGGACAATCTCAACTCCCACTGATGTAAATGGGAGGTAAGAACACTCACAAATTGCATGTTTCTACAACGTATTTAAGTATATACCTAATTCTGTGGGGTTCAACCTTTTTTCATTTGCTGACTCCTAAAATATTTTGAATAGAGGTATGGACTCCTTTGGAAATTCAGCCTGTGGTTCACGAACCCCCACCAGAGGTCTGAGACTGAAACTGACTGAACAGAATTTGACTATAAACATTACATGGGCTCAGCATGGCATTTGATGCTGCATCTGAAAGAGTGTTAAACTGCAGGCTTCTATGGTAATGACACCACTTCTGGGTTTTGACTGGTAGGTGGGGTATTCATTTACTTTTGACTGACCAGAAAACTGATTCCTTTTCTGGGATCTGAACTTTATTTCCAAATTCACTTTCCGCAGACCCTTACAAAAAGGCTGTGGACTCCCTGGTTGAAAACTAGCAGCCTACCATTAAGCATGTAACTATTCTCATTTGCTGTAATGGGATTACCCTCATGCTTATAATTAGAACCACGCTTAAAATCCTTGCTGAAACAGAGCCTAAATGAAAAAAACATGTCTTTAAATTCTAAGCAAATACAATTTTAATAATAAAAAGCTTTAATAAAGGTTTAAGTTAATCTCATAAGAGGAAGAAAATTAAGAGTTAATAAGGGCTATGAGTAGATTTTGCATAAAACAACTACGATTAATGTCTCTTCAGCGCTTTAAACTCATAAATCACTATATAAATGATAAGTATTATTAGATGACCTACTGGTGCGACTCCCTCTTGATTATATAGGTTCCATATGGTGAGTGAAGAACCTAGCAGAAATTTTAACTATGATATCACTTTGCTTTTGCTGATTGAAAAGACCTAAATTTATATTTAAATACTGTTGCTTTTACATTCTTTCACAATAAAAATCTACACTGAAGCATTTTACCTTTTTATTTAATGCTTGCACAAGACCAGTTCCCAAAAAATTATGAGTAACTGAATTTTAATTCTACTAAGTCAAATTTCAAAATTTCTTCATCTACAGTCTTTAGGATCTAAATCTTCAGTTCTTTCTTTTACAGCTTACTTTTCGATCGGATCTAGCCTTTTCCCCTTCCTTTGAGTCATTTAATGAAAATTTTAACCAAATACAATTTATAGCTTCCATATGGAAAATGGTGCTTTTTAGCATGTTAATTGTCACAATGATGCTCTAAGCAAAATGAAAAAAGGACAGCAGCTCTTTTTTAAATTTACATACTTTTCCAATAATTCCTTTATTTCTTTCATATTTTACCAAAAGAGATGCATTATAATAGAAGCTTTATTATTCTTTATAATTAGCCACCATCAACATTTATTAAAAACTAATCATTTCCATTCCACAGCAGTGAATTGTGATACATCCCATACGGAGTGTTGCATCACTGAACGCATCAGGCAGGCAGAACACAATGATTAGAAGTGCCAGTTTTCGTTTCGCAAGCCCCTGTTCCCTATACAACTTTTTAACCATTTTATGGTAATTTTATAAAAATGCTTAATACATATCTTTTAGAAACTAACAGTTGAGCCGAAGAAGCACTTCATGCATTCAGAAAGTTCTATGTAAATACTCTTACAGGGCTTGAGACCAATAGCATAAAGCTTAAATTTCCAAATGTGAAAGCTAGGAATTCCTTCTTTCATATGATCTGAAAGAAACTTCCTCTCTCCAACCATATAAAGCACTCATTTCTAGCTCTGGTGGTTTTGCAGGGTATGTAAACTTAGATCACATTCAAATTACCATCTTCTTTTTCCTTATTTGAATCCAGAAATCGTTCACTGACCTCTAGGTGAAAAACAACCAGAGTTAGACACCAGTGCTTTATACCATCAGACAATGTAAACTCTTAGCTTTCTGAGGTGGAGATTAGTACTTTTATATTAAGATACATAAAAGCTGACTGCTAAAATCATGAAGACAAAACTGTTGCACAGGAGCCTCGTTGATGAATCACTAATTTTTTTTTTAGTGACATTTTAATATTTCCAAAATGTTGGTCCTGCACCAGTTAATAAATAAATATCAGTCTCTGGAAACTATTTTAATTTTTTTTCAGTTATAATACATAGTTGGGCTTAATTAGAAATAAACAACAGATTTAAGAAAATCCTCTACTATGGAAGTTAGCCTTCTAACCCAGCTTCACTAAATTCAACTCAGCCACTTGCCTGAAGTAAAAAAAAAAGCAAACAAAATAAACCCAAATCAGTACATTTGTATTTGTCTTCCCATCAACATCACAGTAAGGGAGAAAGGGTGTGTAAGACTGGGCTGTCAAAAACTGCCTTCAGTCACAATATTGACAGCAAAGGAGACACAGAATCAAGCCTTGTTCCTGAAAACACTTAATGTACATGCCAAGCTTCACTTTCATAAGGCCTCACCCAAATCCACTGAAGTCAAGGAAAGTTATCCCATTGATTTAGCATCTGGGTTGTAAGCAGTTCCAATAACCTCAATGAGATGGACTATCCCTAGTAATAATACTAAGTCTGTGTTTTCAGGACAACATAGAAATTGAAACTAGACAACCGTATATAGCCTGATATTTGCTGGTTTGCCTAGCATTATTTAAACCTTTGTATTATTAAATATAATAAAATAATAATAATAATAATAATACTAACAACATCGCATAGAACATAAAATGCTTATTCAGCAACCTGTCTAGGAGTAAGAATTGCCCCAAGACAAGCCCAAAATCTGGAAACTGAAAAGGAAACTTACTGTTTCCCCCACTCCCGGGTATAATTTTCTGTGTTGCATCTCCTGAGAGGCACAACACAGAAGTTAGCTGGTTGCAGGGGTGTCACTGCCCCAGGGAAGAACTTGGGGCACTGGCCCAGGCCATGCCCCCTGCCAGGAGGCCATGCCCCTGGCCGCAGGCCACACTCCCCGCTGGGGTTGGGGACAGGAGCGGCCTCCACGGCCGCGGGCAGCTGAGCCCTGGATCCCCAGCCTGGGACGGGAACACTGCGGCTGAGCCCCAAATCCCCAGCCAGGACATGGTCGCCGCAGCCACAGGTGGCTGGGTCTCGGATCTCCGGTCTGATCAGGCCGGAGACCGGGAGAGGCAGGTCCTGCCAGATCCAGGGCACTGGCGCCAAGATTCGGGGCACATGCCCCGTGTGCCCAGGGCCAGCGACACCCCTGGCTGGTTGTCATCAATTTTTCAATCCTGGAGTAGATTAACAAGTCTGCTCTATAGAAAAGCCACACAACAAACAAAGTACTCAAACATGGGAAAGTTAATGGTCTACTTTTCCAAAAGTGACTAGTGATTTTCTTTTTTTGAGTTTACAACCACAAACATTTTTTTTTACATGACAAATGACCAGTAAGGAGTCTGGTGGCACTTTTAAAGACAAATAAATTTATTTATCACATATAAACTTGTTAGTCTTCAAAAGTGCGACCAGACTTCTTCTTCTTTTTTTTTTTTTTGCTGGACTACACTAGCACAGCTACTCTTCTGGAAAGTAAAGGTCTTAAGTCCGGCACCCAAAAAAGAAAAACCAAAATCATTGGTCACCTTTGAAAATTTGAGTCTAAATGTATTATGCAAATTTCTACTGAAACTGAACAGCAGAGATACAAATGATCTGGATACCTGGCACCTTCTCATCAAGGCACTGTGCTAATGACAGCATCGGACTGCTGTACAGGAACAACAGATTATATTACGTGTTCTTGCTCCACTCTTCATCTTCTAACCCCTTCCTCCCCTATTACTAATATTCTTCCTCTTATGGATGCCAAGACTGCTGTCCAGGTCTCTGTTACCCTACGGTGTTTTGTTACAACTGCCTCTTACTACAACTACAGATCACTGAAGTGCCAGCAAACTGTTCCATGTGCCTATCACAGACTTGTTTACATTGGACAGTTTCCATTCATCTGGTCATGTGTTCACTGGAATGACAAAGGCCCTCTGGTGGTATGAAAACTTGTATCCAGACAACACACCAATCCAGTCAGCCAAGGAGCTGCTATTCAAAGTGGTCCTTGCTGCTGCTTCAGCATCCAAAGCTGTAACTAAGGAATTTAGCACCCCTTACAACGGCTGGTGCCTGAGGTGAGCGGCGAGGAATGTACCCTTAAATGGAGCCACTCTGGCCCCCCTGGGACAAAGACCCGCTTGCCCCAATGTAGTTATGGCCCTGTCACCACCTGCCACTGTGACACCACCAGTAAAGGCCATATCCAGGCTCTGCTTTCCAATCAAATCATAACTCACCTGGATGGATATCTCATAATTTTATTTCTTAGTGGCTATTAATCTCTCTTATTCTGTGGTTATTTTAAGTTCGTTCTTAAAAATCTTGCTACTTTGCCTTTGTCTTTATTCCCCATCTCCCTACTTCACTACTCGACCCTAAAGCAGATCATGCATATGAAAGGATTTAGGTGTTCACTGCACCTCACTTATGCGTTCAATATGTCAAAAAGGAGGGAACTGTTAGATTTTAATATTATAACTTTTTAGATATTTCTTTCTGTCAGGTCTGTTATATCTTAGATACCCCTCCAGCCAGCAAGCTGGGGCATGAAACTCACACAAGTAACAGATAGGTGTACCAGGCCCACCCATGTGAATGGTGTTGTAAACAATCAAAAAGGCAGCAGCCAGCTGCCTCCTCAGAAGCCCTGACTTAGATGGGAATACATTCCCCAGACTTTCTGCCACATACCCCACTTAACTGTAAGGACTCTCCTCTCCACCTTATTCCCCACCCTAATTGTAGTCATAAGGTCTTTGATACAGAATTTTAATTACATTAGTCATTATCACCTCTGTTCTCTCCTGGTGGAAAAATGTCAGTATTTGAAAGTAAATAGGTAAAGAATTGTAAATGGATTATTGCCAAGTTCCAAAGGGGCAGCCATGTTAGTCTAGTTCCGCAGAAGAAGCAAGGAGTCCTGCAGCACTTAAAGACTAACAGATTTATTTATGCATGAGTTTTCATGGGAGAAAATCCCAGGAACAACTGCATGACCTGATCCCATGTCTTACACTCCCTTGCATTTATTTTCATCCTATTCTGTAAGTTCCCTTATCTTCAAAGCGTCTTACAAAGCGGGATTTTCTCCCATGAAAGCTCATGCGACAAATAAATCTATTAGTCTTTAAGTGCCACAGGACTCCTTGCTTCTTTTCCAAATGGATTATGTAATTGATAAAGAACCATATATATTTGACTACTGTAACATCACCGATTTGAAGGTGAATCTAGTCAGCCTTCTTTCTCAGTACCTGCACACCCACTACTAATCAAGGTCAGATACAATGGTTGAGCAAGCCCCAAGCGGAAAGACTCTGCCACTGGCAGGACCCTGGTTTGGGGTGAAGTGGAGTCTAGTGGGAATCTGATCCTCTCCCCACTTTCCTAGTCACCCTAGAGTATTTAGATCTTCCTGGCCTGCAACTATAGAGGACACAGAGTTTACTTGCTCTACCCAAGACCAGAGACTGTCCAAGGGACAGTCGCTACAGACTCCTTCACCCTGCCCCACTCTACCTGGGGCTAGGCCAAGGCCTGAAGCACTACTGAGACTGCAAGTTTTTCCTCATTTAAATACTGTGGACTCTCCTGAGCAGGACTGTTTGGGAGGTGTGGCCTTTCTCAAAGTCTGCCTTGAGGAATTGCCTCAGTGCCCCTGCTGGCCAGACTGATAACCAGCATACAGTCCTGTTTGTTGTCTGGGAGATCTGAAGTAAACTGGGCTTTTTTTCATGTATGCTGTGGTCACAATTAGAAAGAAGAGGTGAATAACTTGCTAGTCTCATTAAGACTGTAAAAGATGAGTACACCATTCTCCCTAACAGATTTAGCCGTTTCCTATCTTTGTCCTGCAGGGTAGATTTGTAGTTCGTTTCCCTCACTGACTGGCTATATCTATTACTAATGAATCTGCTGGTAGACTTGTAAAAATCTATTCCCTTCAGCAGGAATGTACCATTATCAGTCATTTCTTTTATTTAAAGGGGGTAGGCGACCAAAGCCCACAGGTAAGTCACAGTGAGGAAAACCTGGGGAAAGGGCTGGAACTTGGGGGATGTGGGGACTGTAATGCCAGGGATAATAGAGAGAGTAATCAGAATTAGGAAGCAGGGGAATCAAATCATCATCTTAAGTGTCCTAATGAAGCCCTAATACCTGAGGTGAGTGGAGAAGGAGGACACCGGGGCGGGGGGAAGGAGGGAGGAAGATGCAACAGGGGAGATAAATTGACAGAGGAAAGTAGTGGTATTGGCTGGGTATTTTAGGTGCCTGTACACAAATGTGAGGAACCTGGGAAACAAGCAGGAAGAATTGGTAGTACTGGCACAGACAGGGAACTATGATGTAATTGGAATAACGGAGACATGGTGGGATAGCTTGCATGACTGGAGCACTTCTATGGATGGGAATAAACTATTCAGGAAGGACAAGCAGGGAAGAAGAGGTGGAGGTGTAGCGCTATATGTAAAAGATCTATATGACTGCCCGGTGCTCCACTATAAAAGTGGAAACAAGCCAGTTGAAAGTCTGTGGGTTAAGTTTAGAGGAGAGTGCAACTAGGGTGATGTCATGGTGGGTGTCTGCTATAGACCACCAGACCAGAAGGAGCAGGTGAATGAGACTTTCGACGGACAACTAGCAGAAGTTTCCAGATCACGGTTCCTGGTTCTCACGGGGGATTTCAATTATCCTGACATCTGCTGGGAGGGCAATATACGAAGGCCATCCACAAAGTTTCTGCAGATCACTGAAGACAACTTCCTGGTACAAATGCTGGAGGAACCAACCAGGGGCCTTGCAACTCTTGACCTGCTGCTCACAAACAGAGAATTGATCAGGGAAGTAAAAGTGAATGGCAACCTGGGCAGCAGGGACTATGAAATGGTGAAGTTCAGAAACCTGATCAAAGGAAGAGAGGAAAGAAGCAAAATGCAAACCCTGGACTTCAGAAAAGCAGATTTTTGGTTCCCTCAGGGAACTGATGGGCAGGATTCCCAGGGAGGCTGATCTGAAGGGGAAAGGCATCCAAAATATCTGCTGTATTTTAAAGAAACCCTGGTAAGAGCACAGGAAAATACCATAACAATGTGCAGAAAGAACAGCAAATGTGGAATGCACCCAGCATGGCTTAGCAGAGAACTGTGCGGTGAGCTGAAACATAAAAGGGCTTCTTATAAGAAGTGGAAGCTTGGACAGATGACTGGGGAGGCATATAAAGATATTGCTTCAGACCTCAGGAATAAAAATCAGAAAGGCCAAAGGGCCATTGGAGTTGAAACTAGCAAGGGATGTGAAGGATAATAGGCATGTCAGCAACAAGAAGAGGATCAGGGATGGTGTAGGTCCCTTACTGAATGGGGCAGTATCCTTGTGGTGGATGATACAGAAAAGCCTGAAGTACTCAATGCTTTTTTTACTTCAGCCTTCACAGGCAGTCAGCTCCCAGGCTACTACACTGGGTAACACAGAATGGAGACAAGGAGAGCAGCCCATGGTGATGGAAGGTCAGGATAGGGACTACTTAAAGAAGTTAGATGTGTACAAGTCTATAGGGTTGGATGAACTGCATCTGAGGGTGCTGAGGGAGTTGGTCGATGTGATTGCAGAGCGCTGGCTATTATCTCTGAAAACTCGGGTCGAATGGGGGAGGTCCCAGGGGATTTGGAAGAAGGCCAATATTGTAACCATCTTCAAGAAAAGAAAAAAGGAGGATACGGGGAACTACAGATCTGTCAGCCTCACCTCAATTCCTGGAAAAATCATGGTGCAGATCCTCAAAAAATCCATCCTGAAATAACTGGAGGAAAATAGAGTGATCATGAGTAGTCAGCATGGATTCAACAAGGACAAATCATGCCTGACCAACTTCATTGCCTTCAATGATGAGATGACTGGATCTGTGGATGCAGGAATAGCTGTTGACGTGATATAGCTTGACTTTAGCAAGGCCTTTGATACCGTTTCTCATAGCATTCTCATCAGAAAGTGAGGTAAGCACGGGTTGGATGACTAGACCATAAGGTGGATAGAAAACTGGCTAGATCAACAGTTTCAGCAAGCAGGAATCAATGGCTCAATGTCTAGTTGGCAACAAGTAATCAGTGGAGTACCCCAGGGGTCGGGTCCTGGGCCTGTTCTGTTCAACATCTTCATTAACGATCTTGATGATGAGATGGATCGCACGCTCAGTAAGTTTATGGATGATACCAAGCTGGGGGGAATGGTAGACATGCTGGAGGGTAGGAACAGGATTCAGGGAGACCTAGACAAACTGGAGCAGTGGGCCAAAAGAAATGTCATGAGGTTCAAAAAGGACAAGTGCAAAGTCCTACACTTAGGATGGAAAAACCCCATGTACTGCTACAGGCTGGAGGCCAACTGGCTAAGCAGCAATACTTTAGAAAAGGACCTTGGGGTTATGGTGGATGGGAGGCTGGATAGGAGTTAACAGGGTGTTCTTGCTGCCAAAAAGGCTAATGGCATATTGGGCTGTATCAGCAGGAGCATTGCCAGCAGATCGAGGGATGTGGTTATTCCCCTCTATTCAGCACTGGTGGGGATGCATCTAAAATACTGTGTCCAGTTTTGGGCTCCCAACTACAAAAAAGATGTGGATAAATTAGAAAGAGTACAGCAGAGGGCAACAAAAATGATAAGGGGGTTGGGATACATGACTTATGAAGAGAGACTGAAGGAACTAGGCTTACTTAGCCTGCAGAAGAGAAGACTGAGGGGGGATTTGATAGCAACCTTCAACTCCTTGAAGGGGTGCTCCAGAGAGGAGAGAGCTAGGCTGTTCTCAGTAGTATCAGAGAACAGAACAACAAGTAACAGTTTCAAGTTGCAGCTGGGGAGGTCAAGGCTGGATATCAGGAAAAATTTTCTCACTAGGAGTGGTGAAGCATTGGAATGGGTTGCCTAGGGAGGTAGTAGAATCTCTGTCTTTGGAGATATTTAAGGTCTGGTTAGACAATTCCCTGGCCTGGATGATTTAGTGAAAGCGGTCCTGCTTTTAGTAGGGGGTTGGACTAGACAACCTCATGAGGTCCCTTTCAACCCTATGATTCTATGATTCATGGGAGGAACTGTACCTGCCGTTTGCCATATGGTATTGGCTTGCTCCATTAATACTTCATTCACTGAGAGAGCAATTTTTGAGGATGTGCCACCCTGAAGGATTTTTAACAATTTGTGACGTGACTCCATCATCTTCTCCAATGGTAACTCAAGCTCCTATTTAATAGGTCATTAAGCTGTTTTGGGTCACCCACCAGAGCGGAAGTAGAGGGAATAACAACTTCATCTGGGGATTAGGAGGAACTGTGTATTGTGGAGGGTGGTTCTTGCTCTCCAGTTGTGTTAGTCATGTGACAATATTCCACAACCCTCAAAGAAGCTGATGGTCATGCATGAATGGATGATCTCTGTCTCATAGTGTGAGAACTTGTTGGTCTACCATATGGTCTAGAATGAGATGAACATGCTTCTCAGTCATGCCAACACATATGACATGGCACATGTGTCTGACAACATGGGGGTCCATAACATAGACATGGTGCTTGTCCCCTCCTGGATGTATAGCCCCTTGACTCCACAGATGGCCTGGTGGGTGAGGAGTGTTCAGAGGAAAAATGAGCTCCATCTAGGTTACTATCCTCTGACAACAAAGAGCATACCACTGAGAGTTCTTGGCCAAATCACATGGGGCAGTGCTCAAATTCTGAATGAGGAGAAGACATAAGAGGACATTGTTTATGCTTCCTCTTATGAGATGGTGCCACCAGTGCAGAGGCTATGAACAGTGCTGCTCCAGCATTCAGTAACATTTGTGGTATCAGCACTGCTGATGGTGCCATTTAAAGATCTGGTGACGGCATCAGTGTCAAGAGTTGTGTCAGTACCATTTCCTTTTCCAGTGCTGCATTCAGTGCTGCAGTTTGAGACTGTGCCGTGATCAGCTCCACTGAACAGTGTTCAGACATCTTGGGTGCCATATCTTTTCTTGGTACAGCAGTGGAGGACTGTTCATGTTTATTCCTTGTCTAGTTGCATGGACATTTCGAGTCGTTCAGTTTTAGGGTCTGGAATGAAACCAATCATATCTTCAGTACTGTATACTGCAGACATACTGTTGATGAGGGCTTTTTCTTAGATGCTGCTGCCTCCAGCAGTGATGAAGCTCTTCATCTTGGCACATGGGGCTGTTTGACAGAGACAGGCTTCTTATATCCCATGTCAGATGGTGGTCTGTGGGAATTTTCATTAATTTGAGTTTCAGTCTCAGGTCTCTATCTTTTCTGGTCTTTGCACTCATCTTCCTGTAGTGGCTGCATTTTTGGGTAACATGAGTTTACCCTAAGCAGCGGAGACATTGCAAATGTCCACCTGAGGCAAGCATGGCTTCATTACAATGGGAACGCCTCTTAAAGCCTGGTGAGCCTGGCATGTTAAAGTAGAACAGTAAATTAAGAACTAAGAATTAACTGAAACTTGTGATATAGGAAACAGTAAAATATATTATTAACTAATTTCATTTTTTAAAGACTGATTCTAAAGAACTGATTAAAACTGACTAAACTATGACTAACTAATACTATCTAAAATTCTTTCAGTGATGAGAAAATTTCTCTGCTCAAATGTTCCTTCTTCAACCACAGACAGCTGAAAAGGAACTGAGGACAGGGGTCACATACATGCCAAAACCCATTGAGCGCATCATAATGTTGTTCCTGTGTGTGTGCAAACCACACTAGTGTTGCTAAAAGACCTCTGATTAACAACTCGGAATGTGACAACATGCAAAGCGGAGCACCCACAGGGACATCACTCAAAGAAGTGGTAAAAAATATTCTATTATTATCTCTACATGTTAAGATAAAAAATTAAAAAACTTTAATTGTTAATTATCTTTCTTCATCTCAAGACACTAAGTAGCAATATGGACGCTGCCCAAGTGTCTAGGAGGATAAGAGAAATACCCTTGGTTCTCTTCCCTTACACAGCTCTTTCCTATACGACTCAGTTTGTGAGACTCCACCTCTACACCCCACAAGACATTCCTTCTAGGTGTCCATTTACACCACCAAACTGAGACAATACTTTAAATTGCTGTGCCACTAGTGTACGTACAGTCTTTGTCAACAGTGACGAAAATAACTAACGCCATTTACTTGTCTAGAGCCACTTATCTTGGCACTAACTTACTGTGGGAGCCAATTCCCCAGAGCCGGCCCCATACTGCTACTTTACAAATTCCAAGATTCTTGAAGACAGCTTTCTTCTTCCTTCTAGCTGAAGGAACAAAATGTTATGGTTGTTCTTTTAAAAGTTAACAAATGAATACTGACTCAATTCAGCTTTGAAACTTTATAAATGCAGAAGAAAACTGCTCCTTTTAAACATCTTAATTAAAATTAAATTTAAAAAAAGCAAGCATAGAAATTTTTTGTCAATTTTAAAAAAAAACAAAACCCCTCCTTTTTTCCTTTAGTAGTTTATGTTTAATGAAGTATTGCCCTGTATCTCCATTTTTCTTTGCCTCTGCTGCTGCCTGAGTGTGAACATCCAGTTCCAAATGAGATGTGTGGCTGACCAGTCAGTTTGTAACTCTCAATTTCTATTGTAATATCTTTTATTGGACAACTTCAGCTTTTGAGCTTACGCAGAGCTGTTCAATAAAAACTTGTCTCTCTCACCAACAAAGTTGGCCCAATGAAATATGAACAGTTGGTTGGTCCCACCTTGTGTCTCAGACAAAAGAACTGACTTTTGTTGTTTTGATTTTTAAACATCTTCATTTTTGCATAACAGCTGTAAAGTAGGTACAAGTTTTCATAATTAGGTTACACAAAGGCTGATAAGGATTTGAAGGTAAACATGTAACTGCTAGAGAAAGAAGGGAAAATAAGTTTTCTTACTTTTAATACTGGTTTCTTCTAGAATAAATCAGCTGCTTCAGACAAAAGTTATAACTCTAAGTATTTTTGTCCACATCACTGGAATGGAGGCAATGTCCCCCGTTTTTGTTAGTATTTTTAGCCTACAAGCGCCTCCTCTTGGTACAAGTGCTAAAGCAAATACATCTTCCCAAGGCAAATATGTTCAAATCTTAGGAGATACACAACTGGAATAATTACAGTTTACAACACAGTTACAATACAGGTTAAATGGAAAAAAACAAACAGAACCATTGTATTCATATAATCAATGTGCCATTTTAGCCCTATTTAGTATTTGCTCTTATCCTGAGTTGACGAAATATTTCGTGCTAGATCAGCCTACAAGTAATATTACATAAAGTGTGCCTTTTCAAAAGTACTGGATTTGAACTCAGAGAAAACAAAATTACAGGATGCAAACACACCTTTAAAAAGGATTCCAGGGTAGGCATACTACTATAAGATTTTGTGTGGAAAAGTCTATTACATCTTCCATTTGGAACACTGAGCCATGCTAGTTGTATCTATTTAATAAGAACCAAAGAATGATGAGTGACCAATGTTCCCTCTAAGGGGCCAATGCAGCTAAGCAACATACATTGCTTGCTGCGCAGCCGCCCCCCCCCCCGGCCTGTTCCTGTCACCCCCACCAAAGCTCCACTGGCTGCCTGGCAGTGGGGGTGGAGCAGTCAGCCCAGCCTATCCCCAGCTGGCTGCACCTCCTGGGGGCAGGGGGTGGAGGTGCTCAACACTGAGCTGCGGGGTGTGAGGTCAGGGCTCTGGAGCAGCCTGCCCCATTCCCAAAGAGTTTGGGCCGCTTCACCCCCCCCCCCCCCCCAACCTGAGTGGGCCTGCTCCATGCCCGGGGGAGAGGGGCAGGGACAAAATGGCCCAAACACTTTTGGAGCAGGGCAGGCAGCTCGAGGGCTCCAACCCCACATGCAGGAGCTCAGCTCCGGCCCTCTCCACCCCCCCTGGGGAGGCACAGCTGGCTGGGGGTAGGCTGGCTGGCTGCTCCGCTCCACTGCAGTGAGGCCAGGCAGGCAGGCAGGGCAGAGAGAGTCTGCACAGGCTCAGTGAGAACTGACTAAGCGGGAGTTTTAAAAACTCCCAGTTCAGAGCTGCTCTCGGCAGGGACTATAGCTGCCGGCTGCGCACGGCTGGCAGCCTTCCCTGTGCCAGGCAGCACCAGGGGCTGTGTGGCCGTGCAGCTTAGAGGGAACATTGAGTCCAACCCTCTTAATCTTCCTTCCCAAAACAAACACTTAGTGAAGTAATGATGGAGAGCATCCTTATCTGATTTCCTGGTCTGGCACTGGCTCTCACTGAATTTCCAAAATCTACATTTGGGTTGCCAGGCTAGAACAACTCTTTGCTTCATTTCAGGCACTTATGTGGCATTCTCCATTCTGTTGGCAGCATTTATGAATCATGTGCAGTGAGGGCAGTGGAAATGTAATTCAGGTAACTGCTGTTCACATGACTTCTCCACCTCCCCTCTGTTGTTGACTGGTTGAAGTGCCGCTTATCAGCCTGGGCTTGAATCCACAAAGCAAGACACCAAAGCTAGGAAGGATTCTGGTATCTGGATAAGAAATCCTAGAATCTTGGGCTCCTAAAAGGGTTAATCCATTCTGAAAAACACACATGTAATTTGGATCAGCAGCAAGAGTTGATACACTATAGAACAGCCACCTGGATTTCTCCAAACTTATACAAAAATATCAGTATAGCCTGGCAGAAATTAAACTCAGTTATGCCTGGAAAAAGCTGAATGCAAGAACTGAAACTGTGTTTGCTTTAATTTGGTGTGATAGTACCCAGGTGCTCTTCAGAGCAAGAAGTGTGTTGATTTTTAGTCTTGCCTATACTAGAGAATTACATTATGAAGCTGATCCAATGAAAGTTGCAACAGTGCAATGAACTCACACTAATCATTGTGTTTCAGGTAAACTATTGCCCTACATCTGCGCATCGTAGCTCCATGTTGCAGCAGCACTAGATAATGGAAACTTATCCCATAGCTCCCTGTGTCACTCTGTGCAGCAGGTGCATAACTGACAATACTATACTGAATGCATCTAGAGCTTAGGTTCCCAACCTTTTCTCTGCCATGGCACACATTGATACCTTCAAATTTTTCGAGGCATACCATAACTAAAAAACTCATGAATATTCAAATTAACAAATTACTTACAGATATTCATGAACCATGACACTGTTTCAGAAATGCTGCTGTGTGGGGTAGTAGGAGTAGCAGAGCAGGAGTAGCAAAACAGGGGAGGTCAGGAATCGTGTGCAGTGGCAGGAGTGAGTGTAGGGAGCAGGGCAGGGCAGGGCAAGGGTGGCAAAAGAGGACAAGGGCAGCCATGTGGGGCATAGCACAAGGGTGGGGAGAGAGGAAGGGAGAACAAGAGTGGCTTTGTGTGGGGGCGGAGGGGACCAGTCAGCCTCACCTCAATCCCTGGAAAAATTATGGAGCAGGTTCTCAAAGAATCCATCCTAAAACTCTTAGAGGAAAATAAAGTGATCAGGAACAGTCAGCATGGATTTACCAAGGGTAAATCATGCCTGACCAATCTCATTTCCTTCTATGATCAGATGACTGGTTTTCTGGATGCAGGAAGAACCGTTGACGTGATATACCTTGATTTTAGCAAGGCTTTTGATACAGTTTCCCACAGCATTCTCATTGGCAAATTAAGGAAGTATGGGTTGGATAGGTGGACTATAAGGTGGATAGAAAACTGGCTAGATCAACGGTTTCAGCGTGTAGGAATCAATGGTTCCATGTCTAGCTGGCAACCAGTCACGAGTGGTGTGCCCCAGGGGTCGTTCCTGGGGCCGGTTCTGTTCAACATTTTCATCAATGATCTGGATGACGGAATAGACAGCACTCTCAGTAAGTTCGCGGATGACACCAAGCTGGGGGAACAGTAGACACGCTGGAGGGCAAGGACAGGATTCAGGGAGACCTAGATAAATCGGACCAGCGGGCCAACAGAAATCATATGAGCTTCAATAAGGACAAGTGTAAAATCCTGCACGTGGGATGGAAAAACCCCATGCACTGCTACAGGCTGGGGAACATTCAGTTAAGTAGCAGCAGTGTAGAAAAAGACCTGGGGGTCATGGTGGATGGGAAGCTGGATATAAGTCAGCAGTGTGCTCTTGCTGCCAAAAAGGCCAATGACATACTGGGCTGCATCAAAAGAAGTACTACCAGCAGATCAAGGGATGTGATCATTCCCCTCTATTCGGCACTGGTGAGGCCACATCTAGAATACTGTGTTCAGTTTTGGGCTCCCCACTACAAAAAGGACAGGGGCATGCTAGAGAGAGTCCAGCGGAGGGCAACCAAAATGGTAAAAGGGCTGGAGTACAAGCCCTATGAGGAAAGGCTGAAAGCATTAGACTTATTTAGTCTCCAGAAGAGAAGATTGAGGGAGGATTTGATCGCAGCCTTCAACTACTTGAAGGGATGCTCTAAGGAAGATGGAGCTCGACTGTTCTCGGTAATAACAGAGGACAGAACTAGGAGCAATGGTCTCAAGTTACAGTTAGGGAGGTCGAGGCTAGATATCAGAAAAAACTTTTTTACTAGGCGAGTGGTGAGGCATTGGAATGAGCTGCCTAGGGAGGTGGTGGAGTCTCCATCTTTGGAGGTGTTGAAGTCCCAGCTGGACAAAACCATGACTGGGATGGCTTAGTGGGAGTGCTCCTGCCTCTGGCAGGGGGTTGGACTAGATGACCTATGAGGTCCCTTCCAACCCTATGATTCTATGAATCTGGGGAGTGGGAGGGTAGGGCAGGGGAGCATGGAGTAGCACCCACTTCCCCCTTCTCCACAGTGGCTCCCTGCCACCCAGGGCAAATCCTCACCCCACTGCTGCTCCCTCCCACCCAAGTGGATCCTGTCCTCACCTCTCCCAGCCCCCTGCTCCCTGTGATGGACCCTCCCATCACTGCAGGGGCCAGGACTAGGCCTCCAGCCCCCAGCTACACCCTCCCACACAGCCACCTTCCCCCCCAGCTACACCCCCCAACCAAACAGCCACCCCACAACACTAGCTATACACCCTCTCCTACACATCTACCCACCCACCTCTGCTATACACACCCCTACCCCACACAACTCCCAGCAGCCTTCCCCCCCCCAAAGCCCTTACTTGAGCTGTTTGCAGGCTGCCTGACACGAGCTGCTCCGCCCTGCAGGGGGGAGATTCACACACTCCCAGCCTTGCTGGCTGGGCTTAAGATGAAGCCTGGTTTAAGGTAGAGCCACCAGAACTCTGCCTTCTGGGTGCTCCTGATATTTTTAGGGAGACCCCTGAAACTCTGTGTTCTAGTGCCTTCCTCTATTTTAAGGGGGGCCAGAATGCTGCCTGCCTAAAAATAGGGGGCACCAGAACTGTGTTCCAATGCCTTCCCCCTTACTTTAACTACTGCCTTTTCCCAGCTCTGCACAGTCCATATGGCTGGGCTGAGCAGGGAGGGAACTTTTAACTCCAGCTCCGGGGATGCTCAGGGCACACTTTGGGTGTTGCCATGGCACACTGGTTGGGAACCACTGGTCTAGAGTATTAAAAACTTTGTAATCATCATTTTATATTAGAGCACTTTTAACCAAAAACAGCTTATATAATACACAACTGCTATTTTGCATAAAAAAACAACTTTAAAATATTTAGATTGTTTAAAAATGCTAAAACTAACATTGTTCAAGAAGCCTTAACTAACAGAACATGTAAAATACATTCTGGTATCTTCTTTAATTACACAGTCATATACTATTTTTTCCATAAGAGCCTTGCCTCATTTAGTGCACATAATGGGATGGTGCCAAGATTGTTTAAACCAGTGGTTCCCAACTTGTGGGCCTCGGACCTCTGGTGGGCCACAGCGTGGCTCCAGGGGGTCCGTGGACAGGCAGAGAGCTGGGGCCAGATGCCACCTGGGTGTCTGGTTGCTATGGAGACACAGGCTTCCAGCTGGCCAGCAGGGAGCTTTCCCCAGGCTGGTAGTTTTTAAAACTCCCGCCCTGAGAATGCAAAGCATGCTCAGAGTAGCCTGGGGGCTGGCCAGGTGCCCCAAGGTCCAGTGGCCAAGTAAGGGGGGGAGAGACCGTGAGGGGAGAGGTTGGGGAAAGGAACCAGTAGGGAGGGGGGCCATGGTCATGGTGGCTCCCAGCTCTCCAGGCAAGGGGGTCCACGGCTGCGGCAGCTCCCTGCTCCCCGGGTAAGGGCAGGTGGCCATGGCCACAGTGGTTCCTAGACCGGGGGAGGGGGGCCATGGCTGCGGGGAGCAGTGGGCCACATTCTGCCCCAGCATAGGCCACATTTCCCATGTAGAGGCGCCGCCACACTGGGGCCACGGACTCCCTTCCCCTTGCAAAGGGGGTCCCCAGCCTTAAGAAGGTTGGGAATCCCTGGTTTAAACTTTATAATACATAGATGTACATGTATTTATGTTTTTCAAATGAGAAATACAGCTATTCTTTACAAAAACATAAAAATAACCCTGAATGGTACAAATATCTTTCCTACAGTTATGTAATTCAAAACACAGCCAGTAATTAAAAGATTCAAATCTCAGTGAATTATTTCCATTAAATCAGTCATTCATTTTTGTCATATACAAGCAGCTACAAGAAACTGCTAACAACTTACAAAAATAAAACCATTGATAGTCTAAAAATGCTTCAGTTTCTTTTTGCTCAGGGAGACTTTAAAAATCATTGAAATATTAGTATATTCAATTTCTTGTGTGCTTTGCCCATCTCAAATAAAACTACCAAGTGCTATAGATGCATTTATGCAGTCATACCCCTAACATATATGAAGACCTCTTAACCCAAGTGTATTTCTAGAATCTAAATGTTGTATATGACTGTAAATAGCTTACACATTTTTAGTTTTCATTTATATCTTACTTATTTTAAAAAAAAAGCCTGATCCTGACAATTACATAACTAAATTAATTCTAAAATGAACATTTTAATATGTTCTACAGTAGATAAATCTGAAATTGATATTAACTATGATTCACTAATTATTTCTCATTTGTCTCTTTTCAATATTGTAAACTTTCCAATTAGAGTACTAGAAACTTTCAGAAAAAAAGGAGAGCAAAGGAAAAATCTGTATCTGCATATATATGTACATTATAAGCTTTCTTATTTGTTCTGTTGGTGACATGATCCTGGTGGCTACCTTCTGTAAAGGAGTCAGTTTCTATGGTTGGTCAGTTCTGGGCCTCTCCTCTATTTAAGCTGCAACATTCTACTAAATAATATCAAATTATGGAGGCTATCACTTGTCTTTTGTTCATGACTTTTTTTTAACATGTAAATAGATACAACTGAGGTTCCCTGTATGAGTGAAAAACCCAAAAACAGAACTTCCCATGTGCATTTTCAAGTGTCTCTCTAAAAATTTTCAGAAAAATTATTCCAACTATAAATAGCACATTTTTGTCAAAAATGTGAATAATTTAGCTTGTCTTCTTACATGCTATTATTAGAAAACTACTTATTATTCAATTTACAAATAAAAGATGAACTGACAATCTTTTCACTAGCCAAGAACAGTTCACATTTCTTTATTTCTTCTGCAATGTTTGCCAAAATCACAAATACCTAAAGAAATGTAAGAAGTCACATTCATTCTTGCTCTAGTGATCAGAAACAGATTCCTGAGATAGGCCCCAATTCAATAAGATATTAAGCATGAACATAATCCCACTGAAGTCAAAATACTGTAGTAGTCACACTAAAGATACATGGTTAAAATCAGACATGTGCTTGAAGTGATTTGCTAATAAATAGGGTTCTGTCTTAATTGCTAATTTTCTATTTCAACTATTTTTAAATTCATGTCATTATTCAAAATTCAGTTAAATGATTTATATTTGCATTGTACTGTAAAGATAAAAAGGAAAATGGCTATATTCACTTAGAACTTTTGCTGTAACTAAAGATAGTTAAAATGATATTGCCTTTTACATTATAATGCTGGTTTTACATCACCATAAAACCCTCTCTCTGAAATTCTCCTTTTGAAACTAAATCTTCCATGCTCTGCCTCAACTCAAAGTTTAATTCTGTGGTAGAGTTTGAGCAGACAGTTATTTTTGAGTCAACTGCTGATGGAATGGGAGGGGGGAGTAAAATTTCCTCTTCCTAACCCTAACCTTTACCCTCCATGAAAAGAACTGCAGCACACCAAGTTTTAAAGTTTAAACTGTGTGCTCTGTCTGTAAAAGAGGCAAAGAAAATCTTTGTCTACCCAATAGCTGAAGTCTGACAAAAAGGATCTCTTTTGTGTGGACAACCTAGTGTCTCCATTCAGCTTCCAGTCAGTGTGTTGAGAGTTTCTCATCATGCTGTATGTTCATCTCCAATTGGGACTAAACTGTCTCCTCAAATAGAGGCAGAGAAATAGTCTGAAAGCACAAGTGTTTGGTTTTCTTAATTTCAGTTTCTGGCCAGTCTCACTCAAAGAGGCTTTATAGTTTATACTAACTCTAATGACGTAAAGTGATATATATGTTGAGTTTGAGACAAACACTCAGCTGGTATAAATCCGAATAAATTAATCCTTTAATGGCATTCTGTCAGTTTATGCCAACCAAGGATCTCACTCCTTCATGCACTGTGTTGTGACTTACAGTTGTTTTGAAAATTCAGAAAGGACATAAGATGCAATGATAAAAACTACATAATATATTTAAATAAATTACTGTATGCAGTTTTAATCCATCACTTTAATGCTTAGAAATTGAGTTAGAATGTTCTTGTTATGTCATTTACATAAGGGCGATGCTGAATTAACTGACACCACCTTAATTATAATAAACTTTTCCACATGTTAATTTCTTACACTTTTAAAGGAGAAATATATGGAAAGATTTAGGGGTTTTTGCCTTAGAGCTTCTTAAAGCTTCCTGCTTCTAAAAACAAATTATGTCATAGCAGAGATAGTTAAGTTCTTAAAGTTTTAAGTACCAAAAGCATTTACCTGGCTGAACTATGAGGCAGTCTCCTTCTGCTCACATGAAATATTAAGGATTTGAAAAAGATCAGAACCTACCCCTTTGCTCTGCCAATAGGCTTGGGCTGCCTATTTAACTTCTTCAATTCTTGCTAATTTGCAGGTTAAGAGGAAACGAAGAATTTCAGAATGCTGTTGTCCTGTGAAGACTAGTGGATGGATCAGGCAGTTATCAGGGACCTTGTAGAATTTAGCTCCACTAAGCACTAGGAACTATGGGTAGCAATAATCCAATTGGATTCTTAGAAGTTGTCTAATACTAAAAAGATTTGTGTAAATCTCTGAAAGGCATCTTTGCAGACACTGATAAAGCCAATAAAAATAACACTCCAAATAGCCATTATATCAAAACAAATTGTCCAATAAACTACTATGCACAAGTATGTTTAAGAAATCCATATATGAATGTTTGGATTTACAAACACGTGAGAGAGAATAGGCTGAGAAATGACACTTCCAAAATTTTAAGAACAGTTGTAAATTGTGAGAACTCAAAAGTGACCAGCGTAGGTACTACTTTTGCAAATCTAGCAAAAAGTATCCTAATAGTCTGTTGTGACCAGAAGTTTCATAGGTATAACTTTTAATAAAGACCAGGTTATGTCAAATTAAGGTTTATTATGGCCCTCTGCTCATATCCTTAACCATAACTAAGGAGACTCAACTAGTAGGGATCTATAATAAATTGTTTTAACAAAGCAATAACTAAAACAAAACAAGTGCACTTATATAGCTTGCTTCATTCTTGAAACTTGAAAGTACTTCATGGAGATTAAATCATAAAACATATATGAGATATGTCAGGTAGTTCAGTAATTGTATATGTGTGCCAGACATAAAACATTAAAATAATTTGCTCAAGACACACAAGACACCATTCTGCAGACCTTGCATGAAAAATTCTTATTTACCCAGTTAACCTAATTGATTTAAATGAAAATATCATGCAAGTTCAGATTTACAGAATTAGACCCAACATAAGTGACAAGAGTCTTGGTTCCTGTCCTCTTAGGATTTAAAAAAAAAAAAATTGTGTGTGTTCTCAGAATAAAGAAAGCCAAAGAGGATCTAAACACACACACGTGTGCATATGTGCCCATCTGTCTATCTTTAGACCTATGACTTTCTTTATCCTGGGAACATTTTTATGTTCTTTTTCAGTACTGCTGTGCTTGCCTTGATGCTACCAGTGAGAAAAGCTGTACTGTGAATGGGTTCTCACACATCTATCATTGTCATTTAGCAGGACTTGATTCAGTACAAACTTCTGAGCCTTCTCTACACTAAAGCCTCCCTCAACATTACTCCTTGCAAAGCAGCAACTACTTGGAATTATGGATTCAAAAATTTTGTCTAGCAAAGAAGTTTCTTTCTTTCTCTTCAGAGGGCTGGCTATTGAGACACAGGTTGATATATAAGAGTATCCTAAAATAGATGTGTGTATACAATACCACACATGTAGCCATAATTCACCAATGATTCATTTCCACCAGTGGCACTCATGGAGACCACACTCTTTTACGCTAAAGCTGAAATATCAGTGGAGCTGTACAACAGTAAAATCTGCTGGTGTAGACAAAACCTTGCTGTAGTGACTCCTGTTTTGTTTCTCAGAGGTTTCCACATTATTGTTGGAACATTAATCTAATAAAAGCTCTCTTCAAGACTCAGTTCCAATCGGGCACAGCTAAGAAGTAGGTAAGCAAGAGCTACTGGTCTGGGGGAGGGAGGAAAGAAAGCTGAAAGACTGCTGGCACCTATTAATACCGCAAAATAAGCTTACTTTGCAGCAGTAACATCTGATAGTACAAGGCCTTTAGATAGTTTGTTTAAAATTATTTAAAATAAAGTTCTTTAAAATGCCTAAGAAAAGCACAAATTTAAAGTACAATAAAGCAAAACAGGGCTCATGTACTCCTAATACTCGTGGGCTCTTTATTTATTAAATCCATATATCTAAATCAAACACATGACTACACTATATTTTCACATTATTGTACTACTGCATATACTCGCATATAAGCCACAATGTGCCTGAAAATAACCTCTAGAAAGGGCACTTGGCTTATACATGGGTCAGGGATCAGCAAGCAGTCCCAACCTAAGAGTTTTAAAGTTCCCGCCCTCAGCTTGCTCTGAGCATGCTCAGAGCAGACTCGGGGGCGGGCGGCAGCTTCAGAGCGGCCATATTGTGTGCTCAGCCTAAGCAGGGTTTACTGGCTGGGGCTTGCTCTTCTTACTTTGCCTAGCCACCGGAGTGTCCAGGTAAGGGGGCCCTAGAGAGGTGGGGGGTCGGCCCAGGGGAAACAGTGGCAGGAGGAGGGGTTCGAGACAGCAGAGAGAAGCAGCAGCAGTTCCCAGGGGTCAAGGACGGTGCAGGGAGAATCGGTGGCAGGGTTGGGGAAGCAGCAGCAGGCTCAGGGACAGTGCAGGGAGAAGCAGCAGCATGGTCAGGGACAGCGCAGGGGGAAAGGCAGCACGGTCAGGGAAGCAGCGGCATGGTCAAGGACAGGGCAGGGGGAAGCAGAGGCAGGATCGGGGACGGTACAGTCAGGGAAGAGATAGCATGATCGGGGATGGCGCAGGGGGCAGCGTCATGGTCCAGGAAGCAGAGGCAGCATCAGGGATGGCGCAGGTGGAAGCAGCAGCATGATCAGGGACGGAACAGGGAGGAGCAGTGGCAGGTTCGGATGCTTAGGGAGGATGTCAGGAAGTCTGGGAAAACCGGCGGCACATGGTGGGGGAGGGGGTTAGAGGCCAGAGGCTGCAGAGGGACCTCAGCTTATGCGCGGGTCATGCAATTTTTTTTGCTGGTTTTGGGGGCTTGAAAATAGGGGTCAGCTTTTATGTGGATCGGCCTATACCCACGTATATATGGTACTTGAAGTACTTGTCTACAAATTTAGCAACTGAAGTGGTTAGACACTTTTTTGCCTTTACTTTATGGATGTGTCTTTCATGTAAATTAAATGTATGCACAGTTCCTTTGTAAATTTTATTCTTGAAAATTCTAGCAGATGGATCAAATACTCAGAAAAAAATGGAATTAATAACAACTATCTGGTTTAATGGTCTTGTTGCTGTTATTTTTCAGCACAATAGGAACATGAAACTTTTAAAATTCCAAATAGAGCGGGAAAGGTGCTTTGATGAGAGCTTAACACTACCAAAGACAGCAACATAATTATCACATGCAGTCCTTCCTGCATGAGCTGCAAAAAATGCAACTTTATAAACATTTTATGGCTCATACACATGCTCACAAGTGCATAAACACATTATTGAAATATTTTATCTCTTTCTATTATCATAATAAATGTGTACCTTTAAAATTGCCTTTCGCCTCAGGAATTCAAAACACTGTGAAGGTAGCTAAACATCATTTTAAAGATGATGATAATGACTCAGGGAGTATAGTCAGGGACCTACATGGTGGGGAGGGAAAATGGGGACACTTTATCTGGGCCAAGATGTCCTGAGGGGCTCAGCCCAGGCTGTAATCCCAATTACAAGGGGCCTGTGTTACAAGTTTGTACTGGGCCTGAAAATATTATGCTTGGGCCCCAAGTAAAGTCCCTTGTTCAACATCACACACAGACAGTTAGCTGCAGAATTGGGAATGGTATCAAGTCTTCTAACTCAGTTATGTACATTAACAGTTTGAACTCACTACTTCATAGCAAGAATAAGTCCTTTCAGCATTACTCTTACCAATCTTCAGACTGACAAGAGCCACAATTTTCTCTTCCACTTTCATTTTTGCACTAAATATTTATGTAAGCATGTATCAATTTGAAATTTTATCATGACACCATTACATCAATTAGAAATATAACGTAGTTCCCAGAAGACACTGAAGTTTTAAATTTTTTTTATCAACTTTATAGTTACTTTACATCTGTCACCTGACACACTTCAGATACAAAAGAAAGCTTAAATTAGCTAATTTCTTCACGTAAAATGTTTAATGAAATTAAAATGAGTAATTTAAAACCTTAATCCTGTAAAGATTTATACATATGCTTAACGTTACCCGCTATAACTAGGTCCACTCAAGTTCAGTGAAGTATATGTATAAATCATCAGTATCCAAATGTTACTCAATTTCAAACACTCACAGGAAGCAAATCAACATTATAACATGAATTTTACATCTGAACTCTGCATGGACAGTTTCTGATAAAAAACAAAATAAAACAACAGAGACAGCAAGATAACAGATATGTATGATTTTGCCATTTGCTGAGAAGTTTTAAAATTTCCACTGCAACCCTCATTGTGAAAGACTTAACAGTTTTTTGCTTTGGTTAGCAACAATGTAATGGCATCAGAAAAGCACAAGAAAGAACAAAAAGAATAACAGAGGGGTTTGGGGTTAAACCCTGAGTATTGAAATGGGCAAGAAATTAGATTTCTAGTTGGGAAGTATCTGACTTGGGTATTAAACATAATAAGTGAAAACTGCTTTTTAAAAAAGGAAAAGAAAAAGAAATTTGAGACAAAAAAATAAAGACTTTTGCCCCCCCCCAATCACCAAGTTAGAAGGTTGCTGTGAACTATCTGCTAAAAATACTTGAACTGTAAACTCTAACTACAATTTATTAAAAACTTTAGTGGAAAATATTACAGTGGTCTACAGTGCACAGGTAACAGAGAATGGATTCTTTTACAGAAAGACTCAGAAAATGGAAAACAATATTAAAAGTAAAAGTAAGAGCATTCAGATATTAGGCATTAGAAAAGATTCAACCATACTGAATCCCTAGAGGTGGTCTGGGATTTAGCGGAGATAAAATCTGATCCTTCACTGCAGATTAACCAGGCTTTTTGAATCCTGGGTAAACCCAATAAGACTTATTGCAGTTCCATAATTTTGAATGGAAATAATTCATGGGAATAGCAATGCTGCACAATTATTAGATCATGTGTCCCAGCACAAAAAAGAGAAGGCTCAGGAGCTTCGACTGAAAAAGAAAGATTGTTCAAAGAAGCAATAAATTCATATGACTTTAGATGTCTCAAAATTTGTTGTTAGGTAACTCAAGTTTCCTCCTATTCTTTCTTCTGTGGCCCTCTGCTCAGCTGTGTGCATTCTGGATGGAATTAAGCGTTACATAATTATTTTATGACGATGAATCCAGAAAACAGTTGTATACGAAGTTGGCACATCGGGCCCAAGAAGAGCAGACCACAGCCCTGTCTACACAACTCACTAAGTCACACCAACAAAATACTTCCTACATTTTAAATTGCTATTTTTTGGCAAAATGGATTTCTCTCAAGAGGACTAAGTGTTGTTCATTACACATGCATGAGGAATTTGTTAATCATGTTTCTATTGGGACTAAATGTAATAAAAATTGTAAAATTAAAATTGACAGCACATCTTTGTGGCATAAAGCACCAATAGATATGTTATAGGAAGTGTATGTATAAATTGTTTTTACAACTGAGTCTTGATTAAATAATATAAATATGTTCCTAGATTTCCTGGACATTTGCAAGCCTAATAATTTAAGGGGGGAATAAATATTAAAAACAGAAATACAAAGAGATTTCAAAAGTTGAGATAATGTGAAACATTACCTGCTGAGGGTTGTGGAGGAAGAGATTAAAAAATAAGGACCTACACACAATCAAATTCTGCTCTTAGGTTACACTAGCATACTTAACTTGAAACATTTACCAAGCATCTATTAGCCAGAAGTGGGTATAAAAGGTGGGGGAGGGCTGAGCTTAGGAGCCCATGAGTAACCAATACCCTAGCACAGTGGTTCCCAACCTCTTCTCTGCCATGGCACACCTTGATACTTTTAACTATTTTGAGGCACATATAGTCTCTGAATGAGCTCATAAATATTCATGAACTGATTCAGAACTCAGAGTAGTTTTTCAAAAAATTCCACGGCACACTGGTTGGGAAACACTGGCCTAGCAAGAAGCCTATCTGTTGCTACTGGGAAGTGCAGTCTCCCTTGTCCAAGTATCCCAACCTTTTCTCTGCTTTGGCACACCTTGACACCTTTAATTATTTTGAGGCACACTACTGTATAGTCTCCAAATGAATTTACAAATATTCATGAGCCAATCCGGAATGCTGAGAAGTTTTTAAAAAAAATCTCATGGCTCACTTGCTCAGGCCTGATTGCACACTGGTTGAGAAACACTGCAATAGTCAACCCAACAGCAAAGAAACCTACACTGTGTACATCAGATCTAGCCAATTGCCGCTGAGTATCCAACTTTGCTTTCCTAAGAAAGATCACAGCAAAGCTTGCAGACTGGCTTGATTTACACCCAAATGATTTTAAATCAAGATTTAAATCATTAAGTGGAAAGCTTCAATTTAAATAATTGATTTTATTGACTTTTCCATTTGTATTTCAGTTATTTTCATTGGTTGATATAATGATTAAACCATTGCAATTTACAACTAAACACAATTTTACACTAGAATTTAAATATCTTTGTGACACCCCAAAAGGATACACTAAACATTATACATTTATTCAAACAATTATATAGCTTAATATTTTCATATTCTTATTAGCTGTATATTAATAATATGTCAGAAAATGCTGAATGATATATTTCTTATTTACAAAATAGTTAACTTTTTGCTCATGACTGTCTCAAGCCGCATTAGGATGGGTAATGGGAATTTAGTTAAACACACCAAACAGCACAATTATTTTTTATTTAAACGTTTTAAGGAAATATAGTTTAGGCCTTAACATATTTTGTATTAAATCCAGAATTCATTTTAAACAGGGTATTTTTAATTATGAAAATATAAACAACATAAGAAAAATATAATTTAAATAAACTTTTTTTTAAAAAAATGATTTTGATTCATTCTAAAACAAATATCTCAAATTTAGCATAATGTGGATTCAGATAGGCCAGAGTACAATAGCTTTAGTAATGCTGATGGATAAACTGATGTTGACAGAAGGGGTACAGACATCCATTCGTATCATCCTGGACCTCCATGGTATTCAGCTTCGTCAAATTTGCGATACTGCTGTCCTGCCCAAGAAAAGTGGCAGAAATAGAGGGAAATGCTCTAAAATGTTTTAAATCTTTCCTGGAGGGATTACCAGAGCAATGACGGGAAACATCACCTCTGCCACTAGACTCCCCTCACTTGTGGAGTCTCACGCATTCTCTTTTGTCCTTTCAATACCCCTGTGCAGTCTGCAGGAGAACTGGACAACATGAACTCGTGTCAGCAATTGGCAGATAACGCAGCTCTACTTCCCTTCACCATACAACTCTCTCTCTACCACCAAGACGACCCCATGACTGGATGTGATGAACTCAAGAGGAGCTAACTGAAGCTAAACTCAAGCAAGACAGAGGTTATGTTGGATGGCAGAGGGAAGCATTATGAGGATCCATAGTCTTGTCTCCTTTGCTTGAATCTATGCACCTTGCGATGGGGCTGACTCACCCCGCACTGCAGCAGCCCAGCCAGCCCTGTGGGCAGCAGAAGCTCTGTCCCTTAAGCCCTGCTGGGCATGCTGAGGCTGCTGCCCCAGTATAAGAAGGAGTAGCACAGCTCAGTCGGGGCTAGCCAGCGGAGGGGAAAGACATCTGGTGGAGGGTCCTGCTCCTGAGTCAGGCAAGCCCCGCTCCAGAGGAGACTCGGCGAGCACAGTGAACCCTATGGAGCGGTTACCACAAGAAGAGAGCCCTATGACCAATGCCCAGGACCTGCGGGGAAGCCAACGACCGCAGGCCCAGGAAAGAGGCAGTCTCTCTACAACACCGGACCAGATCTGTACCCTGCCCCAGGTAGGAAGCAGCCCAGGGGGCTCAAAGAGGGATGCACCAGGGTGTACAGAAGAATTAGTCAGCATGTTTCGGTTTGGATCCCCGCTGACTGGGTGCTGTACACCCGGCACCCATAGGGCCCTGGGCTGGGGCTCAGTGGAGCGGGAGGGCCTGAGCCCTCCTACCTGGGCACTGCGCACTGCTTAGAGACTCAGTGTGTACTGACTGTGGCAGTTAGGCCGCGCTGCCCTAATCCAAGGGCTGCTCATACACTTTGTTTGTACTGACTGTGGCTACCAGACCAGTTTGCTCTGACTGCAGGGCTGTGTTTGTACAGAAACCATGTGATCAGAGACTCGTGGGGCACCCTCCCTGATATCCTTCCCCCTGTTTCCCCACAAGGGAGCACTAGGAAGGGCCTATCCCGCGACACACCTGCAGTAGAACAATTCAGTCCATATTTTAGGAGTGCTCATGGTTTCCTTGCTGATGATGAGCTCTCACCCAGCAGCATCTACAATTAACACTTCATATCACCTCTAGCCGGCAAGAGCACTGCAGCTGCTCCCCCCCTACTGGCCCGTCCCATCACACCACATGGGCCCAACAGTCTTGTATTTAGGTTGGTCACAGACAATGCTGGAAATGTATCGAAGATGAGAAGAAATTTAGAAAAGAGTCCCAAGCTAGCAACATTCAGTTGCAGTGCTCATTTGGTGCACCTCCTAGCCAAAGACTTCAGAGCTCCAGAAATAAAGGCTAATGTTGTTGAAAATGCAAAATAATTCTGTAACAACCATTTTGCAGCAGCTGCTCTAGAAAAAGTTGGAGGAACCAAGCTAATTCTCCCACAAGATGTGCAATGGAACTCAGTAGTGGACTGTTTTGAATGCTATATCAAGAACTGGCCTAATTTGATGACAGCTGGTAAACAAAATTGTGAAAAAACAGATGGCACTGTGACAACCAGACTTCAACAGTGGGCTTAAGAGAAATTCTAAACAAATACTGAGTACCCTGAAGACTACTTCTGTAGCCTTAAACAAAATGTGAGAAATATCTGTTTTATTGTTGATACTGTTGAAATTTGGAAGGAACTATGTGAAATTTTTAAAGAAAAATATCCAACAGAGTTAAATTACAAGCATTAAAAACTAATGGGACAAGCATATCTCCAGCTCATTTTCATGCAAATATTCTCAGTACTTCGTACCAGGGTCAAACCTTAACCGCAGAAGAAGAGGGGTTGGCTATGACATGGGAATCCAGCTATCATCCCTCCATATTACCAACTAAAATAAACTTCAGAGCTAAGGGTGAACTAAGAAATATATGCTTGTGCACAATGTTTTAAAGGAAGTCACATTAGTGAACCGAAGTCATTAAGCAGTTGGATTCAGAGACTGTGGAAGTAATAATTTTACTTTTAACAGCAGTTCTGCTAGTGTAGAAAAGAATATTTTCCTCTTTTGGACTAATTCATTCTAAACTGAGAAATCATTTGGGACCTGCACAAGCATGACAGCTTATTTATCTTTTCCAGATTATGAACAAACAGGAAAATGAAGGCGAAGACGACTGAGTTAGCTGCAGAAGCCAAAATTTTAAATTTGTCATGTTGACCTGGCTGACAGTCTATTTAATTTTTTTAAAATGTCATTTAACTCTTAGTTAAAAAGTAACCAAAAACCCCCCTGATTTTAAACACCTTGAATGTTTAACTAAATTCAGAATTTTATGTACTTGCTTTGTCAAAATATTTGCTATTGAAGAAAAAAATCCAGAACACATAACGTTATCGATTTAGTTAAATAAAACAATGTATGTGTCTGTCTGGTGATGCTGTCCTCCTAAAAGTGCATGGTAAGAAAATCCTCCAAATATTAAAGAGTAACCTGTTGAATTGGACAGAGTTCACCTCCCAATCATTTGATAAATATCTGCTTCAATTACCTTTAGTAAATGAAATAACCAAATAGTCAAATCAAATCAAATCATATCATAGGGCTGGAAGGGACCTCGTGAGATCATCAAGTCCAACCCCCTGGGAATTGAACCCAGGACCTTCTGCATGTTAAGCAGAGGTGCTAGCCACTACACTCTGAAAAGTTTTCTAAATAAATCACTATTTAAAAATAGTGTGTACCTTCTAAAAATGAAACATATCTATCTTTGAGTTGTGAAGAATATGTATTAGTTATAACAACCAACAAGAATGCACTTTTATGTAGAAAACCAGGATTAAATCAAGTCTTCCGACAAGTGATTTAAACCATGATTTAAATCAATTTGAGTTAAATCAAATTGACCCTGAATATTCAGGACTTTGTCTTATACAGGTATTTACCACCTCACACTCTCTGTCCCAATTTTTCAACACTTCCTTTCTCCTTCCTGTTTCAGATAGGAAGGCAATTCTAAGCTGACCTTTATATGCTTCCTCTTAGCCTGAACATGAGTTTAGAAAGTTTCATAAAATCCCAGATGGTCACTTTTGACGTAACTTTATGTTTAGAGGTGTTCTTTAATGAGGTCCTGTACAAAAATGCCATCTCATATTTTCTAACATAATAAAATAATCCATTAGTAACTAATAAACAGAATCATAGGGACCTAGTCTCCTCATCGCGGGGCCCCCCCCGAAAAGAAAAAAATAAACAAATGTGGCCAACAATGACCACAATAAAAATACTTTAAAAATAGAAATATTTTAAAAATAAAACAAAATAAAAAACAGTACAGCTCTAGGGTGCAATCCTGAGCTAGTGTAAATCAGCATATCCCTTCATCAGAGTTAGGCCAATTGACACCAGCAGAGGTTCTGGCTTATTTACAAAAAGAGAGCACTCAGGGCCTAGACCAAGAATCTGCAACTTGAGGCTCCAGAACCAAATGTGGCTCTTTATCTCCTTTTGGTCTGGGCCCCGCTCCCTCTTCCCCTGGAGGAGCCTGCAAAGGGCCCAATACTGGTTTTGGATACTCCTTCTTCCTCCTGCCAGGGGACCCTGTGGAGAATGTACTGACCCAGATTCCTCCTTGTCCCCCGCCTGGAGGCTACACCCATTGCAGCTAAACCAACTAAAATATTTGTTTATTGAAAGAATTTTTTAAAATACCTTGTATCTTTTCAGTTGCTGACTGCTGGCCTAGACATATGTTTAATCTTCCTGCTAGTAGGTGGAACCAGGAATCAATTATAATTGTAACTTTACTTTCACCCTACTTGGAACTTGCTGGCTGTCAACTTTCAACTGGATTATTTAGCTGTAATCCTATTATGAAGACATTTTACCTATTAAAAAAAATCCACGTAGAAGATGCCTCATAAATTAAGGACAGTGGATTTAACAAAACCAAATTTAAAAGGAAGAAATTATCATTTTCCAATTTCCTCTCACGTTAGTCCAGAAAACAGGAGTCAATAATACACAGTTCTTCTGGTTATGTAGCCTATAGATAAGGCAGCCAGCAATACGGTTTCTTTTCTAAATGCAGCAGCAGAGGATGGAGCCACAGCTGTTCAACGTTAAAAAAGCATGCATGCAAGCCTACTATGTAATTCTAATGGAGGTCTCTGCACTACAAACTCATAATATTGATGCTTATTTTGTTGTACGGACCTTCTAGTGAATAAAACATAGAAAGTTTCCTAACTCAGTTCTCAAAGCTTGATAGTCAGGAAAAAATATAAAATCCAGCCAGCAAAAGCCCAGTCAAATTCTATCTGCTGATGACAAGAAACAAGTAAAGCATCAAACAGAGTAGATTCAATATTTAAAAATAGATAAATAAATATCGATTTAACTAAATCAGATTTTTCTTTTAAAAATGAACTTATTCAAAACTAAATTTGAGATTATGACAACTTGTGTTAAGGCTTAAATTTACTATAACCTATTAAATAATTTAAATGAACAAAAATATGTTATATTAATAAGAACTCAAATTTTAATGAGTCAAAAAGTGCTGCTTTTTAAATTATCTATAGAAACAGGGAGGAGACACCTAACTTTTGAGGACAACTTATGTTTTATAAATATGTCAAATATAATGTACTGAACTAAATAACTTTATTATTTTCTGTTGTTCAGAAAGGTTTTTGCTGCAATTACTTTTGGTTTCAATATAGCCAGCAGGTTCATGGAGAACATTTTCTTTGTTTGAATCAGTTCATTCAAAACTAATATACCAATTAGAAGCTGAAAAAGCAGGAAAGCTTGTTTTTAATCTTCCAAACAATAAATAAAAGCTAGGTGAGAAAGGATGAAATCTACTAATTCTAAAGCCTTGAAGGACACAGGGCCCATTTTCAAAGAAATGTAAGGCACCTAACTATGCAGGTAGGTGCTTAAAGGAAAGCATCTAACTAACACTGATTTCAACACCCATTGACTTCAGTGAGAATTTGGCACTTAGATTGCTTATATGCTTTTGAAAATCCCACTAAGATGCCTGAAGAACAGATCTCTCTACATCTTTAGATGCTTACATAATTTTTAAAATCTTGGCCCATGGTGATCAGAAACAATCAATTCCCTAGCTGCAAGTAATGCTTTATTTAACAAATCAGTTAGTTATACATGTGGAACACAGTGGCGTCACTAGCGCTGGGCACACGGGGCACGTGCCCCGGGTCCCAACGCCGGTGCCCCGGGTCTCCGGCCCAATCGGACCGGGGATCCGGGGCCCAATCCCTGGCGGTCCACGGCCACGGCGGCCGCGTCTCCGGCCAGGGATCCGGGGCCTATCTGGCTGCCCGGCAAGCCCCGCCCCCTGGCCTGGGATAGGGCAAGGGGTGGCCACGCCGCTGCCGCCAGCTAGCCTGCTCTGCCGTGTGGTGCGGCTCAGCCTAGCCTGGCCTAGTGCGGCCGGAAGCGGCCGCTGGAGGCCGGGCCCGCGGCCGCAGCCCTGGATCCCCGGCCGGGGACGGGGCCACTGCAGCCGCGGGCTGCTGGCCGGGTCCCAGATCCCCGGCTGGGGATGGGGTCGCTGTAGCCACCGGCAGCCAGGCCAGGGATCCGGGGCCAGCTGGCCACCCGCAGCGGCCCCGTCCCCTGCTGGGGATCTGGGACCCGGCCAGCAGCCCGCGGCTGCAGCGTCTCCGTCCCCTGCCGGGGATCCGGGGCCTGGCTGCGGCCGCGGCAGCCCCGTCCCCGGCCGGGGATCCAGGGCCGCGGCCACGGGCCCGGCCACACCGGGCCGGGCCAGGCTAGGCTGAGCCGCGCCGCACAGCAGCGCTGCCCAGCTGGTGGTGGCAGCACCGCGGCCTCCCCCTGGCCCCATCCCGGGCCGGGGGTGTGGCCTTTTGGCTGGGGGCAGGGCCTGCCCTCCAGGGGCGGGGCTGGGCCCGTGCCCCAGGTCTTTCCCCACCCCAGCGACGCCCCTGGCGGAACACATTTTGATAAATTAAATGTAAGAGAAAAGGTACCCAGAATATTTAATGTCATTTTATTTAACACACTATTTTAAATAGATTTTTGTACATTTTTAACTGAATACAAGTTTCCATTCAAATGCAGCTTGACACAAGTCACAAGTAAATCTATCATCTAATCATAAGAAATGCTTCATTCACCATTTTCTAGCATAATAAATGTAAAACTTAAGAATTGGAATAAATGTATGTTAATCTACATAACTGCTTACAGAAACGTATATAGACAGTCTATCCTTATTATCAAAAAGTAGTGCCAAATTTAGTGAATAGTCTATACTGTAAATCAACATGTTTTAATGATTATACTACCTAATGAGAATGAACCTCTCCTTAGGAAAACAACTTTAAAAGTACAAATGCAAAACAAGATTTAAATAAACTATTTAAATCATGGTTTCCAGCTTGTTTGTTGCTGCCTCCATCAACCAGATGGAAGGACACAGTCTATTTCTCCAGACTGGTATAGGCAGGTGCCAAAAAAAATTAAGCATTTTTGCTCCCACAAATCAAAATGATGAAATATTATGATTTATAAAGTGCATATACCCATTTCAGAGAAACTAGATAAATGAAAATGAATTTTTTTTCTAAGGCATTTAATACATGAAGTAAATGTCTATGTTAAATTTTTTTCTTACAAAATTCACAGTGTGTTAAAGAAAATAAATAAGAGGAGTCTTACGGCATTTTAAAGACTAACAAATTTATTTTATGCGTGAACGTTCATGGACAAAGTCCCATTTTTGTCAGATGCCACACTGAAGAATACTTACCTTGGGGGGTAAAAAAACCTTTCAGTATGGGAGTGAAAGATAAATCCTGTGATTACATTTCACTGCATCAGGTCAGGTTACTTCACAACAAATCAGACAAGCTGTATAGATTCAAACACAACATATCAGAAAGTGGTGAGGGTGAGAATCACTGTTAGCAATGAAAAAAACAAAGGAGGAGTCCTATGGTCCATTTAAAGTTTAATGTTTGTAATGGGAGAGCCAGTTCATATGTGCATTGAGACCCAGGTTGATGGCATCGAATTTGCATATGAATTCTAACTCAAAGTCTCTCTTTGAAGCCTTGATCTAGAGCAGTGGCTCCCAACCTTTTTTCTGCCATGGCACACCATGCTACCTTTAATTATTTTGAGGTACACCACCATATATTCTCCTAATGAATTTATACATATTCATGAACCAATCCAGAAATCTTCACAGTTTTTAAAAAAATTCCATGGCACACCTGCACAGGCCTCACAGCACACCTGTATGCTGTTGCACACTGGTTGGGAAACACTGATCTAGAGTAAATGTTCCTGAGAATACATACAGATATGTCCATTACTGAATGGCCTGAGAGATAAAGTGATTTCCTATTGGTTTTTGAATGTTCTTATTTCTGATGTCAGATTTGCATCCATTTATTCTTCTGCACAGAAACAGTCCAGTTTATCCAATGTATAGGAGGGAGAGGCACTGCTGGCACATGATGCTTTATATCACATTGATGGATGAACAGGTAAATGAGCCCCTGATCGAGTAGCTGACTTTCTTAGGTCCTATGATGGCGCCACTCTCTCAATCTTACCACTTTTTGATATGCTGTGGTTGAATCTATACAACTTGTTTGATATGCTGAAGTAATTTGACCTGACACAGTGAAATGTAATCACAGGATTTATCTTTCACTCCCATCCTGTAAGATTTTTCCTATGTAAGTTTTCTCCACTCCAGCATCTGATGACGTGAGACTTTGCCCATGAAAGCTCATGCAAAAAATAAATTTGTTAGTCTTCGAAGTGCCACAAAACTCCTCTTTTGTTTCCTGAACTAGACTAACAGGCTACCCCTTGGGAACTTGTCAGAAAATAAATGTATTCTTCACTAGTCATTCAAAAAGACATTATTGTGCAGCATATATAGCAGGGGTAGCCAAACTTATGGCCCTCAAGAGCCACACAAGTTGATTACTAAACCTTAAAGAGCCACACTTAGGCATACAGTCATATACTTTTACCTACTAAACTGATTTGCTGACATTCTTCCAAGAGCCACACTTTTTCATTCAAGAGCCACATGTGGCTCCCGAGCCGCAGTTTGGCCACACCTGATACATAGTGTACTGTGTTCGTGCACAGGTTTTCATATAGAATTAAATCCATTTATAGGGGAGCTTCAAAACTGATACCACACTGAGCTACAATCTAAAAGCAAGTCAACATTATATCTGGTGAATAAAATCCCCTCCAGTAGAGTAGTGTGGCTACGTAATTAATCTTTTCATGAAAGAAAAAGCATGTAAAAATGCACACAGACTTGAAATTAAGTAAATTCAACATGCAACTTCTGAATTAAAAATATGTCAGAGAGCAGTCCCATTATCAAGGTCTTATAAAGGAAGGTGATTATACTGAAAAAATATTTTGATTATCCACTATAATTATTCTTCATTTGTCTCCAAAACATTAAATCTGCTTTAATACCACAGTTGAACTCATACTAGTGGTTTAAAAAAAATAAAAAAGACTTATTGCATCATCTTCCTGCCAGTGTAACATTAACAAAATTGAAAAAAATGCATAGTGATCAACAGAAAGCAATACAAAAACTTTCAAGACAAACCAGAAGTAGGATCAGACAGGAATGCCTCAGCTGGATTAAAAGGCAAATTTAGGATTGGTGAAGAACACAGAAGAGAAGAAAGACTACTAACTTTCTCTTTAAGCAACAACCTGGTGATAAACACGAGAGTCCAAAAAACCCCCCGAGACAAAGGCTATTTTCACACACACGGGGTTATTTTGATACAAGTTGTTTCAAAACAACTTGTATCGAAATAACGCCTTATTTTGAAATAACTTGTTTTGAAATTACAAAAAGTTAGTTCGAAATAAGGAAAAAAGCGGGAATTGAAATAGCATGTTCACACTGTGGGCTTGCTATTTCGATTCAGGGGCAGGGCACCATGGGAGGTGTGGCAACATGGCTGCTTCACTGGATCATGTTGGCAGCCATGTTGCCAGCCAGGCATGCCTAGGCAGGAACTTCCTGTTCCACGGGGTGCTGAGCACCCTGGGAGGAAGGTCAGACAGTTGTTTCGAAACAACATGTTCCGATGGGATTGTTTCAAAACAACTTCTTTCGAAACAACATTGTTTCATAACCAAATGGGGTTTAAGTTGTTTCAAAACAACGGAACCCATTGTTTCAAAACAATGGTACGTTGTGTGAACATGGCGTTTCTTATTTCGAAACAACCTCTGTTGTTTCAAAATAAGACTGCTGTGTGAACACACCCAAAGTGATCATCTGATAGGTAAATGAAGAACATGAGAACATGATAGACTTTGTACTTGTGAATTACATATGGAATTCAAGTGTGTTAACATGAAGATCATTTGCAGCTGATACTGGAATGGATCAAAAACTAGAGCTGATTCAATTATATTGAGGCTAAGAGCACTTGGAAAAGTACCAAGAATTAAGATCTATGATACTGGCAATTTCAAAGAGCCAGGCACCCGGAAAGAAAAAAAGTTTTGTTTTGTTTTTTTAAATCCCAACTACATGGAAGAAGAGGTGAACACTGACAAGTCATGGAACAGTATAAACAATGGAATTATGAGAGTGGCTGAACAAGTATTGGACTAAAAGACCAAAATGAAGAAACCAAAGTAATAGATGAAACATTGCAGCTGAGTGACAAGTGTAGGAAGCTGAAGGAGAATAAAAAGGAAGATAAAAGTAAGGGCTTCTTCCCTTCACTTGTCTATTGTTCAGACTACAAAGAAGCGAACAGAAGTGTGAACCAAAGGGTCCCCATATGGATGTTGCGGATGCAAACTAAAGGGCTTCCAGTTCACATTAAAGCAGTTCTCTTCAAAACAGGACCACATTAATGAGAACCACGAGCCTTTTAGATCATGCCTGCTGCATCCATGTGGGACTCTACAGTGGAATCCCTTAGTGAGCATTACTAGTCACACTATCAGGGTTCAAAGTGAGGGGCAGTGGAGACGCAGCCTAAGAACTGAGTACAAATGGCTGACTAGAGATAACACAGAAAGTGAAGAGAAACGGAAACAACTGGATAATCAAACAATGTAAAGAAACACGAGAACATGCAAAAAGGAATGAGACACAAAAGTTGTACCACAAGGTAACTGAGGAGGACATAGGAGCTGAAGATCTTGGCAGTGAAAAATAACTGTAGGCAAGTAACTGAGAATGAACAAAACACAGGAAAAGTGGTAAATAATATTCCAAAGAGCTGTACAATATGCACAATACAGTAGATTAAATGGTCCCAGAAAAGCTCCCCATTACTAATGAGGGAGACCAGATTCCAGAGTTCTTAGAAAGAAAGATCTTGACAGAAAGCTTGAAAATGAAAAAGGTGCCAAGAGTGACATAACCGCAGAGCTGCTGCAAGCAGTCAAGGAACACATGGTAAAAAGGTGATGCACAAGCTAGTCAACAATATTTAAAAAGCAAGAGTAAGTGCTGAGTGAATGGGGGAAAACAGTAACAGTACTGATCTATAAAAAGAAGCAAGAGTCTGGGCAAAAACTATGAAGGAATCAACTTACTGACTGTACTGGGGAAAGCATTCACCAAAACACTGCAGACAACATTACAGAATTCAAAAGGATTCTGACGGCATTTGGCAGAAAGGATTATGGCAAATTTTAAGAATGTATGGCATCCCTGAGAAATTAATCAAGCTGAGAGAAAAAATCTGAAGGAAGTCGATGAATGAGGCGTAAGTAGACAAGATGTTGATGGAATAGCTCAAGACACCCTTAAAAGCAAGACAGGAATATACGTTATTGCCAGATTTGTTCAAGTTGGTACTGGAAGTAGTAATAGCTGTAGCTCTGCAATCTGACCACACATTGACCAAGGAGATTTATGAACAAAAACTCACAAGGTAGATCGGTAAAGCAAAAAATTCAAATTTAAATTAACAGTGGAAAAAACAAAGATCATGTCAACTGGAAGACAAGAAGAGGTAAGAATATAGTCAGACAAAGAACTAGAGCAAGCAGAAAATGTACATACCTTAGAGAATAAGTATTTAAAAAACAAGAATTGTCAACATGACGTACAAAAAGGATCAGAACAGCCACTAGAGTATTTTGGAAAACTCAGCAAGCCTAATGACATTTAGGAATGCTACTGACATTTAGATAAAAACAAAAAATCAGCATAAGAGATAATAAGTCAGAATGCTGGAATATAAGGAAAGTCAATGAACAAACTATACAGACTGTGGAAATGAACTGGCTGAGAGGAATACCGAGTTTAAAAACTGCAGAAAATAAAGAATACAGATACTACCAAAAAAAAAAAAAACCCAAAACCCGCAGCTGGGGGCAAGCAATGATGCTGTTCCATACTTACAAGTCAAAAAAAATAACTCCAAATGGTTTGGACATGTGTCAAGAACAGATCCAGAAAGGATGCAATACATGCCAATACATAAAGGGTGCAAGGAATTAGAAATACCGGAAGACCAAGGATGAAATCTTGGATGTAATGAAGAAAGACAGAGAAAAAAAAAAGTTTAAAGATGCACAAATCTGTGAAACAGGCATAAGACAGAAAGTGGTGGGAAGACTTAATTTGTTCCCATTGTTGCTGCTGAGCTGACATATGGGAATGAAATAAAAAGAAAGTGGTTAAAAGGGCTTTTTAAAGTAATTTCCTTGCTAGCATAAAATAGTTCCTTATAGTACATTTCCTAGTTTTTTTTCCCCAGAATAGTTCGTGTCCCAGTTGATGGGGGTCTTACAACTTTCCTCAGACTCCATAGTTCAACAGATTACCCTGTCACGAATATTTTTCTCCCTATATTTATCTTTTCCCTCTCAGACCACATCTAAATCTCTAGTCAAGGACAGGCTCGCTGCATATTAGCATCTGCAAGTAAAACTTGCCTTGTTTTTTCTAGAAATTTAGAAAGTGTTTGTTAGACTGAGCTAGTTAACATGTTCTAAATGCACATCTTTAAATCTTAAATAAGGCCCTACTACTATGGTCTCCCACAGGGGTGTCGCTGGTGCTGGGCTTACAGGGCTGGAGCCTAAAGTAGCGGTTCCAGATTCCCAAGTCTGCCACAGAGGCGGTGCGCTTAAAGCACGCAAGCTCGGAATCCCAGCACCCGAGGCCTGGGTCTTTTTCTAGGCCAGGGGCGGTCTTGGTCTCCAAAATTTCAACTGTGCCCACCCCCATCCCTGCCCTCAACTGGGGCTGGGAGCAGGGCCACACCTGGGGCTGCAGTAGGGAATGGGGCTACAGCTGTGGCCAAGACAGGAAGCAGGGCTGTGGTGGCCAGGGGCTCAGGGAGCCAAGGCCCAAGGTAGAGGCTGGGCACCAAGGCAGCACACCACAGCTGAGCCAGGGGCTGAGGATATGGCCAAGCTGAGAGCCAAGACTGAGCCAGAGGCCACGACCAGAGCAGAGCTCAAGGCACAGCAGGGCTGGGTGGCACTCTTTCTACACCCCCCATGGAGGCTGGCCTGGGCCCTTTCAAGCTCCCCTGAACAGTCCTCCATACTCCCCTTATGAGGTGAGCCCTACAGTTTGAAGACCTCTGCACTAATAACACTCATCTGAACACATATAGCAATATATGGTTTAAACTGTGTCCAGATTATATTATTACTGCTCGACACTACTCTTTAATTACTAAAACACTAGAACCAATGAGTTTGAAAAATCATCATCAGAAGGATCTTTCTTAGATATCTGAAGAGGTTAAAAAAATTGCATCATCTAAATAATTCTTCTGATCTATCATCAGAGCATTCCCTCTCCCCTCTAAACTCTTGTCAATATTAGGAAAAACTACAAGCTATTTTTCAGCACCGATGCAGCTGCACTGGTTCTATTAATAGAAGAGTTATGTGTTCCACTATAGACTGGGTACAGAAGTTTTTACTTGCGTCATCTGGAATGGTTCTAATGGCTTGTAATCCATCCTTATGTGGGATATTGGTGTAAAGAGCTTCTAATTCTTAGTTTGAATTATGAAAATACCTGTGCCCAGTATACACTAGATCAGCAGTCTCCGAACCTTTTGGGTCCTGTCTTCCCCATGCCTAGTACCTCCCCTCCACCACGAACCACAATCACGAACCTGGGCCAGGAGCAGGGTTAGAGTCGTGGCTGGGAATCAAAACTAGAACCAGGAGGTGTGCTTAGGACCGGAGGCTGTGATTGGGCTGGGGGAGGCAGCAAAGATAGGAGCCATAGCCTGTGTGAGGGACTGCAGCTGGGGCCAGGAGCCAAGGCCAAGGTTGGGGACAGGGCTGGGCTGTGGCTGGGAACCAGAGCTGCAGCCTAGCAGTCAAGCACCAGGGCTGCAGCAGCTGGAGCTAAGGCAGCTCGGGGGGTAGAGTGGAGTTGGGTGTTGCTTTCTTCCTGCCCCCAATGGGGACTGGCTCAAACTCCACTGCACTTCCCAAAATGTTCCTCAGTGCTCCCCAAGGGAGTGTGCCCCAGTTTGGGGACCTCTGCACTAGATCTTGCATCTGTGCTACCACTAGTGTTCTGCAGCAAGGCTAAAGAACAGCCACGCTATTTCCTAATATAGATGCACCCTAGAAGTGCAACTGTCAGACTACTTTCAGTCTAGCCAGTCAAAATAACATTGCAGTTCTTTAAATGAATGCCAATACCTAACAGCTAAAAAGAAATGCATTTCTGAAATACTAGATGTGGAACTGAAACATGGGAATGCCCTGGCTGAAGCATGATATTGTCCCAAGCCAAAATAGGTTAGACTGAAAGCTGGCACAAAAGATAACTGTCAGGAGGTAATAGGTTAAAGTAGATAAACAGCATCAAATGGATACAAGAATGCTTAACCTGTTGAACAAATAGCCTTTGTGAATACCAGTTGTTACGTACCATTAAGGGCACCCAAAACTATAAATTTATCCATTAAGCTTACTGTGGGGAAACAAAAACTATACAAACAATACTTTCTACAGCTGCTGGAAGACGGCCTCTAAATTAGACAGATGACTAAATTATACTATAAATAATTATATGACTAATTAGATGGATGACTAAATTAAACAACTATTGAACTAATAAAACTTGTTATATCCAGGAAGAAACTTACAAACAGCATTTTAAAAAATTTAATCTTTTCTCTACTGACCTGGCATAAGAAAAATGGGCAGGTTTCATTCTGTGGTATTTGTGTCCCCAACCACAACCAAAAATCAGACCCTTATAATTAAATTTCAATCATGCAAGCTGTGTTCTGACTAAACTTTGGCGTTAACACCCCATTAACACAAATTGAAGAAAGTTCATCCCTCTGGTGGTGCTATTGTCTGTCTGCAGACACAAGACAGCAGTAAACTAATTTAATGAATGTAGTCATTCACATTGCATTCTTATTGTGAAGAGACCTAAACATTTTCTGATTTTTGCAGTCTGTTGATGTTATGCTGCCTGATAACCAAACCTGAAACTAACTACATTTCATCTTTTAAATAGCACTGGAAGACACAGTAAGGAAATTGAAACTATTTTTTTAAAGGTTAATCATTTTCCTTATGCAAAATGCAAATATGTGACTAAAAAAACTAAAATATTTAGTTGAAAGCATTATGAATTCTTAGAAGAGACTGCACCCTGCTGGAAGATTTGTTAATTTGCTGACACATTTGCTTGACAAAACAAACCAAAAACTTGTATACGTACACCAAAAAATATTTGATCTAGAAAATTTTAAAAGCATTTTACCTATGTATGAGCCATTTTACTTTATGATTTTTTGGTTTCAAGTGTCAATCCTACAGGACATCTGAAAGTTGAATTTCTCCTCCAAGTTACATTACATAACCACAGAGTACAACCATCAACAACATCCTACCGCACTGAAGTAGCAGTTAGCTTTCTAAACTTTAAAAAGAGGTATTTTGTTTGCCACAGTAGATACAAAAAGAATAAAACAAAAATCAGATTATTCAAATACTGAAGGTTGTCATGTAATTTGTACTGTAATAAAAATAAAATTGCAATTAAAAACTTCCAGGTGCTGACAGCTTACTACAAATTTACAAACATTTTGATTGAAAATAAACCATCCTCTGAATGTGTTTGTATTTACTTAATAACATATGTAACAAAATGGCTTAACTTTATTTTCATGCAATCTCTTGATATAAGAGATCGTAGTTTTTATTACAGAATGGACTGCCCAGAATGATGACTGGTTTTGAATTCAGAGTCTCTGCATTCATGAGCTCCCAATACAAGGGAGGAGTACACCATGCTAATTGAACAGGAAGCCAGAACTCATTTAACTCATAGCAAGGATTTTCCCAGGGATAACTGAAGATGCCCAGCCTATGCTAATATCATATGTTTTGATGCCAGTAGTCAATGAATAAACTGAGAATGTTATTTCATAAAGGTTGAGGGAAGAAGACATCGAATTTCTAATCTGACCTCCTGCACATTGTAGGCCATTCAGTTTCAAACAAATTCCCATATATTAAGGCCAAAAACTTCCATTAGCACAGACATTTCAGTCCTAATGAGAATATATTATGTGCCACATGTTCCAAAGGGGCAACCATGTTAGTCTAGTCCAGCAAACAAACAAGGAGGCCTGTTGCACTGTTAAAGACTAACAAATTTATTTATCGCATTAGCTTTCGTGGGAGAGTATCCCACTTCGTCAGATGCTTGAAGATGGGGAACTTACAGAATGTGAGCAAAATAAATGCAAGGGAGTGTAAGTCACTGCTTTGATTTGCTGTTACAGTCTGACCAGATCCTATGACTTACTCTCCTCTGCATTTATTCTGCTCCCATTCTATAAGTTCCCCATCTTCAGGCGTCTGACGAAGTGGGATTCTCTTGCACAAAAGTTCATGAAATAAATAAATTTGTTTGTCTTAAACAAGGAGTCTGGTGGCACTTTTAGTTATGTATAGAACAGGAGAGGTTAAAGTACTACTAAAACCCAAGACCACTGAAATGGCAAGAGAATTGATTAAATGAAACATACCCAGATCATACCAGAAGGAATATCATGTCTTCAGTGGCAGAGACCTTTGGGTTTTTCCCACTTCCTGTCTGACCTGGGAAAAATTCCTTTCTGATCCCAAATCTGGCAATCAGTATGACCCTAAGTATGTGAACAAGACATACCAGCCAGGAATCTAGAAAGGACTTTCTGAACTATCTCAGAGCACTGCTCCACTACATCCGGGGTCCCAAATTGTATCTTGTCAATTTCCAAAGGGATAGACGGGTTAGTCTAGTCCAGCAAAAAAACAAGGAGTCGTGTGGCACTTGTCTTTAAGTGCCACATGACTCCTTGTTTTTCCCCCCCAAATTGTAGCCAACTTCTGATGCTTCAGACAAAGAGAAGGGAAGTGGGGGGGGGGCTGCGCAGAGAAGAGAGAGAGAATACACTTATGAGGAGGGAACAATACCCACTCCCCAGAATACAATATGCAAGGAGCACTTATTGTCTTACATGCCAAACCTCCACAGGAAAACCAGAAAGCACCGATGCAATGCAAGTGTCTGGCAGGCCACACTTTGCACATTTCTCAGCCTTCAGAGTGCTGGTTCTCAACCAGGGGTATGCACTCCTCTGAGGGGTATGCAGAGCTTTTAGGCTATGTCTACACTTGCAAATTGGTCTGGATTCAGAAGGCTTAATCTGCACAAATTTGATCCCTGTCTACACTAGGCTTTGCCTAGTTCGAACCAAAAAATTTTTCAGTTCAAACTAGTTAGTTCGCATGCTTAGTTGGAACTAACCGCTTAGTTCAAACTTAGTGTAAATTTAGTTTGAACTAGAATGATATAGCCATGCTACTTCAGACTAAATAAGTTTGAACTAAGCAGTTAGTTCAAACTAACCATGAGGGGTTTTTTTGCTCAAAATAGTTAGAACTATTAAAAAAAAAAAAAAAAGGCAGTTAGTTCAAACTAAAAAGTTCCAGGTAGTTCAAACTAACCCGCGATTATTTCCAACTAACTCCGAACTAAGCCATTAGATGCAGACATAACCTTCGAGAGTACATCAGCTTATCTGGATATCTGCCTAGTTTTCCAACATGCTGCATAAAAACACGAGCAAAGTCACTACATACTACAATTTTGTAAGAATGGTTTATATTGCTCTATACACTAAAATGTTAGATTTATTTTATAACTCTACAGTAAAAATGAGGAAGTAAGCAATTTTTCAGTCTCCTGCGACACTTTCAACTGTTTATATTTAATTTTGTAAGCAAGTAGTCTTTAAGTGAGTATGTAACTTGCAGTATGCAAGACAACCAGACATCTGAATGGGGTATAACAGCCTGGAAAGGCAGAGAGCCGCTGCTTCAGTATACATACCCATAAATTTTAAGCTTAGTGAATCTCTCTCTTTGCTTGCAGATCACATTAGTAAAACAAAATCTATCCCCTAATTTCCTGAAGTATGTGCCTGCTTCTTGCCTTAGGAACAATTCTGAAACTGTCTTCATGCCTACTAATGAAGAAAATACAGCCTCTCTTCAGCTTTGTTTATACCAGCATTTTTCTTAATACTTCTCACTGTAACTGTGCAACACCACTAACGTAGTAACGATGGAAGCACTAGTTTAGTTCAAGGCACCGGCATTTTTACAATTTATTATTAAGAAATACTACTAATTTGTTTAATGTAGCAGTGCCCATTGTTGTATTATCCATGGTGCTAAACCAGTGTAATAGTGAGAGAATAACTAGTACAGATACACTTAACTAAGGACTGGTTGAAACTCAGAAGTTTACCAAGATAGCTATTGCAGAATAATTATTCTTAAAGATTTCCAAATGTAGACAAGCCCTGAGACTTGCCCAGTGGCTTTCAAACAGAGTCGGGACCCGGTACTGGGTTGCAGATACTCAGGTACTGGGTTGTGGTGCCCCCTTGCTGCCCCTGCCGAAAGAGTTGAATGCATTGCTCAAAGCTGTAATTGTTGGATCATGAGCGTAAATCATTTTTTCCAACTGGGTCCCAAGAAAAAAAGTTTGAAAACTAGCTATGGTCAGCATTCTCCTTCCCCTCACCTAACACTTTACCCACGTAGCCAGCCTCCTGCTTAAGGCTGAGAATTGGAATTTCAGTTCAGACATCAAGCATCACAAGTGTCAACACAGTGTAAATAATACACTTTTCATCTTAAAAGGCCTAGGATATACAAGTACAAGTACAATGACTATGAAATTAGATATGGAAAATACCATGATGGTTCATCAGATATTGCTATATTTAACGTGTTTTTTAAAACAAAATTATTTTTTGAGCTAATGCTATCAGCCAATAATATTTGTCATCATACATATGGTTTTCCACAATGTAGAACATAAAGTATTTTTATAATTTTGATAAAACAATTATTTCCAACTAAAAGCCCATAGGTGGACTGTACAGATGTAAACTTCAGTATCATGCTGCTAATTTTCTGAGGCATATAAAACACTTTAAAACAGAAAAACAGGTCTTGTGCATTTTCCCTTGGAGTAATCTGTTCTCAACGAATGCATCCTGCTTTAATTAAGCATTGATACCCACAAAAGTGTTAGAGCATTTGAAATATGAACCACTTTTTTTGTATTTTCTTCAGTTCCTTATGCTAAAAGTATAGTCTAAACACATGGGCGTTGCTGGTGCCACGCACACAGGCCACAAATCTAGTGTTCCAGGCAGTGCCCCAAGTTGCGCTCACCAGCAACAGGCGCAGACATTCTGTGTCTGCCCTGCTGAGCTCCAGCCCTTCCCTCCTGCAGCAGTAGCCCAGATGGAAAGGGAAATTTAAATCCTTCCCCCAGGCAGTGTGGTCAGCCACAGAGGGAGAGAAGAGCTAGGGCAAGCAAGTGAGCAGGTCCTGGGGGGAGCCCAGAGCCTGACCAGGCTGCAGGGATCCCTGGTGGTAGGGGGAGCCTGGAGTGGACTGCAAAGTGTGGAGTGAGCTGGTGATGTGCAGGGGCATCACTGCTACAAGGCGCAAGGGGCTACAGCCCCTGCACATCTCCGACCTGGCCCTGCCAGTGGCAGGAGCCAGACTGGGCCTGCCAGCCACTAGCTGGCAGTGGCAGGTGCTGGATTCAGGCTGGGGCTGTTTACCGCTGGACGGCAGGCAGCGGAAGGGGCAAATCCGAGCCCAGGCTTTGTGCTGCTGCCTGGCAGGCAGTAGCAGAAGCCAGATCCAAGCCTGGACTGCCTGCCGCTGGCTGGCAGCTGTTAGAGCCATATCCAAGCCCCTCCAGGCTGCTTGTCACTGCCCAGCAGCAACTGAGGCCGCCTGCCAGTGGCCAGCAAGCAGCTGCGGGAGGCAGATATGAGCTTGTGCTGTTTGCTGCTGGCCAGCAGGCAGCACCAGGAGCTGGATCTGAGCAAATCTGGGCCACTACTGCTGGCTGGCAGTGACAGCAGCCGGAACCGGGCCAGGGCCACTGGCCTGAGCCGAATCAGGCCAGCCTGGGCTGCTTGCCAGCAGCAGCAGGAGGTGAATTGGCACTGGGGCCAAACTGAGCCCCAGGGGCATTGCCACGTGGCAGGAGGCAGGGACCAACCCTTTTTTCAGAGCAGCAACGCCCCTGGCCTAAGAATAGTGAATGACTGTGAAAATGAAATAGGGAAAGAATAAGTTAAAAATTACTCATAGAGGTTCGAGCTCTTCGAGTCAGCAGGACCACATGAAACACATCCTAAAATATGCAAGGAGCTGACTGAGGAGCTATCTGAGCCATTAGCGATTATCTTCAAAAAGTCATGGAGAGATTCCAGAGGACTCAAAAAGGGCAAATATAACACCAATCTATAAGAAAAGAAATAGGGAGAACCCAAGGAAATACAGACCAGTCATTTTAACTTCACTACCCAGAAAGATAATGGAACAAATAATAAATAAGGTGATAAGTTACAACCAGGGCCATCCATAGGGGTGGGCGAAGCCCAGGGCCAATTGGCCTGTGGGGGCCCTGGCCACCCCTGGAGCTGGGCACGGGGGCTGTCCAGGAAAAGAGGCCAGACTCCAATCTCCCACCCTGCTTTTAGGCCAGCTGATCCCTCCCTCTCTGGCTCCCCAGCACCATGTGGTCACTCTGCTCCAGGTGTGGAGCCGGCTGGTGTGCTGTACATCCTCCAGCACGGGTCATGCCAGAAGGCACACCACGCGCCAGTCAGCCCCTGCAGGACCCACCAAAATACTTGGCCTAGGGCTGTCTCAAACTCAAATCACCACAGGGGCCACATGAGGACTAGTATGCTAGCCTGTGGGCCGCACCACTGAAACCTTTCCATACATTGATGTTGCAAATATCAGTAATGATAGTATCATTGTGGACCACAGGAAATAACTTTAGAGGCCGCACGTCTGAGACCCCTGACCTAGATGGAGCTCCTATAAAGTGAGAGCATAACTGGTTGGAAACTGGTTGCTTCTAGAGAAGAGTTATCAATGGTTCATACTACAGTCAAAGACCGAAAGGCATATCAAGCAGGTTCCCATCTGTTCTATGCAATATCTTCAACAACGATTTAGATAATGGCATAGAGAGTACACTTATAAAGTGTGCAGACAATACCAAGGTGGCAGGGTGGCAAGTGCTTTGGAGGCTAGTATTAAAATTCAAAATGTCCTGGATAAACTGGAGAAATGTTTGAAGTAAATAGGATGAAATTCAATACAGACAAATGCAGAGTATTCCACTTAGGAAGGAACAATCAGTTGCACACACACAAAAATGGGAAATGACACCCCTGGAAAGAATACTACAGACAGGGACAGGGTGGAGGGATGGTAAAAGTGGACCACAAGCTACATATGAGTGAATAGTGTAATACTGCTGCAAAAAATAGGAAACATAATTCTGGGATATATTATCAGAAGTAATATAAGCAAGTCACTAGAAGTAATTTTTGTTCCGTTCTACTTCATGATGATTAGACCTCAGCTAGAATACTGCGTCCAGTTCTGGGGGCCACATTTCAGGAAAGATGTGAACAAAATGAAGAGAGACCATAGAAGAGCAACAAAAATTATTAAAGGTCTAGAAAATGTGACCTTTGACAGAACATTGAAAAAATTGGGTTTGTTGTAGTCTGGAGAAGAGACAACTGAGCCAGAAACATAGCAACAGTTTTGAGGACATAAAAGGTTGTTACAAGGAAGAGGGAGAAAAAACATTCTCCCTAATCTCTGAATACACGATCAGAAGAAATGGGCTCCAGTTGTAGCAGGAAAAACATCCTGTCAGTGTAGTTAAGCACAGGAACAAACAGCCTAGAAAAGTTATGGAATCTCAGTCATTGGAGATTTTTATGTTCAAATTAGACCAGCGTAAGTCAGGGATGGTCTAGATCGGTGGTTCCCTACATTTTTTCTGCTGTGGAACACCTTGCTACCTTTAATTAATTTGAGGCATACCGCCATATAGTTTACAAATGAACTCATGAATACTCATGAGCCAATCCAAAGCTATTTGAGTGGTTTTTCAAAACATTTTGTGGCACGCCTCCTCAGACCTGAAGGTACACCTGTGTGCCATGGCACACTGGTTGGGAAACACTGGTCTAGATAATGCTCAGTCCTGCCAGAAGTGTAGGGGACTGAACTAGATGGCTTTGAAAGGTCCCTTCCAGTACTATGATATGTATATCATTTATACTCCAAACCAAAAAGCTAAGTTAAAATAAAGTTAAGACTGAAAATAAGTATCTGCAATTTAAAGGTAAAAGATGTTACAACACATTTTGTTATTAACTCATAAAACAAGCACAATTAACCCAGGAAATTCAGATGTAAAGTTAAATTTAAAAGAAGTTCAAGCATGTTAAGGGATGAAAATGCACTGATAAGTTACTCGAACAACCTTAACTCTGCCCTAGAATGATGCTAGTCAATGTAAATGCTGTTATGATTAATGTATTTCAGTTCGCAGGTCTCAAGACTAACTTGAGTTTTAAATACACGTTATGTTTTTTATCTCTCTTCCCTTTCCGAAACTGAGAAGGTAGAAGAGGGGGCATGTTAAGTTCCCAATGTCCCAACATCTATGAATTTACAATGTTTCTCCAGTGTATCAGCTCTCTTAGCAGCATTGCCTCGGTTCACAGTAGTTAATACAGAAGTTCCAGAAGAAGCCTTTAAAGGTTGGCCATTTGATGAGCCAAACACTGTCAAATGTTTTGAAGAACTAATTTATTAAAACAGTAACACCAGTAACAAAAAAAGAATAAGAATCCATGGTCTCTTGGCCTTAGAAAAGTACACCTAATTACAAAACCCAAGTTACTTAACCAAGTTATTTTAACTCAGAAAAAAACAAAACACTGTTAAATGAAGTTCTGAAGAAATGTCAACATGATGCAGTAAAAAATGTAGAGCAATGCCTACATGAGGGCATTCTTGCTGGAATATTTCATTATGGCCAAATATGCAAGCAGCTGATTGGTCAACTGAAGTTATTTAACTGGTTAGCTGACCTGCCTGCCACGCCTTGTTTCAACTACTGATGCTTGAACTAGGATTCAGTCACAGAAATTTTAAAGAAGAGAGACAGTTGGGCCAAATAATTTACCAATGAGAACTGTTGATACATGAGTACAGCATCTTTCATACTGCTGACTTGGTACAACACATAGAATTACAGGATGCTAATCAGCTGCAGAGTAATAGTGATTACTGGTCAAGTTACTGCTGATGACACAGTTACACCCATTAGTATGACTTTAGTTGTTGATCTAATCTTGCCTACATAACCATAATAGCGATATACAAGTATTAATAACTTAGTTTAATTAAATTACATGTGAAGAAATTAGGATGTATGCACATTTCAATGAGTTTTCATCATACAGAAAGTTTGACGACTCTATATTATTAAGTTAATTCAGGACAAAAAAATTTAAAAAAAAACCACTAACAGTGCCAATTTTCCAAGGACCTGCTTCTTCACCAATTAATTTAAGTTAAAATTAATTATTTGTAAAACCTCAGAAAATTCATTCTGTTCTCAGAGTAAGTTATGCAATATTGCAGAGAATATGTTACAGGCTTCATACATAACAAAGAAACTGAATCCTACTTTAAGAGCAAACCTCAACTCAGCCTGAAGTACTGAGGTATGCTAGTGTTGCCATTATACTTTTTAACATGACTACATTTGAGACAGTAACCCACAACAAGCAAGCTGTGGTCAAACTAAAAGTCAGCATATAAAAACAAGTCTGTACCGCTCTGTTGCATTATTGCAAGAAGCAAATCAATTTATGTCAGATGTATATAACTGTCAAGGATTTCTAATAAAAACACTGTAGTATAATATTGTGGGTTTTACATCTGGCATTACACAACAAATGAAAGAAAAATTCCAACTATTATATGATTGGTTACTGATGAACCACTCTGACTTTGCATCAGAAAATGAAGGAGCCAATGTTTTTGACGCTCTTAGACAAGTAAATCTTTTAGATAATGTGGGTCTCACCCCTACCGTTCTCCCTCCCAAGGTCACCCCTTCATCCCTTCCTACCCCCACCCCCACAGTACACTGTTTCCTCCTAGCTGCATGCCTGCCACACTTGCCACTTGTCTTGTGTACTGACTGGCACAGAAGCAGCTGTTACAGAATGCCAGATTCTTAGCAGTTGCTCTAGGTTTCCTGCCTGCTCTGCAGTTCCTCTCACTTCTCAGGCCATCAGTTCCTATTGAGATCATCCTTATTTGTCTCCAGTAAGGTATCACTCTCTCAAACTGTATAGACATAAACAAAGATCCAGAAAACTACTGTAAATTAATATTGAGATGTTTACTTTGTACAGAGCCACAGATGTGCATGGCTTTTTACAAACAATAAAAGAAGCATCCCTGCCTCCCAAGGAGTTTATAATTTAAGTAAATCATAACAGAATCTAAAGAAGAATGCAATATAGTGTTTTATGTGCATATATTTTGATAACTGCATTGCTCATGGGCAGCAAGAGGTTATATAAGCCATCCCAAACTGAGCCAACAGAGTATCTTGATTATCTGTACTTCAATTATCCAAAACTGCCAATTATATAAAAAAAGGCTACATCCCATAACATCTCAATTACATTTAAGATTTCCTCATTTGTCTGATTTTGGTCAGTATACCCTATAGGTATTCAGACTGTCTAGACCAGGGTTTCCCAAGCAGTGTGCCACAGCATACAGGTATGCTGTCAGTTCTGAGAAAGCATGCAACAAAATTTTTTGAAAAACTACTCAAAGAGCTCTGGATTGACTCATTGGCTCATGAATATTCATGAGTTCATTTGGAAACTATATGGTGGTTTGCCTCAAATTAATTAACGGTAGCAAGGTGTGCCATAGCAGGGAAAACATTGGGAACCACTGGTCTACAATACAAAGACAGATATCAGACATTTTGCCATAAATTTTAGACAGAGACATTTTAGAAAACTTCTGTATTTTGGTATTTTCACTCAGTAACAGTAAAACATTTTTTTAAATTTGGTACAGTTTTCTGTATACCTCCACTTCCTCCTCAAGGGATGTGTCATACTGGCCTCCTTTTCATAGAAAAAAAAATAGTAATAAATTAAAAAAAAAAAACATCCATTTTCTAAACCACCTTTTTTTTCCCCAATACAACCTAACTTTATGACTGTAAGGTTTGACAGTTATTAATTGACAGGGTAGGATTCAATGTTTTCTTTTATTCTATTAGATACCCAAGATTCCAAGTCTTCCAGTGGGGTATGTTTGTGTGTGATTGTATCAGCCACATGCACACACAAAGGTTTGGTTTTATCTTCTGCATAATATTTACTTAATTGGCTCACATCTCAACCTTAATGTTTCTTTAAAAAGCTATGTTGCAGAAAATTGTGTTGCATTTAAAATGTACAAATCAGTAAGAGAAATAAAAAGAAAAAATGAATACAAGTTTACACCACAAACCGCAAGTGAGCCGTATCTAAAACACTGTTTGACCCGATAGTATAAAACATTGTCACAAATGTGGGTTTTGAACAAATGAAGCCGGCAGGACGTGGTCCCTTATTAGCTCTGTGTGTGGGCACGTGTGTGTTTGTTTTAAGAAGCTGTACTGACTCTGAAAAATCTATTGGCTCTACAACATAAATCCAAGCTCCCAAAACACTGCAAAGGAACAGCAGCTCCAGAAAGCTTTCGTTTTCTACCCTATGTTATAATTCAGCACACGAGGTGACAGTGGTGCAAGGGGACACAAACCTCTTTTATATCTAAATCTTAAATTCATTGTTATCACCACAGTTACAAACTCTTTCGACACGTCTCCATCAATATTTTAAAAAACGTGTGTGAAAGTTGGAAAATTGCCTATGCGGAACAGTCTGTTCTAAAAATTACTCTGGAAAAGTTATCATTTTTTTCCATCTTCATTAACAGAGGAAGATTAAGGCAAAAGTCTTTAGGATCTAGACCTTATGATTAGAGAGAGAACACAACATACCAGTCCTTGAGGGTGCTTAAGTACTGGTTAAGCTTATTTTGAGAATTTACATGGTACACGGGATCTACATGGTGCCTCTGCAAGAGTTAACTTTGCCCTCAGCAGATGGCTGGTTCTAGGGATGAGATGAACTTTGTGTTTATAATGCCTCCAACAACACTCTCAAGGTCATATTATTACATGATCAGAGGAGAGAGTGATAGGCGATGGTCAGAAGTTGTGTGACTCACTACAGGTGTGTATGAGAATGCTGACTATCTGAAGGAGAAGATAAAATTGTAATAGTTGTAATGGATAGCCCAATATAAATCTTAATCCTGTTCATTGTATACAATAAGTCTGCATACAGTCACTCACCTCTTTTTTTGTTATGTTTTAGTTCATTTTTTTCCATTAAAATAGATATATTTAAAGGAAAAAACAACAAAGCAGTGATTATTTATGTTAGAATGAGAGTTAAATGATATTTTATACTAATTAAAATAATAACAGTAATAATTTCACTGTATCTATGTTGATCACAGGATATGCGAGAGACATGGGGGACAAAAAAAAATCTTACTGGATTAAAACATATTGCTCACCCACCTTGTCTCTCTCACAGTTTTCAAATATAAATGTAGCAAACAAGTGAGCTAAAAAACACAAAATCTGAGAATATGTTCCTATATCTAGTATTATTTTCATACATAGTCTCACAACCCCGCTTTTAATTATTAGCTTCAGACTTCTTATAATCTTCATGGAGATTCTAAATCAACATATTAATTTCAAGCAGGAGGTAGAAAAAAATGGAGAATAGCTATGTAAAATGAAAAGGAGAAAACTTAAGAAAAGTGACCGATTTAGTAATATATATAGACTTCAAATAAAATCCAAGCTCCACTGCTTAAAATTAACCATTATATTTTACCCATTATAGTAGAAGTGTTTTCTCAATCATCTTCCAACCACCATAAACTGCCAGAGTATTGACAGAAATTATCAGTTTTCTTACTTATTTCAAAATACACACACTCTTCTCTTCTGATCTAGTCCCCAACAAAACATAATTCCTTTTTCCTGCTCAGGGATATAATTATGTCTTCATTGGTTCTGAAATGCAGTACAGCAGGAACGTGTCTTTTTTTTCCTTTTTTTTTTTTTTTGGCAACAGGCACACAGACTAAGGATAACCAGACGCTGCTTACATCACTTTTCAGATAGATACAAATTAAAGGGAAAACAAAAAACCACTGCACAGGTGCTGATGAAAGTAATAAATTCAGTGCTCCCCAGCTATTTGGCTCCCTCTTATAAGGCTCTTCTAGTTTAGGGCCCTGAAGGAACATAGTTGTGAATTGTGAACACACTATTTCATGATCTCAGATATATGAACCAAATACAAATTATGCAGATAAAACTTTGCAACCATCTGGTCATCTAAAACATATTAGATAAAATAACCCACTTATTGGTATATAAGATATTTTTCACCCTGAATTTTCTTTTCCCTTTTTATTGTATTTTGATTGAAAGCAAGGCAGACAGGTTGAAGAACTTTACTGTATTTTGTTCTTTTGTTTGCACACCAACAGGTGCATGAACAGCCAGTAAGTAGGCTGGTGCTAAGAAGTGCACAATAGCATAACTGCTCAGTTATGCTCTAGAGAAGTCAGTAAAAATACTAAGGAGGAAATAAAACAAACCAGAAGTTCATGAAAAAATTAAAAAGTTATCATTTGCAATTATGCATAGTTATAACCAAATGATACTTTTATTGCAAGTCCCTGTTCTCAGTGATTTATGACTTTCAAAACAAAACAAAAAACCTCACTGCCTTTGGGGCTAAATTGTTGATGTTTCTCCCTATTTCAGGAATGTATGTATGTTTGTTTGTTTTAGGGCTCTTCAGAAGGACAGGAGTGGCGAAGCTCAAGGAAATAACTAGGTTATTTGAGTTATCGGAACATTTATTTAAAAATGGATTATACAGTTTTCACTTTCTTTTTGGTTTTTGATAACTCAAATTACTTTGTAGTTAAAAGTTCAAAGCTAGTCTTTTACTGAGGACTTGCAAACCGGCTATTTACTTTGATTCACATTAAATAAATACTAGACTGAGAAAACAAGCCATGATGCTTCACTATAGATGTTCAAGTCCATTAATTTTATTTACCAAATGAAGTACATACAAAATGTAGTTATCCAGATGAGTTGAGACTGGACAGACTGGACAAAAGTATTTATACTTTTTATATTTCTAGAATTCAGAAGATATTTGTTGAATTTATCAGTGTACAAACACTTGCTGAATGATTATGTTCATTATAATAACTTCTACACAGTGGAATCAACAAGTTTAACATCTTGGTTTAATATCATGCATTACAAATCTATGCAAGTGTCCAAGCAACTGGAAAGAACTCTGTTCCAACAAACAGGACACTGAACTGAGACTTCAGAGACAAAGAAAGTACTCCTGGTTCTGCTAGTGACTTACAGTGTGATCATGTATAGATCACCTAATCTGTTTCCTTTATCACCCTTTGTCTGTTTTATCTAGTTAAGCTAGGTCTGTACCACAGGCTGGCAACCCAAAAGAACCACCATTTTTAAATATTCCTTCAATAACCAAGTGTTATGAGAGCTGCAGCAGGTGTAGCCCCATTGTGGGGAGAGCTGGGAGCTAGGCCAGGGCAACTGCCACATGGTTTCCTGGAAGGGGGAACCCTGGAACCAGAAACAGTCCCTCTGCAGGGTCCCCTTGTGGCAGTGGGAGCCTAGTGCAGACTGTCCTGAGGGCCCCCAGCTGGCAGAAGGGGCTGAAGCCAGGCGAGGGCAGCCCACAGGGTTTCCTGGTGACGGAGGGGAGACCTGGAGCCCAGAACCACAAGGGGGCAGCCAAAGAGCCGCATGTGGCTCTGGAGCCACAGGTTACAGATTCCTGGTCTATACTGATACTGGCAAAATCACCACAGTCAGTGCACTCTTCAGGGTGCAACATCGCTCTGGAGTTCACAATAACAACTTCAGGCCCAGAAGCGGTATAGCACTAAGGAGAATGGGCAGCATTGCTGTTGCCTTAGCACAGCATGTCAAGGGAGATAAGTGTGCATAAGTAAGGGAATGGGAGACACGCAAGGTACTTTACATACCGTGTGTATCTCCTGTTGACTGACACAAAGTGTGGTGAATGTAGACTAGGGGGTAGAATGTGAGCTCTCTGGGGCAGGATTATAAAACGTCTGTGCACTGGCTACTACAAAGGGGCCCTGATCTCATTTGGGATCTCTAGGCACAACCAGAAAAAAAAAGTAATAAATAAAAATGACAGCAATGTGTAATGCACAAAAATAATAATAATGTAACAGCTGTCTAGTATCTATCATCCTGAAGGATTCTAGAATGCTTTAAAAACTGGTCTATCTACTACATGGAGATTATGCCACTTAATATTAAACTACATCCACCAGTTTTGGATAGAAAATGAATAACTTAACCAATTGAGACAAGAGGAAGTTAGGCAGAAAGAATCAGAGCTGGAATTTAGCCAGTACATAAGCTTTATTCTTACAAAGCCTAATCCAACTTCCATGAAAATCAGTGGAAATGACCTTGATGATCACAGCATCTAGCCCACAAAAGAGCCCCATGGAATCATGAACACCAAGAGATAAGGACTCAATTTTACATCCGAACAGCACACTGCCTCCTAACATAAGACAATAATTCAGAACAATCCTGACATTATAATGCAAAACCTACACCAGAGGATAAAAAATCATGAGGGTATATAGAAAAAGTATTAACCCTCTCTCAAAAAAATACAGAAAGACAATACAAACAAGAAATTTTCATAGAACATGAGCCAGTGTTATTCCCATTGACTTGACTCTGAAATGGACTACACAAAGAAAGATAACTGTAACCACTGTTCACCACTTGAGAAAAGAAAATTGATTCAGATTCTTTCATTTCCTTTGCACAGTCAGAATTAATAGCAGCGTGTAGCCAGCCACCCCTTCTGACCAGGTCCCTGATTATGTAGGATGGGCCTGGCCAATGGCATCTTTCGATCACGAGAGATGCTCCAATTGCTACATAACAAGTGAAGCTGTGGGCAGGGGGAGGAGAAGCGGCAGTGTGATAAGGCACACCCACTGCAGTGGTGCAAACTTCATGCAGCTGCCAGGTGCTCTAAGGGGTGGGCCGGGGCCTATCCCCATCTATGCACTTAATTAATAGGCAATGAGAGCTCTAACTCTAGCTTGCTACATATTTTTTTCCTAATATAATCTCTGACATGCGGTTTCACCTGCCTATGAAATGTTTGCTGAAGTTCCACCAACAACTACCATGATACCTATGCAACAGCATAATCATTCCCACCTACATCATCATCTATAAAACTATCAGTGCAGCAACCTAAGTGATCCCCTCTGCAATCATATTAAAGAAACCCTGAAAGCTCAAGAAAAACAGATTTCAGAATCCTAGAGCTCTTTCCTACAACATCCTGCCTCCAGGGCCCAAAAGACATGCAAGTTAAAGTTCCAATGAGTGAAAGAAACAAACAAGGACTATTTAGGAATGTTTAAAGATTAAGGTGGAAAATGCAAACTTTTTGATCACAGGGAGACAGTTCTATCACTGCAGCATCGCAATTGATAAATAATAATACATAGCAATGCTCTTCAAACATAGACCTCAAAATTGCTTTTCAAAAGAAAGGTAAGTACCTAAACCAGAAGTTAAGTAACTTATTCCCACAGATCAACAAGAGAATCCAGATAACCTGATGCCCAGCCCAGGGCTCTGCCCAGTGTAACACACAATTTCTGGGATGATGTAAGATCATAGATCTGGGTGAAATACTACAGAAAAATCACGCTTGATAAAAAGAAAAAACCCACTAACCTATTCAATATCAACATATGCCAATAGCTCATGTGGCTAGAAAAAGAACATACAGTAATGTGGCACAAGAAATGACATCTGCTTCCTTAAAGTAGCTGATCAAACAACGCTTATTTTATGGAGTTTGAGATGCAGGATGATGGAACATGTGCAACAGACACACAAGCATGTAACGAAAACAAAACAAAACAAAAACAGCATAATCTAAACCACCACTGGAAAATATGAAAGCACCAGTCCACAAATGTATGGCTCAGCAAATATTAAAAAAATTGTTTAAAAATCAATACTATTTCACTGCCAAAGAGAAAAAAGCTGTGTGACCTTCACAGACAAGACTGAGTTGCATGAGGGCAACATTACCTAAATTAAAATGGTGTTAGGAAGTTTGCGCATCACATTGCTGAAGCTAGTGACACAGCTGGGATTTGGTCAGTTTCTGTTTCTACATGTCATAGCAGACGGGAGTTATGCCTGTAAGTTGTTGAAAAATTACTTAGCCTGTGTTAGGTAGGTACATGCATGTAAATCTTTGACTTTAGTTGGTTTGGTCCGTACTGAAAGTGCAAGTAGATAAGGCATTCATGAAGCTATTACTAAAGCACTAGAAGAGGTGAAATTAAATTTGATAAACAGACTTCAAATAATGGATACACGTACAGGTATCACTGCTACAAATACAGAGCAAAACTTCAGAATTATGCCACAACTGAGCAGGGACAAATACTACTAATCTGAATCACCAGCACCCATTTCTTACAGAACTTAAGAATTATTACAGGATTTCCATCCAAGCACAGTCCCAGCATGTGAGAATCAACAGGACCCCAACAGATCTGATGGCTTTTCACTGTGACCCAGTGACATACTGTTCAAAGTCTACATGTTCTAGGTCAGGGGTGCCACACTCATTCAGTGTGGGGGACAACAGGTCATGTGTCCGCAGAGGCTCCCCAACCCTTTCCCCTGCCACATTCAGAATGACGTAGGCTCCCAATTCCACAGGCTCTTGGATACCTTCCCTTTTCCCTGCCCTGTGGGTTGGGCTCCCCTTTTGCCATGCTGGCTCCCAGATGCTCGCCTGCTGGGCAGCTCCTGGACAACCATTCCCCTGCATGTGCTGGCAGGCAATCAGTTTCAGACACAGCCACAGGCAGGCTGGGCTCCTGCCTCTTCCCTTCCTCTCCCCCTGCTGTGCCAATTTATTGTCAGTCATTCAGCATGCTGCCCTTTGGTTGGCTCAATCCCACACAGCCTTTGATTGGTTTATTCCCACACGGGCCGCAGCTACTACTACTTTTCTTATCTGTAATTTGTGCAATGTGCTGTCAATCAAATTAGCATGCTGAGTGACTGACAGTGAACAGTTGGATGGGGGGCAGTGCAGTGGCTCTCTAGGAGCCCAGCCCAGCCTACTGTGCCTGAGACTCTGATTGGTTGGCAGACTACAGCTGAGCTGGGATTGGCTGGAGCTGGAGTGCTTCCTTTGTTCCTCTGTGCTGTGACTCCAATCACGTGAGTGAGTCAGAAGCACGTCTAGCTCTGCTGTGCTAGCAGCCTGTCTTTGCTGTTCACTGCTGTTGCCGAGAGCTTCCAGGCACAGCCTAGGCAGCAGCTCTGTGGGCCAGATCTGCACCCTTGGTGGGCCGATTCAGACCACGGACTGTGAGTTTGACACCCCTGTTCTAAGTTGCATGCTCCAGAGTTTTGGTGTATTTTTCCCCAATTTTATTTTCAGTTTTGTATCTTTTCTGAGAGAAAAAATTCACTAATATGTATATTTCACATTCACACTACTGAGGCCAGATTTTTAACCCACATTTGTTATCTTTCCAGGCACACTGCCAAAGCAGCAAAGTTAATTTGGTGGGAGGGAGGGTTTCTGGTTTATATGGTGAGTTATATCTGCAGTTATTAGTCTAGCAGTTAAATATCATGTTACTGAACAGGTAGTTCACTAAGTTGAAGATGTTTACCATTCAAATCAGCTATTATAAAATTAATAAAAATTTAGGCTTTGGATAAGCACTGATAAATCACAACAAATAAATGGTCATTTTAAAAGGCAAGACAGCAGAATTTCCTCATTCCTCCTCAGCTATGCTGTCTGAATCTATAGTATATCATCAGGAAATCGTAACCTATAGAACAGCCATAAAAATTGAATACAATTGGTCAACTTATTCTACAGACATTGCAAGTTTATAGGATGATGTGCCTTATACCTGACACAGAAGTGGCTTGAAAGCTACCTTTGTCATTTTGCATCTAAGTCCTATGCCAAGAATAATTCATAATTGCTGACATAGCTACCGCTACTCATTAGGAATGGTTTAATTATTTATATCAACAGGAGCGCTCTCTCCTGTCAGCACAGAGAGGCTATATGAGAGCTCTTTATGGCACCCATTGTAGAAATGGCATAATTCTTGTTATTTGTGCCTGTAATAGGCACACTCACCATATGGAAATGCCCCCTGGCTGAGTGAGTGCATGCTTGCAGTTTCTCTATTTCCTCTGTTCACAGTGCCCTGTCGGATGCTGCTCTCATCAGGCAGGTCTTTGGTGACTCAGCCTTCTGGCCAAGTCATACTCTGTTCATATATGAAACAAACAAAACACATTCCGGGGCATAAGTCCAAAATCTCCTACAGCACTCCTTAGGCTCAGTCTTCTAACAGGGCCCATCACAATACCTTGTCCGTTAGCATCAACCTACAGCTCTCCCTGGCTGAAGCCTTTAATTTATCCAACAACGGCAGATCACAGTACCCCTTCCATTGGTGCATCTTCTTGTAACCCTCCTTAGACCCAGTCTTTTGTCACACTGACTGGGCCTATCATGGTACCCTTGGCTGCAAGTTTGCTACTCTGGTAATGAGCAGTGCCCTAAAGGCTTCTTCCCTGGGGATTCCTTGCATCTACTTGAGTCCTCAGAGACACCAAACTTCCCGCTGAGCAACCCCTCTTAGACTCATGTTTGATGACCACAGCTTTCCACTGACTCAGACTTATTAGTGCAGTCCTTTCCTTGAGATGCCACAGCTCTAATCTCTCTCCTTATGGCAGAGCCACTTCTCCAGTGGCTGGAGGGGACAACTCAGTCTCACCTGCTACATGAGGTCCCAACCCAGGGGCCCTTTAAATATAGCAAGCTTGTGCTGTATCCCCTTTACTAATTGCTGCTCTATATTTCCCTGGGACATATCCCATAGCCCATCTTAGATGAGTTCCAGGGGCCAGCTAAAAGTGATTTCTCCACTCCCTTGATCTCTACCAGCAACTGATCTGTCCAGCCCTTTCAGCTAGATAGAAGCAGCTCTTGCTCACCTAGCCCCTGCCAGCAAACTGATTTCACTCTGGCCCTGCAGTCCTTTCTATACCAGCCTGTTGAGCTCTGATTGGTTGTGTCCCTGTAGACTCTTTCCAATTGGCTGCATCCCACACCACCTCTCTATAGCTTGGAGGATTCCTTTCCACTGCCATTTTCTCAAGCGGGGTGTGACAGGGTCACGAGGCCTCCAGCAGAAGGCCTCAAGACCTATTTCACTTCATCACAGAGCCAAAGGCAGAAAATAATGTGGCTTTGCTATATTATGTATTCCTTATCATATATCACCACACAAGGCCAAACCAAATAATATTACTGAAACTACTCAACAAAAACAAACTACAGAAGGAAATGTGACTTACTTTATCTTAAGATTTAATTTTTGAAATATTTAAATGAACAAAAATCCTTTGAAAATCCTTGTGAAACAAAATATTTACAGTTATCATAATAACTATACCCAGATCTTTGAAACAAAGGACAAAATTCAACACTGGCATAACTGGATACAACTCAATGTATTACTTGTATTGCCATAGCACCTAGTAGCCTAAGTCATTGACAAGGACTCATCACGCTAGGTATTGCACAAACCCAGAACAAAAAGATCATCCAAGCCCCAAAGAACACAGTGGTACCAATTTATGTGAAATATTAATTTAGTCCAATGTTTTTAAAACTCACTAACAAAAATCTTAGGAACTGTAAGCAATAATATGAGAACGGTTTCCAAAGTTTCCCACCTCAGGTCTTCTGTTTTTAAATTATGAGGCACATCTTCATAAAATATCTTTGTCTCGTGTGAGTTCAACTGCTCCTCCTCTTGTTTATTTCTCATCTTAAATCAAATCCTAAGCTGTCACATCGTAACAGTTTTCACAATAGCCATGTGACATGATCAACTTCAGATAAGAAAAGTAGGAATAGATTAATCCTAGGAAAAATCCAGTTTTTATGCAAATGATCCTTAGAATTGGGGGAGAGACTTCTATACAAAATTATTTCTTTCAAACTTTTCACCATAGCATCAGCTGTTCTTAAATTTGCATAATAAGATCATATGTTGGCATTACAATAAAAAGCACAAATATCTGCATAGAATATATATATATGTATGTAGATATAGATATAAAAAAGATACAGACTTATCTTTTATGCAGCTTTTAAAATCTGTGCACCAAAGCAAGAGGAAGTAACGTGTACAGATAAGCCACTGGGAAACACCACCAATGAGTGAAGCCCATCAAAAAAAAAAAAAAAAAGAAAAAAAGAAAAAAAAAACCCTAGCTAGAATGACAAAGTACAAAGCCTTTACACTTAAATTTATATTGTAACACTGTTTCACATCATATAAAATAACATTAAAAATCTGTTAAAGTTATACAAGTTGCTAAGTCAAGAATTCAGATGTAAAGAAAGTCTATATTTACAAAGCAAACAAGGAATTCTGTGGCACTTTTAAAGACTAACAAGTTTATTTCTCACTCGAGCTTTCATGGACATAATCCCCCTTTGTCAGATGAGGTGGGATTCTGCCCATGAAAGCTCATGCAAAAAATAACCTTTTTAGTCTTAAAGTGTCACAGGACTCCTTGTTTCTTCCACTGAGATAGACTAACACCGCTACCTCTCTGGAATCTGTCTTTACAGTTGCACATGCAACTTCAGTTCTGATCTTTGATATATTCATCTTGGCCTGTGTAAAAGTCTGTGGGTACTGTGGAAAAAAGGTTTATCATAAAGCAAATGCACAATGAGGTTGAATTAAGATTGGATGAATAATCATAAATCAGGTGTTTCTTAACCCTACAACCTAATTTTTTATACCATTTCCCAGTTAGTTTGGTTTTAAAAGGAAACACAGAAAAACAAATTTAGCACTTCTGCAAAGCCTTCTACAGGATTAAGAAATTGGTCACCATAAAGGAATTACTCTTGACTGGATTTTTAAATTCTGAAACAATTCCCAGCAATTAATTTACCCTTTTGCAATTGTTTAATAGCTATCAGAACACGTTCATGCTAAGCTATTTTATAAAACAACTATGCAGTAAAAAGATAAATTTACATTACTGTAAACTTCCATTAATAGGTTAAATGTGGTTGTTGCCTGTAAACTACAATATGTTCCATTACAATATTCACTTTAGCAGAGACGCTTCTCTGCTACACATTAAAACTTCACATACCATGTATATCTTGAGAATATTCTGATTCTTACCTACCAGAAATGTACAACAGTTACATATTTTGGTTCATTCTATTTTCTACCATATAACACACAAAAAGTAAACCTCAGTTCAACACAATACATCTGAGATTGTAATGAGATATAAGTTTATTATATGTTCAGTGTTGCTATAGTAGAATCAATTCCATGTCACAGAACGTATGATTTCTCTTTAAACACGAATTTACACAATGAGATCTTGAACAAACTACACAGCCCTCGTCTATACTTACAGGCTTTTCTGCAGCAGTCGACAGCAGATACACAAGGCACGTAAAATACCTGCATATCTGCTGACAACTTTCTAAGCCACCAGTACATACATACTAGGGGAAGTCGACTGCAAATGCTTTGCAGTCAGTTTTCAGCAACTCCAATTTTGGGGCTGGAGTTGCTGAAGCAATTTCCAGAGCAATTTCAGCGGGTCCATACTCATTGCCGAATTGTGCCCGGAAGATCGCACTGATGGCGGTGATTTTGCCACCATCAGTACAGACATACCCACAGGTACCATGTAACTTTAACCGACCACAAACCAATTCTTCTATGGAAATTCAGTACCTTATAGGAGAATACACAGAGAATATACGTGATTTAAAAATCTGTGTGAAACAGGGATATTCAAGGAGCTTAAGGGAAAAGGCAATCTGCCGCCAGCCTTTAAATGGACCCAAAAGGGATAAAGACTGAAAGCCTTTCTGCTATTCAAAAATTAACATAAAAAAATTGAACTTCCTCCCTACTTCCCTATTTTAGAACACAACATGCAACAGATACCCACTATCTTTAGCATTGCAATGAGTGGGGTTTTTTTGAGTATTTCTGCCTTCCTCTTCACGGAAGTCACAGGAAGCAGTAAAATTGCTGGGGCTATGAAAGGTGGCCCATACTTTTGTTTCTGTAGAAAAGCACCAATTCTTTTGGCTCACTAGTGACCACAGAGGCTATCGATGATCCATTCTTAACTGCAGGTGAAGTAGCTTTACGTCTATATATTTCAGGTTATTGTCTGCAAGACAAAGCGTAAAATGGACCACCTACTATTCAAGAGCCTGTTTCTTCTATAACTCTTGACAACCATGAGGTCAGCACACTTCTCCAGTTTGTATGATTCAGTACTCAAAATTCTGAACTTGTGGGAGCCCTTACCTACTTTTGTATTAGTTTACTATGAAAGATTGTTTTTCAGTTTTCCCCAGCCATATCAAATATAAATTACAATTTCTGAGGATACAGCTAAATGTATCTAAACACCTAGTATGAAAAAGGAGGTTCAGAGAAACAGGTTTGGAAAGGGTTAAGAAAAAGACAATTTGAAAACAACAAACACTGCAGGATGCTTCTTGTTAAAATATGGTAATATATTATTTGGTAGTGTATTTTAGGTTAATAAACACCTTCATACTGAGCTTTAGTTTACACATCCCCAAGCTCAAAACAGTAAGAGCCTGCAAATTATGATCTAAACGTCCAAAATACTTTAACATATAAATTAAAAAAATGTATTTTCCCACCCTTTACTTTAGAAAGCGCTTCCATATGGGAAAAGATGGTTAAGCACATGTTTGCAAATGTATTTTGAACAGCTTGGAACACTGGACTAATGACCCCAGCATTAAATTTTTACATTATTAATAAATATCAGTTACTTATTTTCCAACAGTGATATGTTTTAGCTAAATCAAATAATACTTAGGTCTCTGATATCATATTTGCTGTACTACTGCAATCTAAATATCCAAACTAACAATCCACTGCCAAAAGAGCTAATATTTTAACTTACAGGTTCAGAGGAAAAAATATCATATACAAACACAACAACCACCTCTACCAAATTGTAATACAGCTAGTCCTCACTTAGTGACCTACTCGTTTAGTGACCCCTCAGAGTTATGACCGGCTCTCTGATGAGTTGGTATTATGGCGATGTACGAGAACTCGCATCAACTCTCTCAGATTACCTATATTTACAGTACACTATGCAAACTAAGTTCAGTACATTAGAGCTTAAAACATTTAAAATATATATGAAAAATGTTATAAATGATGCAAAGGTGACATTAAAACTATCTACCGATGGTTGAAAAACCCACTACCAGTAAAGTACATTATGCCTGAAATACCGGTAAGGGCTGCTCCTCATTTAGTGACCAATTCGTTTATCAACCGGGTTTCAGGAACGGAACCCGGTCACTAAGTGAGGACTACCTGTAATTGTTTCCTAGTCTGAAAATCAGATATTCTTCCTGAAAAAAAACAGATGTTCAGGATAACCTGTACCTACTAAAAAGTACTGGCACATTTTCTATAAGTTGTTACACTCAAATTTTATCATAAAAATAGAAAACAGTTCTCAAGAAGCAGTTCCCAACAACTTCTGCACCAGTTCACCAGACTCAGATTATTCTTCTACCAATCACAAGCCTCCTTTCTCTTCCTTATGGCCAAATGCCACTATCAGTTACAAGCACTCATGGCTGAATAGGAGTTTAGCTCCTTTACCTATGGCCTTTCAAGTCCAAGGCAGAACATTTCAGGCCCACTTTCTTGCACATAAAAAAGTACAGTCATATCACACTTATATTCAAACACCTTCACTATCTTTCATTCATTTATAGGTCCACTTTAAAACTCTTCACAGCCTTGTAACTTCCTCACTCCCTCCATTTTGTTAGTATTTGAACACTTGAGCCCTCCACCAGTCACCTAAGGAACAAGTCTTGGGCCGCTATACTAAAAACAAAATGAAAAGTACATAACTGCTTAAGTAGAGGTGGGGGACATCTCAGAATGAATTCCTCATCTTATTTACCAAGAATGAGATCACCCCAGATCTCCATGATGTCCTTAACGGAACTGAAAGGGAAAATGCAACAAAAAAAAAAAATCTTACTTTATAGAGAACTGTGAGTCAAAATGCATGAAGAAATCACCAATCTCACACTTTGAAAGAAAGATTTATTGTTCTTAGGGTTTGGACAGACTTGAGGAGCTGAAGGTTCAGCTCCCTTTTTTTGTCCACTTTGGAACCCCCAACCCTGCTACTAATGGTTCTAATTCTGCATTGTGATCTGCCAAATCAGTTCCATGAACTCAGAGAAATCAATAAAACTCAGTGCAGCATTCCACATTAGCCAATCCTGATATAATGCAAAACCAGAGTGCATGTCATAATAAAGGGACAAAGCCAACAGTAGAGCAGCCACTCAAGGGAGGACAGGATGGGTACATGAAAGGGACCCAACAAGCTGATACATTAGATAATAACCTCCATTTTTATAATACAGGGATGAAAGAGGACAGCAGTTTACATCTTTTCTCTAAACCCAGGCGTTGAACTGTATGGGGCAAGTGAAACGAGGGATGTACCCTCTTCAAATAACATTTGTTGCTTTTGTTCTCTGAAGCACTCTGTTGTTCTGACAGAAGAGAACACGGAGAGGTGATAAGCATAATGGCTCCAGTTAGCATAATATTACATAAGATTTTGCCCACAACACCTGGAAGCCATTAAATCTTCACTGGAAACAATAAGTCAAATTACTGCAGAAACAAAAACAATGTTGCTATAATGATATTACAGCTATATGATACAGCTGAAATTGCAGAGTCATGTGGTAAATTGCATATTTTACACACCTTGGACTGCCTCACCTGCCCTCTGCTCACTATCCATCTTTGTCAGAATTACTTATATTCTAAACCTCTGAACAGTCTCAAACAGCAGCCACTTTTTAAAATCAATTTGTTACAGAAAGATTTCCTACTCTCTACAATACACGCAAGTTCCTGCCCCAAAATTACCCTGGGGTGAGGATGAGGACAAGGATAAGCAACAAGCAGTTCCACATTAAAAACAGGATAATGATTCCTGTGGCACTTAAAGACTAACAAATTCATTTATTGCATGAGCTTTCGTGGGAGAAAAATCGCACTTCATCAGACGCTGTGAAGAACTTGGCAGGATAATGATTGGATCTTATGAACCATCAGAGCTAGAAACAGATGTGCTGTAACATATCACTTCATTTCAACTGTAGAAATTCCCAAGATAACACACTTTTAAGTCTTCATCTTTTTATTTATAGAAAGCTAGTAGGTAATTTTTACAGGTGTTTTAATTTCTGTCTCTCTGTATAGTTGGACTCATAGTAGCAATGAAATCTGGCTTCAAATGTAGAAGAGAAATACAAAAATGACAAAACTCTTATGCCACATCATCCCATCATGTACTCTCTACATACATAATTTACTTACTAAATGCGTACGAAAGATTTTAGGACAGCTAAATGGCTTTGAAAAATTTTACTAATTTTTCCTCATGGTAACATTATCATTAAAAAAAAAAAAACAAAAAAAAAAAACCTACACAAACCCTCAAGATGCCATTACTAACCAAAGCAAAAGTAAAATCCTACTGTGATAATTGTGTCCTTCCTTAGCCCTGTACCTCCAAATATTTATTTTCATCTTCATCATGTTATGTACTATTTAAAGTCCAGTCCAGCATACCCTGACTAAGGTGAGTAGTCCCACTGATTTCCTCAGGGGACAGCGAATTCCATGAAGAAATATTTGGAAGATCAGACGCTAGGGACTGTAAGTTCTTCAGGGTAGGAACATTATCATTTATTTTCCTGTAAACCTTCATATACAATTACAATGTTGTAGGAATAATGAAAAAATAATAGTGATCATACAGATGAAATCTCCACTTTAAAAAAAATGTGAATACAAATGGCAAATTTAATGGTCACGAAAAATGTTCAAAAAAGTGCAGATTGACAAAACTGAGAATGAATTCCTCTATTCACAGAACATTCAAAACTCAAACAAAGATGCAAGAGAACCATGGAAAGTCTTGCATGTGAGTTTGTGAATTTTGTTCTGGAAGAACTAACCTGTAGGAATAAGAAGGCAGAATTCAACCAAGTCCACAGGCCACCCAACATTTATAATACAATGGCAATGTTAATTCCCTAATGACCCAGCATCCTGACCACAATTCAGCTGAGTAATCTAGAACATTCTAATTAAAATACCTCAAACAATCACAATGCTTTCTATGTAGTATACATTCATAGTCACATTCTCTGTATACTTCTCAAATTATGTCCATGACTATTTATTTCATTGATATAAAAAAGTTTGTAAAATGTTTATATTTATTGTGATACAGAGCACTGAAAATCAGATAATGAGCATTATAAGATACTGATGAAACTGAGGATGATGTTAAAAATAAACAAAAAGTCCTTTCGAAAGAATTTTGAACCCTATAAGAACTAAAGTTAAGCAGCTACTTTATACCAATCTCTAAGCGAAATCCACTTTTCCTAGGTTATTTTTATTATTTTAAATTTTGAACTGGATCAATCAGTGTAAAAAACCATCTCCATACAGAACAAGTAACATGAAGTTTACACTGAGTTTGAAAGCCAAAGTATATATTTTTCAATTTCAAAAGGGATAGCCGTGTTAGTCTAGTCCAGTAAAAAAAAAAACAAGGAGTTGTGTGGCACTTTAAGACTAACAGATTTATTTTTTGCATGAGCTTTCGTGGGAGAAGATCCCACTTCCTCAGATGCTTCGAAGATGGGTGAACT